>CM035415.1:149084066-149424066 GCA_020310875.1 Ceratopteris richardii
ACGATTTGACAAAAATGGAGGACAAACTGACCATAGCTATCAAAGAAAACAAGAAGATGGTGGACTCCACTATCACGGCCATCATCAGCCGCCTCTCAAAGCTCGAGAAGGAAGTAGAAACATATCATAAGGAGAGGGAAGCATGGCAGAAAGAGAAAGAAGAATGGGCTAAGGAGAGGGCAAACATGAAAGAGGAATTGGAGCTCCTCAAAGCTTCAATGGTCTCTCTTACACCCGAAGAAGGAGAGATTAATATGAACAAGACAGAAGCTCTCAAAGAAGAACTCACCAAATCCTTGACCGAGAGCATGGAAAACAAATTAGAAGCTACCAAAGAAGGGTGGATCGACATAGTGAAGAAGAACATCAAAAAAGAAGCCAAAGAGAAAGCACAAAAGGAAGAAGCCCTCATCGTGCACACCACTATTGAGGAAGAAAAGATGAGACATGCCCGCCGTCTCAATGTACGAATCACGGGCATTGAAGAAAAAGAAGGCTCTACCCCCGAGTCCGATGGGAAGACACTATGCAAGATACTCGGCTACAAAGAGGAGTCCCCCCCATTCATCAAGTCTTGGAGAACGGGACGAGACCCCACGAAGAAGAGAGCTCTCATTCTACACTTCCCTTCCGAAGATATAAGATCTACTTTCCTACGCAAGAGGGTGATTTTGAGAGCACTTGATGGCCCCCCCATCTACCTTGACGATGATCTCACACCCATGCAGGTAGCACACCGTCGTGCATGCATGCCGAGAGTACATCAAGCTCGCAAAGAAGGAAAGAAGGCTTCATACAGAGATGGTCGTGTCATCATTGATGGCAAGGCCATCCCATAGGGATTCGCGGCCTGTGAGACACTCGAGGAGATACACCTTGCAGTTTGGAACTGCAATGGAGATCTATGGACACACCCAGAGATATTGGAAGAGGTGCGCAAAGGCAAAGACATCATTATGCTCACAGAGACACATGAGAGCCCGGACCGGGGCCTACCTCGTGTCCACGGTTTTCAGTGGGAGTCCACATACAGAGAGTGTACACGTCAGCACACCACCCGAGGATCAGGAGGAGTAGCCATACTCTTTAGAGATGGACTTCAGAGCAGGATACAGATAGTCGCACGTGATTCACAGGCCAGATATCTTTGGATTCGACTCCAGCTCTCGCAGGAGAGGATCATCTTCATAGCATTATGCTACTTTGCTCCTTCTAGCTCGCGTTTCGCTATCATAGATCGAGAGGAGGACTCACCATACACTTGCTTGTCAGAAGAGATTACAGAGTACTCTGCATTAGGGGAAGTCTTCCTTATGGGAGACTTCAATGCAAGGACAGGCAATGATCAGTGTGAGATATTTGACCCAGAAGACCCGGAGATACTACATACCATAGAGGATGAGTCTACAGCTCGAGCTTCAGCTGACGCTACACACACTCACTATGGCACTCACCTACTCAGACTAGGCTCTCGACATAATCTCGTTATCTATAACGGGATGACTCAGTGGCCTACCTCAGGAGGATTGACATGCATACCACACTCAGTCACAGATGGCGGGGGAAGTACAGTAGATTACGTCATGGGGTCCAGAGAGGCCATCCACCTACTTACCTCATTCACCATCCCACCCATACCCATTGGGGCTGATCACACATACCTCGCACTCTCCCTGAAGGGAGACACCCCTACACGCATACCCGCAGCGCGCATCCCACACACCACCATCCACTTCACACACGAGCTAGCTCACATATATGCGGCTCGAGTCGAGCAGGGTCTTCTCTTACTTCATCCTGACACTCCACTATCCCTACTCACCTCTCAGATAGCATCAGTTCTTCAGACATCAGCCATCAGCTCCTTCCCACACACCATCCATTCTCGTCACACACCTCCTCCCGGGACTATGCCACAACATCGTTGGTATGATGAGGATTGCAGAGATCTTTACCGCCGACTACGAGCTCAGCGAGCATTGGGAGAGATCACAGAGAGAGAGGCCAAGGGACAGATGAAGACTCTCACACGTCGAAAGAGGCGAGCCTTTGAGGAGGCACAGGAGCTTGAGCTATACCATCTCTTTATGAGTATGGACAGTGCTGCAGCATGGCGCAGCCTACGAGAGCCACGCCCGACCACACCTATTGGAGACCCACACACATGGCATGATTATGCTCAGAGGTTATATGAGGTACCTAGGCAGCCTCCCATTCCCCAGCCACTTGAGCCTCGCCCTACTAGTTCTTCTCTCTTCACAGCAAAGATGGTTGAGAGGGCCATACGACGACTTCGACATGGACGTTCGACAGACCACGCAGGATTGCAGAGCGAGCATCTCATATATGCAGCCTCCACTATAGCCCCGTTGATTGCACATGTCTTCAACCGGGCTATAGGAGAGGGCTTCCCAGAGGAGTGGACTAGGCACACCATTGTGCCTATCCACAAATCTGGCGACACCCTGGATCCAGGGAACTACAGGACCATCATGATTGGCCACACCATGGCCAAACTATACGGTGCCATACTTGAGGCAGAGCTCAGTTCATATGCAGAGACTGAGGGGCTACGAGCACGAGGCCAAGCAGGTTTTCGACGAGCTTTCTCTACTATTGATCACATCTTCATTCTGCGCTGCCTCATTGATGGGGCAAGGGTGCGGAAGAAGAGGCTATATTGCTGCTTTGTGGACTTCCGCAAAGCTTTTGATACAGTGCCGCGAGAGAGGCTCTTCCAACGCCTCCAGAGCTTGGGAGTACCATCAGGGATGATTTGGGCCATCTATGCACTCTATGAGCAGGTGACTGGGAGGGTACGGTGTCCAAGAGGTATGTCTGAGGCCATTGCTAGCACCATCGGTGTTAAGCAAGGCTGCCCACTCTCTCCCACTCTATTTGGTCTCTACATTGACGAGATTGAGGACTACATTCTCCGAGCTGGAGGAGAGGGTGCAGACCTCGCAGGTACACATGTCCACATTTTATTATATGCCGATGACATTGTCTTGATTTCAGAGTCACCCGAGGGATTACAGCGCCACCTTGAGGCCCTGGATGAGTTTTGTACACAGAGGGGCTTGACAGTAAACCTTGGCAAGACCAAGGTCATGATCTTCCACACCTCCCCCATGGTGAGGAATGGAGCAGGATTCAGAGCTGGTGGTGGACAGATTGAGGTGGTCACTTCCTATGTCTATCTCGGAGTCACATTCACGAGCTTGCCTGGCCCCTTCAGCATGAGACAGGCAGCCACCGATAGACTCACACGCGGATATGCAGCTTTAGCCATGTTAGAGCGGAGATGTCACCAAGCACACTTCCAGGAGCCCCGCACGAAGGGCTGGCTATTTGACACACTAGTCAGACCAGCTATGATGTATGCTGCGACGGTTTGGGCCCCAGGTCTCACAGTCACCCAGTGGAGTGCGATCGAGAGGCCACAGGTACGTATGATCTCGCGATTATTTCGTGGGAAACAGTCGGTGCCACATGACATCATCAGGGCAGAGCTAGCTGCACCACCCATGGCAGTAGAGGCACTATTCCAGACTATCTGCTTTATTCAGAGGATTAGGGACCTCCCTACAGATAGACTCACACACAGAGCTCTTGAGGCATCTATACAGATATCAGAGTTAGGATATGAGAGAGCTTGGTACACTCAGGTTAGAGTCTGGTTTGATAGTCATGGACTTGATATGGACAGATTGCCGCCTTTTCAGTATGACCCAGACTCACCTCACATCCATCTCTCTCGTCGTGAGAGGAATGTTGTGCTCAGACAGGATCTTTGGGAGCTCTACATTAGTCAGACATGGCACACACCACACATGGGATCGAGACTATCGCACTATCGAGACCAGTTCCTAGACATACTAGCTGACGGTTTCATCCAGCGACCACGCTACATGGATACTCACATGCCTCATAGCTTGAGGGTAGCGATTGGCCAGCTGAGAGTCTCATCACACCGACTCGAGATTGAGACGGGCAGAGCCGCAGACATTCCCAGAGAGGAGCGGATATGCAGAGTATGCAGAGTAGAGATGGAGGATGAGGAGCACTTTGTATGCAGATGTAGCGCATATGATGGCATCAGAGGCAGATACGAGACTCTGTTTGCAGGGCAGCCCACCCTCCGAGAGATCATGGACTCTAGAGACCAGCGACAGCTCGGGCGACTCTTACTAGAGATACAGAGTCACAGAGATTCCCTACTCCAGCCTACTGTAGCACTCCATACAGGAGGGAGACAGAGTCAGCTCACTGACTTCTTTATTCCACGACGTGCTGCAGCCCTCCCCCCCTCAGCCCACATACCGAGCGGGGTGACTCTTCAGCAGGCTCAGATATCTCGAGCTAGGAGGCGACCCCGTGATATAGGATATCGGGCCCCGAGACTTCACCAACACCAGATTGCGGAGATCCAGGCTTGTGACCATCGCGCCATGGAGGAGAGACGATCCCAGATGATGGCCGATCTCGTTGCAGCCATCAGGGTGGCCCTGACTCCACCTCCACCTATGTATCACATATTACATCCCACCCCCTAGCACAGGATGGAGCTAGTTAGTCGTCTTAGATGCATTCTCATGGTTGTTGTACTACCCTTTTGCATATAGACTATCATAGATATCGCACTCCATACACCCCCCACCACTTTCATGGGTATCCCCACATGCACACTACGGAGATCTATATCAGCTTAACCAGTTTCTTTTCAGCACTTTTATCTTTTCTGATTGACAGAAGATACACCCATGTACATCGATTTGTCTCATAGGCCGAGTTCGGCCTCCTAATAGACGTAAAAACACTTTCTTTCTTTCTCTCTCTCTCTCTCTCTCTCTCTCTCTCTCTCTCTCTCTCTCTCTCTCTCTCTCTCTCTCTCTCTCTCTCTCTCTCTCTCTACCTCTCTCTCTCTCTATACCTCCAGCTCGCCTGCCCCTCCTCCAGCTCGCACCCTCTGCCTGCACAACAACCCTAGTCCCGCCACCCTCGCTGCTGCCGAAACCCTAGAACCGCCGAAACCCTAACTGTCACTCCCATCGCCTGCCCCGCCTCCATCCCGCATCCCTTTGCCTCCTTCAACCCTCGCCCCGCCACCCTCGCTGCTGTAGAAGGTTTCGAGTTTAGCAAAAGTTGACACATTATCAATTAGAAGGTTTCGAGTTTAGAATCATGGAAAAGTGACCATGGACTAATAATTGCTGCCTACAATTATTAGCCACTCCCACCCTTGGTCCATCGCGCATCGGGAGTGCTCCCGTCTTCATCACAAGTCTTTGGGCTCAGCACACTGAGCATTTTTCATCTTCGAATGCAATGACCGCTACGGCTAAGAAGGACGATTTGACAAGAATTGAGGACAAACTGACCATAGCTATCAAAGAAAACAAGAAGATGGTGGACTCCACTATCACGAGCATCATCAACCGCCTCTCAAAGCTCGATAAGGAAGTAGAAACATATCATAAAGAGAGGGAAACACGGAAGAAAGAGAAAGAAGAGTGCGAGAGGGAGAGAAAGAAAGAAAAAGAAGAATGAGGTAAGGAAAAGGCAAACATGAAAGAGGAATTGGAGCTCCTCAAAGCTTCAATTGTCTCTCTCACACCCAAAGAGGGAGAGATTAATATGAACAAGACAGAAGCTCTCAAAGAAGAACTCACCAAAGCTTTGACCGTGAGCATGGAAAACAAGTTGGAAGCTACCAAAGAAGGGTGGATCGACATAGTGAAGAACATCAAAAAAGAAGCCAAAGAGGAAGCACAAAAGGAAGAAGCACTCATCGTGCACACCACCATTGAGGAAGAAAAGATGAGACATGCCCGTCGTCTCAATGTACGAATCACCAGCATTGTAAAAAAAGAAGGCTCTACCCCTGAGTCCGATGGAAAGACACTATGCAAGATGCTCAGCTACAAAGAGGACTCCCCCCTATTCATAAAGTCTTGGAGAACGGGACGTGACCCACGAAGAAGAGAGCTCTCATTCTACACTTCCCTTCCTAAGATGTAAGATCTACTTTCCTACGCAAGAGGGTGATTTTGAGAGTACTTGATGGCCCCCCATCTACCTTTATGATGATCTCACACCCATGCAAGTAGCACACCGCCGTGCATGCATGCCGAGAATACACCAAGCTCGCAAAGAAGGAAAGAAGGCTTCATACAGAGATGGTTGTGTCATCATTGATGGCAAGGCCATCCCATAGGGATTCGCGGCCAGTGAGACACTCGAGGAGATACAACTTGCAGTTTGGAACTGCAATGGAGATCTATGGACATACCCAGAGGTTGGAAGAGGTGCGCAAAGGCAAAGACATCATTATGCTCACAGAGACACATGAGAGCCCAGACCGGGGCCTACCTCAAGTCCACGGTTTTCAATGGGAGTCCACTTACAGAGAGTATACACGTCAGCACACCACTAGAGGATCAGGAGGAGTAGCCATACTCTTCAGAGATGGACTTCAAAGTAGGATACAGATAGTCGTACGTGATTCACAGGCCAGATATCTTTGAATTCGCCTCAAACTCTTACAGGAGAGGATCATCTTCATAGCATTATGCTACTTTGCTCCTTCCAACTCGCGGTTCGCTATCATAGATCGAGAGGAGGACTCACCATACACTTGCTTGTCAGAAGAGATTACAGAGTACTCTGTACTAGGGGAAGTCTTCCTTATGGGAGACTTCAATGCCAGGACAGGCAATGATCAGTATGTGACATTTGACCCAGAAGACCCACAGATACTACGTACCATAGAGGATGAGTCTACAGCTCGAGCCTCAGCTGACTCTACACACACTCGTTATGGCACTCACTTACTCAGACCAGGCTCTCGACATAATCTCGTTATCTATAACGGGATGGCTCAGTGGCCTACCTCAGGAGGATTGACATGCATACCACACTCAGTCACAGATGGCCGGGGAAGTAGAGTAGATTACGTCATGGGATCTAGAGAGGCCATCCACCTACTTACCTCATTCACCATCCCACCCATACCCATTGGGGCCGATCACACATACCTCGCGCTCTCCCTCAAGGGAGACACCACTACACGCACACCCGCAGCACGCATCCTACACACCACCATCCACTTCACACACGATCTAGCTCACATATATGTGGCTCAAGTCGAGAAGGGTCTTCTCTTTCTTCATCCTGACACTCCACTATCCCTACTCACCTCACAGATAACATCAGTTCTTCATACATTAGTCATCAGCTCCTTTCCACACACCTCCTCCCGGGACTCTGCCACAACATCGTTGGTATGACGAGGAATGCAGAGATACTTACCACCGACTACGAGCTCAGCGAGCATTGGGAGAGATCACAAAGAGACAAGCCAAGGGACGGATGAAGACTCTCACACATCGGAAGAGGCGAGCCTTTGAGGAGGCACAGGAGCTTGAGCTATACCATCTCTTTATGAGTATGGATAGTGTTGGAGCATGGCGTACTCTACGAGAGCCATGCCGGACCATACCTATTGGGGACCTACACACATGGCATAATTATGCTGAGAGATTATATGAGGTACCTGGGCAGCCACCCATTCCCCAGCCACTTGAGCCTCTCCCTACTAGTTCTTCTCTCTTCAGAGCAAAGATGGTTGAGAGGGCCATAGGACGACTGCGACATGGACGTTCGACAGACCACACAGGATTGCAGAGCGAGCATCTCATATATGCAGCCTCCACTATAGCCCCGTTGATTGCACATATCTTCAACCGGGTTATAGGGGAGGGCTTCCCAAAGGAGTGGACTAGGCACACCATTGTGCCTATCCACAAATCTGGCGACACCCTGGACCCAGGGAACTACAGGACCATCATGATTGGCCACACCATGGCCAAACTATACGGTGCCATACTTGAGGAAGAGATGAGCTCATATGCAGAGACTCAGGGGCTACAAGCACGAGGCCAAGCAGGTTTTCGACGAGCTTTCTCTACTATTGATCACATCTTCATTTTGCGCTGTCTCATTGATGGGGCAAGAGCGCAGAAGAAGAGACTATATTGCTGCTTTGTGGACTTCTGCAAAGCTTTTGGTACAATGCCGCGAGAGAGGCTCTTCCAATGCCTCCAGAGCTTGGGAGTACCATGAGGGATGATTTGGGCCATCTATGCACTCTATGAGCAGGTGACTTGGAGGGTACAGTGTCCAGGAGGTATGTCTGAGGCCATTGCTAGCACCATCGGTGTTAAGCAAGGCTGCCCACTCTCTCCCACTCTATTTGGTCTCTACATTGACGAGATTGAGGACTACATTCTCCGGACTGGAGGAGAGGGTGCAGACCTCGCAGGTACACATGTCCACATTTTATTATATGCCGATGACATTGTCTTGATTTCAGAGTCACCCGAGGGATTACAGCGCCACCTAGATGCCCTGGATGAGTTTTGTACACAGAGAGGCTTGACAGTAAACCTTGGCAAGACCAAGGTCATGATCTTCCACACCTCCCCCGGGGTGAGGAATGGAGCAGGATTCACAGCCGACGATGGACAGATTGAGGTGGTCACTTCCTATGTTTACCTCGGAGTCACATTCACGAGCTTTCCTAGCCCCTTCAGTATGAGACATGCAGCCACCAATAGACTCACACGAGGATATGCAGCTTTAGCCATGTTAGAGCGGAGATGTCACCAGGCACACTTCCAAGAGCCCCACACGAAGGGGTGGCTATTTGACACACTCGCCAGACCAGCTATGATGTATGCTGCGACAGTTTGGGCCCCAGGCCTCACAGTCACCCAGTGGAGTGCGATCGAGAGGCCAAAGGTATGTATGATCTCACGACTATTTCGCGGGAAACGGTCGATACCACATGACATCATCAGGGCAGAGCTAGCTGCATCACCTATGGTAGTAGATGCACTATTCCAGACTATCTCCTTTATTCAGAGAGTGAGGGAGCTCCCTACAGACAGACTCACACACAGAGCTTTTGAGGCATCTATACATATATCAGAGTCAGGATATGAGAGAGCTTGGTACACTCAAGTTAGAGTTTGGTTTGATAGTCACGGACTTGATATGGACAGATTGCCGCCGTTTCAGTATGACCCAGACTCACGTCACCTCCACCTCTCTCGTCATGAGAGGAATGTTGTGCTCCGACAGGATCTCTGGCAGCTCTACATTAGTCAGACACGGCACACACCACATGGGATAGAGACTATCGCACTACCGAGACCCGTTCTTAGACATACTGGCGGACGGTTTCATCCAGCGACCACGTTACATGGATACTTACATGCCTCATAGCTCGAGGGTAGCGATTGGCCAGTTGAGAGTCTCATCACACAGATGAGAGATTGAGACGGGCAGAGCGGGAGCCATTCCCAGAGAGGAGCAGATATGCAGGGTATGCAGAGTAGAGATGGAGGATGAGGAGCACTTTCTATGCAGAGTAGCGCATATATTGGCATCAGAGGCAGGTACGAGACTCTGTTTAGAGGGCAGCCCACCCTCCGAGAGATCATGGACTCTAGAGACCAGCGGCAGCTCGGGCGATTCTTACTAGAGATACAGAGTCACATAGATTCCCTACTCCAGCCTACTGTAGCAGCCCATACAGGAGGGAGACAGAGTCAGCTCACTGAGTTCTTTGTTCCACGACGTGCTGCAGCCCTCCCCCCATCAGCCCACACACCGAGAGGGTGACTCTTCAGCAGACTTAGACTTCTCGAGCTAAAAGACGACCCCGTTGTGGGAGCCATTCGTGACGACTGGTGGATCAATTCAATTGTCTCGCTAACGGCGCACGCAGGGTGATTATGGGAGAACAAGTATTTTTTACTAAGGAATGTAAGGCAAAGCGTTTCTATATCTATTGATTGCATCTATATAGGATGCACGGATAAACTCTTCACTAGTTACTTTATCTTTTATAATTTTTGTTACGTTTGAATCTATTTGAGAATTATCAGTATTTCTAGCTACGGATGAAGGGAATTACAAGGTTTGTGAATTCTGCCTCTGCAAGATGAACCACCACAACTGCAACCACGTAACCTAAACAAAACTATTGCATATGCAAGAAGCAAAGAGATTATACTTGTCCTGTTGTGCCGTTGTTTCACGTCAGGCTCAAATTTGCGAGCGATTCGTGACGACTTGTGGATCAATTCAATCGTCTCGCTAACGGCGCATGTAGGGTGACTATGGCAGAACAAGTATTTTTTACTAAGGACCGTAAGGCAAAGCGTTTCTATATCTATTGACTGCGTCTATATAGGATGGAAGGATCAACTCTTCACTAGTTACTTTATCTTTTATAATTTTTGTTACGTTTGAATCTATTTGAGAATTATCAGTATTTCTAGCTACGGATGGAGGGAATAGATTTTCACTATTTTCAGAACTAAATAGAACAATAGAAATTAAAGGTAATACTCTAGACAATCTACGATCAAACTCTATTGAATGCAAAGTTTCTTCTACAATTTTATCCTTAACTAATTCTTCAATTTCTGTATTTTGAGTATCATTAACTTCTACTCGACTAGGAAATAGTAATTCAAACAAAGATGGAGGTAAAGAAGTACTACTAGATAAAGCTTCGTCAAACATATGAGATAAAATGCAAATAGATTAATATTATAAAAATTGTTTATATGAATGATTTCCTATACAAAGCTAAGCAATAGATTTCCAGCTAAGTATAATTTCTTTTTCCACACTTCAGTTATTCAATCCATCTTCAATAAAGGCTGCATATCATCTGAAAATTAACATGAGCTCGTGAATACGACTCCCCTCCTTATATACATGAGAGTAGCCCACCATAGCCCACATTTTCCCTAAGATAACTGAACCATGCAACCTATAATTACTCCACATCAACTCAACATCACTCCAACCAAAAAATAGGCGTGGAAAATTCATCCTTTTATTTTTCCCAAAAACTACACACAATGAAATATTCACTTGACCTTAGACTTTATCATCCATTTTATTATGTATGTTTGAACTAGACTTAAGTTTTCTAACAAAATCTTTAATTTCTTCTTGTACCTTAGTTTTTTGGTCTCTTACCAAACTAATTAAATTGTTTGTTTCCAGTTTTGCTAAAGTTTAAATCCTTTAAACAATTCTTGTAAAATAGATACTAACTTTCAAATGAAAATTCTTTTTGAATTTTCTAACTAAAGTTGTACTAATCTAACAATTCCTAATATTTCAAGTTCTCCTAAAGTCCTATTTAAATAGTAACAAACAGATTCAAATTTAGAAAATATACCTGACAGCTGATGAAGAAGCTAAAGTGCATGTGATAATTTCAAGTATACATTTGTTGAGTAAGAAAATGTCTCTAAATGATGTGTGTGCAAACGTAATTCTTCAAGTTTATTGATGGTAAGGGTGGAGAGATGAGGCTCAACCACTTGTAATTCCCTGGGTGTTTAGGGCTGAGCTTATGCTCTGAGCGCCTCCACGAGAATAGGCAAGTAGTTGAGCCTCATCTCTCCACCCTTACCATCAATAAACTTGAAGAATTACGTTTGAACACACAGCATTTAGATTTGTATTAGGCATTTTCTTACTCAACAAATGTATACTTGAAATTATCACATGCACTTTAGCTTCTTCATCAACTGTCAGGTATATTTCTAAATTTGAATCTGTTTGTTACTATTTAAGTAGGACTTTAGGAGAACTTAAAATATTAGGAATTGTTAGATTAGTACGACTTTAGTTAGAAAATTCAAAAAGAATTTTCATTTGAAAGTTAGTATCTATTTTACAAGAATTGTTTAAAGGATTTAAACTTTAGCAAAACTAGAAACAAACAATTTAATTAGTTTGGTAAGAGACCAAAAAACTAAGGTACAAGAAGAAATTAAAGATTTTGTTAGAAAACTTAAGTCTAGTTCAAACATACATAATAAAATGGATGATAAAGTCTAAGGTCAAGTGAATATTTCATTGTGTGTAGTTTTTGGGAAAAATAAAAGGATGAATTTTCAACACCTATTTTTTTGTTGGAGTGATGTTGAGTTGATGTGGAGTAATTGTAGGCTGCATGGTTCAGTTATCTTAGGGAAAATGTGAGCTATGGTGGGCTACTCTCATGTATATAAGGAGGGGATTCGTATTCACAAGCTCATGTTAATTTTCAAATGATATGCAGCATTTGTTGAAGACGGATTGAAGAACTGAAGTGTGGAAAAAGAAATTATACTTAGCTGGAAATCTATTGCTTAGCTTTGCATAGGAAATCATTCATATAAACAGTTTTTATAATATTAATCTATTTGCATTTTATCTTATATGTCTGACGAAGCTTCATCTACTTCTTTACCTCCATCTTTGTTTGAATTACTATTTCCTAGTCGAGTAGAAGTTAATGATACTCAAAATACAGAAATTGAAGAATCAGTTAAGGATAAAATTGTAGAAGAAACTTTGCATTCAATAGAGTTTGATCGTAGATTGTCTAAAGTATTACCTTTAATTTCTATTGTTCTATGTAGTTCTGAAAATAGTGAAAATCTATTCCCTCCATCCGTAGCTAGAAATACTGATAATTCTCAAATAGACTCAAACGTCACAGAAATTATAAAAGATAAAGTAACTAGTGAAGAGTTGATCCTTCCATCCTATATAGACGCAATCAATAGATATAGAAATGTTTTGCCTTACGGTCCTTAGTAAAAAATACTTGTTCTTCCATAGTCACCCTGCGTGCGCCGTTGGCGAGATGATTGAATTGATCCACCAGTCGTCACGAATCGCTCCCACACCGTGCTATAGGATATTGGGCCCTGAGACTTCACCGACACCAGATTGCGGGGATCCAGGCTCGTGACCATCGGACCATGGAGGAGAGACGATCCCAGATGATGGCTGATCCCGCTGCAGCTATCTGGATGGCCCTGACTCCACCTCCACCTATGTATAATATCTTACACCCGCCCACTAGCACAGGATGGAGCTAGTTAGTCGTTTCATATGCATTCTCATGCTTGTTGTACTACCCTTTTGCATATAGACTATCATAGCTATCATACTCCATATACCCCCCCACTTTCATGGGTATCTCTACATGCATATTACGGAGATATGTATCAGCTTTACCAGTTTTTTTTCAGCACTTTTATCGTCTCTGATAGACAGAAGATACATCCATGTACATCGATTTGTCTCATAGGCCGAGTTCGGCCTCCTAATAGACGTAAAAACACCTTCTTCTTCTTCTTCTTCTTCTTCTTCTTCTTCTTCTTCCTCTCTCTCCCTCTCTCCCTCCCTCCCTCCCTCCCTCCCTCCCTCTCTCTCTCTCTCTCTCTCTCTCTCTCTCTCTCTCTCTCTCTCTCTCTCTCTCTCTCTCTCTCTCTCTCTCTCTCTCTCTCTCTCTCTCTCTCTCTCTCTCTCTCTCTCTCTCTCTCTCTCACACACACACACACACACACACACACACACACATCCCACAAAGATATTTAATCCTTTGTTTCACAAATCACAAGGCTGAGATGAGAGCTTCAAAAATGATAGGCAACTTTCAAGTGAAAAAGATGATCAAAAGCTCATGGAGCTTCTCTCGGGTGCAGCACAAGGATTAGCACTCAAGGTAGGATTAGCAGTCAAGGTTTGTATGCTCTTTGTGCACTAACATTAAAAAAATATGGTACATAGGTCGAAGACATTCATGCATTGAAATGTATAGTACTTTATGCACCAATCCAATGCATCGAAACAGCCTTGTTGATAAGTATGAACAAAAATAAAAGAACCATTGAGATTACATGAAGAGCACAATGAATATTAAATTGATTTTCTGAAATTTTACGATAACTCTTACTTTTTTTGAGAATTTATAAGGAATTAAGAGTAATATGTATTATAAATGAAAAAAAGGATTGAATGATGAAAATTACCTTAATATCAAACCAAGTTGAGAATAGAAAAAGAGAGAACGTTAAGGCTGAGAACATGAGGGTGAAAGTGAATAACAGCTGCTAGAGGATGAGATTATGGCTAATGATGGCGATAATAGATGAAGAAAAGTAAAGAGGCTAAAAAAAAACAAAGGTTATTGGCTAAGCATGGCTGCGCATGTACTCCTTTATGGTTGACTTGAGCTGCGCTTGAAGTTCAGAGTTGTTGAAGAGGCCAACATGGAGAAAATACCAATGCATGCATAGAGATGTAAAGTAGAAAGGCTGCACCTAGGTTCTTTGTAGACATACAGGGCTGAGATTGCCCTAAAATATCTTTGATTGGGCTGGTGACTTTCTGTAACAACAAAAAGAGTTTATCTAAATTTACGATTCACTTTTACTCTATGTGAGTTTTCTCTATTTTAAAACCCAGACTTATGCAGATTTTAGGTGCAGGTTTTTGGGCATCTTCATGTTCGGCTGAACTGTGATTAAACCTCTAATGAGAGTCATTCTCACATATAAAAGTTGGAACACGTTGGGGTAGCATGAAAATATGTACACATATGATGATATATGAATTAATTCTCACACGAACCACAGAAAGATTCAGTCAACCTCGTTCTGATGCATAGAAATATTCAGGAATAAATAAAAACTCACACAAAAGGATAGGCAAAGGCCATAATGAGTGAGAATGATTGTTGAGACTCACAATGCCAGCTATGCCAAGATCCGGACTGAAAAACAACAGTCACATCTGGAGTAGGTAACAAAAACACGCACACTATTTTTCCTGTTTTGAATTGGGCAATGAGGAATTCGAGTGCAGGAAACATCGGCTTTGGAAACACTTTTCACAAACATAAAAGAGGACGAAACAAAATCACCTCTATGCGTCTTGCTGGATCTTAAAAATTGACCTTTAATTGTAGATTATATAGATGTAAAATAGCCCTGAGCAAACATACCAAAGTGATGATCTGGCAAAAATGGTACAGTTTCTGTTCGCACATTTGAAGTCAAACAAACTTCAACCTGATAAAGTTCATTGCACAAAAAACACTTAGTCACATAGTCCAGAATCGTAAATAGAGTAAAATCAGCTTAAAATCCACCAGAACCTCAATCCATGATGCAAAACAGATTGACTAAAAACACACAAATAGAAGATTGAACACCTCAAGAGACATCGAATTTTATGTAAGATGAGATAAGGAGAATTAGGGAATTGCTATCAGATTTTATATTCACAACAGCTATTGAAACCTACATTCGAGGATACATGCTTTTCCCCTGATTCATCTCCAAAGCAAGGTTCAGGTCCACCATGAATTTGAATCAAATAATCCACCTTCGTGAGGCCACAGACAACAAATTCATTTTCAATACTTCAAATGATTCTCAGACACAATGCTAAGAGTAGACACAGTATATACAACATATTCTGATGAGAATTTAAAAGGATCAAACAGCTCTGATTTATTTCAGTTAATAATTGGCAGTTAATACAAAGTACCTAAATCATAAAACCAAAGTTATCCTTTTACTCAAAATAACAAGCAATCATGGCTCACAATTGTAGTTCCATGCATTCATGAGAATACCCATGAATACGAGTATGAACACAAGCAAGATCATTTATGATCCATTTAGCTCTATAATGATCATTTTAGATAGTAAATGAGATTATGATTAGATGAAATTTTGTTCAAATCAAACAATCAGCACAATTACTTACTGGAATACTTGATTGCAAAAGTTGTGCCCATTCTGATTCTTCCAAGCAGCATGCATGCCCAATCCTTTCAGGTTGGAAAGATAACATGTTCTGAATTTCTGATTGGTTTGGCACCTTTAAGGGACATAACAATTCAATATATCAGAGCACTCAAGCAGTAGAAATAATTTACTAAGCAAATCTCTAATCAGTAAGATAATACCTCACCACAATGAAGGGTTATTGGCAAACCTTTCTCCCTTGCAAGCTTCAGTGCTGGAAGAAATGTTTTCCTAAACGGAAGAAGTAAAGACAACATAAAAATCAAACCACACGGTAGAAAAATATTATTTCAGTAGATGATTAATCCACACATTGTATAGAAGCACACACCAATCTCCTACTCGTGGATTCCCTGAAAGGTCTATTCCGACTACTCCAAACTTCTGCATATCAAGAGCAAGCTGAACCTATAGAATGATAGAACTGCTATACTTTAGAATCAGAAGAATCACTGCAATACTCTGAAAATCAAACATACCGTTTCAATAGCTGCCTCAGTATTCTCACGACGGTCAATGCTCAGAAGCAGCCTCACATGTATGATTCTTTTTGACCTTTCCATTTCCAGTCCATTTTGCTTAACGTCCAAGCTGTTGGAAATAACTTGGACTGTCTCAACTGCCTTCAGCCCAGCAAAAACAGCCTCAACATATGACTTTTTTGTCATCCCAACAGATGCATTCCACTGGTAATCAGCCATGTGCATCAAAAAACCTTAGTGCAAACTGACATGGATGGTTGGATCAGTAAACTTGAAAGAGATTATGTGTATTGTTCATTGCAGAAGTCTGAAGAACAAAAAAGGCTTATCATTGACCCAACCCTCTTCCTCAAGCTCACCCGTACTATCATGTCCAACTCAGTTGCTCGCCCAATGATCCAACTAAACATAATGTTCATTCATCTATCTCCTTACCCATCACAACTTAGTAGCATCCCAAACTCATGATATTCATCTACAAGAATGATCAAAGCCCCTCACCCCACCTCCAATCCACCAGCATCCTTAACTCGAGATAATGTTCGACAAGTACATATAACCATCACCTATACCATGCATAAGCACTGGACAAGCATTGCATATTTCATTTTTTTCATGGAAAAATGTTCATTCATATTTCCTATATAGCATGAAAAATTGATCCATAGTGTGTCATGCTCAGCTATAGCTACAATTCATCAAATACATGACAATTTTGCATGAATCACATCAGTCCATCAAAACACATGATGTCTATAGTGCATTATATGAGTTATACATGATAAACAATCTTTGGGTATGATTGCATGGTATGGTAATTTTGCAGACAAGATAATCTCTAAATTTAAGTTGCACCTTCAGTTTACATCTGCATGTTTGACTCATTTTATCATTATCAAAGATGTACGAGGGAATCACAGATGGATGAGGGAATACGCTGCTTTATCCTTATCAGAAAGAAAATGCTTCCAAGATTATATCCAGAAGCCCTGCACAGAAGGATCTTTCTGATACACCGGCAATGACATCGCTTATATATGCAGCAGCTGTATTCGAATCCAGTCTTGGACATGTTGATATATTTAGGTAGTGATGTGCATGAACACACTAGGACTGCCAGAGCACATTTCTTCCCTCTTTAGGAGGTTTCTTTCCCCCGGCTTGTATATATGCCTATTGCCCTAACGAGTTACTTATCTTTGTACATTAATACATTCAGTATTGTGTGCTGTGCTCCAAGCTTCATCTTCTTCCACGTGCTGTTCGTGTGCTTCCGTAGACCTCAAACTGCAATAATTGGTATCAGAGCATTTCCCCGCTTCATCTAGGGCATCGTCGACACCCCTCCGATCACAATCTCAAAATCGCGCAAGATTTGGTCAGCATACTCAGAGTGATAAGGACATAAAAACAACTTCGTTGTGTGGTGCCGAAATCGCGATCTGAGCTCGTTTCGGGTCTCTGAACGCATTATCGTAGTCCTTGTGTAGGCCATTTCATCTTTTTGTGCCAAAGATATATACAAGTTTCGGTTCGCCAGTATAAGTGTTTCGAAGTCTGCTACAGATCTAGCAAAACTCGATAGGGTAGTTCTGTTCAACTATTTGAGATACAATCATTTTTTTTTGCATCAAGGTATTTTAGTCAGTGCCCATGGCTGAAAGGAGTGATGTATTCCGTATGTTGGCTGTTGAGGATAAGTTGGACGGTACCAATTATCCATTATGGGCTTATATGATGCGTCATGTATTGGTTGCAAAAGGACTGTAGAATATTGTGGAGGGTGTTGAAAAATGTCCTATTACACCTGCAAACAGAGTTGCTGAAAGTGGTGCATATGGCGTTGAAGACGACGAGATTCTTCATCATTCATGCTCCTATTCGTGTTGTGGTTCCTCTTTCACCTACTACAAAGCAAATTCGTTGGGATGGAAGAGATGCTCAGGCATATGCATTGATAGCCTTGTCTGCCAAACGTGCCATTATTCCTCACATTCTCTCTTGTAGAAAAGCTAAGAATGCTTGGAATACACTTATCACTTTATACGAGGCAAGGAATTAGGCTCGTGTTCCTTACCTCCGAAAACAGTTGGAGAGAGCACATGAATGAAGGTGATTCCATGGACAATTTTTTCACAAAGATCAAAGATTTGAAAGAACAATTGATTTCTGCTAATGAGTTCTTGCCTGAGAGTCCACTTGTGGAGACTATTTTGAATGGTCTTCCCAATTCATATCAGAGTTTTGCTTTTACTCTTCGTTTGATGATGAAAGGCAATCCAAATGCCTTAACATTTGAGGAGTTAGTCTCTGTTCTAATGTAGGAAGATCAGCTTAGGTAGAACAGGTCCATTATGCGTGTTGCAAATCAAGCCTTCCCGACTAGTCAGAAGGGCAAAAGTAAATGGAGCTCTTCTACTAGTAAGAAGAAATCTCTTAATTCCGCAGAATCAAAGAAAGTACATAGAGACGAGAAGAAAACAGAAAAGAAGAAATTGTTTTGCAAATATTGTAAAAGAAATGATCATGTCATAAAGAGCTGTCCAAAATTGGTTGCTAAAGAGGCCAAGAAGAAAGAGGCTAGAATGGTTGTTGCAGAGGCCTCTACACCCAAAACAAAGTCTCCTAATCTTGTGCAGAATGAAGAATGGGCATTCACCATTGTTTGCAGTTATGACCCATCTTCTCATTAATAGTGTATGTATGTAGTAGACTCAGATGTTTTGTACTTTGATAGTGGCGCGACCAAACATATTATCTCGTAGTGCAGTTTTTTCACTTCACTCGAGCCTATCCCTACAGGGAATACTATCACATGCGCCAACAACTCCTCTTATCCTATTATGGGAGTTGGTAAGATCATTCTGACTACTGCTCATGGTAGTTCTTTTACATTATCAGATGCTTTATTTGTGCTAAGGATCAAGAAAAATCTGTTATCAGTTTCAGCATTAGCCAAGATTGGCTTCGTTGTGAAATTTATTAATGACAGATGTGCAGTTCATGATTTATCAAATGGCGATGTCATTATTGCTTCTGGCATTTTATGTGCTGGATTGTATAAGCTTATAGACTGAAAAATCTATGAATGATTCAACATGTGGAGTACATGATTCTCAGGCTTTATCAGATGCAAAGTTTTGGCATGCATGCTTTGGTCATCTGAATTTTGCATGCTTTATCAGAAAGCTGAAATGGTGTCCTCTCTTCCCAATCTCGAGGCATCTGGTAAACATGTATATGAAGGCTGTATTTTGGGCAAAAGGCAGTATTCCTCGTTCGCAAAAGATGGTTCAGTTCGAGCTACTCAAAAATTGTAGCTTTGTTCATAGTGATGTATGTGGTCCTATGCAGACACACTCTTTTGAAACCTATCTTTATTTCGTGACTTTCATCGATGATTTTTCCAAGCATGCATGGGTATATCCATTGAAAGCAAAGTCCGAAGTGTTTATGTGCTTCAAACAATTTGTGGTTTTGGCTGAAAATCTTTCAGCATGTAAAATGGACAACCTGTTGGAAGTCAATGTACATATGGTCCACATTCCAGCAATTCTATATTTTGGACTTAGCATTTTTTGTACAGTTTGGGTAAAACTTTTTTAAGAGTTATCTAGTGGTATGCTTCATTTTTCCATCAGAGGTCAGAGCAGGGAGATAATCCAAACCCTAATTCAGCCCAAAATGGAGGATGAACATTTTTTGGAGGTCCAAACTATTAAAAAGCTAAGTTATGATGTCAGTTAGTCAAAAAGCAAGCTAAAATCCGCAATCTAATTTAAAATCAAGTCAAAATTAGCGATCAATTATTTTTAAATCATGAAAAGCAAAAAATAACGATCCAATAAAGCAAAAACAGCAATCGTAGTTTTTTGGGCTAAAAAATACAGATTTTCGCAAAATTTTTCGCTAGTTTTTTGTTGGAGACTACAATACTATATAAAGAGGTTATTGGTACACTCTTGGAATATAACTTGAGCCAGCTCTTGGAGTTCTGAAGCTTTGGAGGTGCAGTTTTGGTGAAGGAGAGGCTACTCTCTTAGAGCAAGAGGTCTTCTACAAGGTGGTGGCAACTATTTTTTGTAAGTTAACCTTATATTCTATTTTAGGGTTTTGTACCCTAATTTCAGAATTAGGGTTTGCTGATTTTCAGATTTGTTGCACTATTTTGTGAGAATTAGGTTCGCTTTGTTGTTCATTCACTTCACACACACTCAGATTATAACAACATAATCTGAATTTTGTATCATCATCTTCCTGGCTATTCTTCCATTAGTGAGTGCACCACATCATATGGTGGAGTAGTACTCCCATGTTGTAATTTGGACATCTATTTTTTAGTGAGTAAGCATTCAGCTTACGTCCCCTATCCTTGTCTCAAGATCTCTTTCTTTCTATCTCTCACCTATCATCTTGATTAATCAAGTGTATATGTTGAAAAGGTTTTAGTATTGGAACGATCTTGGGGCCCCAAATTCCAACACTTGGTATCAAAGCGTAATTGACATACACACTTAGTTAAGATGAGTGAGATTAGAATTGAGATTGAGGACAAGTTGGATGGATCTTCTAATTATCCGATGTGGAGTTTCATGATGATGAATTTGTTAGTGACAAAGGATTTATGGAGTATCGTCAATGGATCCTTAACAAGACCAAGACGAGAAGGCGAAGAAGGGGCTACAGCAGCTTCAAGAGGTACTGGAGTTACTATTACAGAACCAACTGAAGAAGAGGTAACCACTTCTACATCCAAAGTCACATGTAGGTCTTTACCTACATTTCCTCCTATTGAAGATCAGGCAAGATGGGATGCTAGAGATGCTTTAGCACTCACATACATAGCAATGAGTGTCAAAAAGCATATTCTACCACATATCAGATCTTGCAGAAATTCTAGACAAGCTTGGTTGAAGCTTGAGAATCTTTTTCAGAGCAGAAATCCTGCTAGGAAAGCTCACTTGAGGAGACAACTAGCAAATACAAGGATGAAGGATGGTGAATCAATTCAAACCCACATTACGAGACTCATTGACTTGAGAGATCAACTTCTAAATGTAGGAGTTTATATATGAGATGAAGAAATGGTAAATACGCTGATTAATTCACTTCCTATTTCATATCGGTCTTTCATAACCACTCTTACCCTTACCACAAGAGATAGAGAGGTTACATTTGAAGAGTTAGAGTTCTTGTTGCTTCAAGATGAAGATCAATTGAAAGGAATGGAAGAGAATGAAGAAGCACTTTTATCTTCATCAAAGGGTAAAAAGAAAAAGAAGGAGAAAAAGGACAAGCAATCCATGAAGGAAAGTAAGTCCCTTTCACCTTCTACTTCAGATTTTGTTTCTACTACATCTAAAGAGAAGTCTTCTAAGAAAAAGGAAGTAATATGTTATTACTACAAGAAACCTGGACATTTTAAGTCAGCATGTTATAAAAGGATTGCAACAGAAAAGAAAAAGGAATCAGGTAATGTTGCAGAAGATGATAAAAAAGGGAAATCTCAATTAATTATGCCTGTATCACCATCGAGGAAGTAGCTTTTGATCAGGGAGCTTTACAAGTTCTTTCAGCAAGTCCTTGGATATTTGACTCAGGTGCTACAAAGCATATGACAGGTTGCAGAGATGAATTTTCTTCCCTTTCCTATTCTTCAGGTAGAAGAGTTACTATTGCAGATGGCAATGATTTGGATGTTAAGGGAATAGGTACAATAACCCTAAAGTCAAGAGAAGGTGGTAATTTTCAGTTTTCAGATGTTTTATATGTACCTGAAATGAAGAAGAATCTACTATCTACATCTGCATTTTTAGGTGATGGTTTTAAAGTTGTATTTGAGAGAGATCTTTGTAAGATCTTATCACACAAAGAAAACAAGTGTATTTTGCAAGGTGAACATAGAGGAGGGATCTTTGTTTTGTCAAAAATCAGTCACGCATATGCGGTCAAATCTTCGTCACCGGTGGAAGATATGAAGCTATGGCATGAGAGATTTGGACATATTATTTTTGGAGCTCTCAAAAGTATCAAAAACAGAGGTATGGTTGAGAGTTTACCCTCATTCAAGCTACCAGATGATTCAGATATATGTGAAGGTTGTCTTGAAGGTAAAATGCATAAACTGCCTCATGGTCATATTAGAGCTACCAGGAAATTGCAGATTATTCATTCAGATGTGAATGGACCTATGAGAGGATACACTATTCAGGGTTTCAGGTATTTTGTTCTATTCGTTGATGATTTTACAAGATACTCATGGATCTATGGTCTTAAATTGAAGTCAGAAGTTTTTCCTATGTTCAAGAAATTTGTAGCTATGGTTGAAAATGAAAATCAGGAAACTATCCAGATTCTCAACAGTGATAGAGGTGGAGAATACTTGTCAAATGAGTTCCAGACATTTCTTGAAGAGAAAGGTATTACTCGACACCTTACTATTGCTTATACTCCTCAGCAGAATGGTGTTGCAGAAAGAAAGAATAGAGTACTTGTTGAGATGATGCGGAGCATGATGGCGTCCAAGAAGCTTTCACCAAAATTCTGGTTTCATGCAGTACTTACAGCTAATCACATTTTGATCAGGTCATCTACAAAAGCTTTAAAGGTAATCACACCTTATGAAGCTTATTATGGTAGAAAACCTAATGTGAGTTACTTCCGAGTGTTTGGATCACTTTCTTATGTATATGTTGAGAAAAAGGACCGAGGCAAACTAGATGTAAAAGCAAAGAAAGCTGTTTTTATTGGATATCTTGTTCAGAATAAGGGATACACGTTTTATGTTCCAGAGACAGGTGAAGTTATTCTTTCACGTAATGCTTATATTACTGAAAATAAAGTTTATGATAAAGAAGCAGAAATTCCAGAGTTCATTAGTGAAAATAACTATGGATTTTTTAGAAGGAATTTGGATTTACATGTTCAGCCATATCAAGAGGGAGTTAAAATTCCTAGGATTCAAGAAAGAGTTAAAGAAAGAGGAATTTCACAACCTTCTACACAGCCAGTTCCACAACAGACTTTGGTTCCAGAAATGGAAGAAGTTAGAGTTCCAGAAAGTCGTAGTACCTCGGAAGGACAAGTTCCAGAACCTGTGGAAGCTGAAGGGTCAAAAAGAGTATCACCACTATTTAAGGATACACCTACATGGTTATATTAGACTTGGAAAGATAGTGGTATAAAAACTTTTACTGGAAGAACAAGGAGTCAGACTAGAGAACAACAACAAAAAGATCATGTAAGTTTTGCTCAAGACTTTGAGATTCATGATATTTTGGCACTTACGGCAATTGAAGATGAACCTGCATGTGTTAAAGATGCACTTAACATTCCTATTTGGAGAAAAGCTATGCAAGAAGAGATTGATTCTATTCATTAGAATCAAACTTGGCAGCTATGTGAGTTACGAGAGGGAAAGAAGGCTATAGGTGTAAAATGGATCTTCAAAATCAAAAGGAAAGCAGATGGTACTATTGACAGGTATAAGGTCAGATTAGTTGTCAAAGGATATGCACAACAAAAAGGTATTGATTATGATGAGACATTCGCTCCTACGTCTAGGATGGCAATACTTGCTTTAGCAGCACATTTTGGGTGGCATATATATCAACTTGACATAAAGACTTCTTTTCTAAATGGTGATTTACATGAGGATATGTATATTCAGCAGCCAGAAGGTTTTGAAGAAACAGGTAAAGAACATTTGGTATGTAAGCTTATAAAAGCTTTGTATGGTTTAAAATAGGCACCTAGAGCATGGTATGAAAAGATACACACATATCTTTTATCCACTGATTTCCATAACTCAGATGGAGCTCCTCTTTATGTCAAAGTTGAACCAGGTATGATGATTATAGCAATCATTTATGTGGATGATATTAGAGTCACAAGTCCCAGAGATGAAGATTTACAGATGTTCAAAGAACAATTGAAGCAAACATTTGATGTGAATGATTTGGGAATCTTGCATTATTATCTTGGGATTCAGTTTCTGTTTCAAGATGAGTGTATGTATAGCAGATGCAAAGTCATTTGATGCTACTTTATATAGTCAAGAAGTTGGATGCTTGATATATCTTTGTAATACACGTCCTGATATACAGTTTGCAGTTTCTCAAGTATCAAGGTTCATGCAGAATCTGACAATGTAACATTGGAAAGCAATAAAGCAGATCTTTCGATATTTGAAGGGAACTTCAAATTATGCTATGGTATTTTCGAAATCTATACATTTGTTACTAAAAGGATTTTCAGATTCTCATTGGGCAGGTGATAGAGACACAAGAAGTACTAGTGGATTTTGTTTTTATCTTGGAGATTGTCTTATCTCATGGCTTTCAAAGAGACAACCCACTATTGCAACTTCATCGTATGAAGCTGAATATCGTGCAGCACTTATGGCTACTTTATAGTCAGTCTGGTTGCAGAAGATTTTCAGTTATCTTCATGTAAGAGTACATGAACCCATTCAGATATTTTCAGATAGCCAGAGTGCTATAGCTATAGCAAAGAATCCAGTGCATCATGCAAGGACAAAGCATATAGAGGTACACTACCACTATATTCGAGAGCACGTAGATAAGAAGCACATTGAACTAGTTTATGTTCCTTCTAGTGAGAATGTTGCAAATATGTTTACCAAAGCATTGACTAGAGATAGTCATGAGAAAATTTGCAGGTTACTGAAGCTTGTACCAATATGACATTGAAGGAGGGACTGTTGGAAGTCAATGTACATATGGTCCACATTCCAGCAATTCTATATTTTGGACTTAGCATTTTTTGTACAGTTTGGGTAAAACTTTTTTAGGCTAGATAGATAGAGCTTGGCAAGAGCTATCTAGTGGTATGCTTCATTTTTCCATCAGAGGTCATGGCAGGGAGATAATCCAAACCCTAATTCAGCTTAAAATGGAGGATGAACATTTTCTGGAGGTCCAAACTATTAAAAAGCTAAGTTATGATGTCAGTTAGTCAAAAAGCAAGCTAAAATCAGCGATCCAATTTAAAATCAGGTCAAAATTAGCGATCAATTATTTATAAATCATGAAAAGCAAAAAATAACGATCCAATAAAGCAAAAACAGCGATCATAGTTTTTTGGGCTAAAAAAAACAGATTTTCGCAAAATTTTTCGCTAGTTTTTTGTTGGAGACTACAATACTATATAAAGAGGTCATTGGTACACTCTTGGAATATAACTTGAGCCAGCTCTTGGAGTTCTGAAGCTTTGGAGGTGCAGTTTTGGTGAAAGAGAGGCTACTCTCTTGGAGCAAGAGGTCTTCTACAAGGTGGTGGCAGCTATCTTTTGTAAGTTAACCTTATATTCTGTTTTAGGGTTTCTGTACCCTAATTTCAGAATTAGGGTTTGCTGATTTTCAGATTTGTTGCACTATTTTGTGAGAATTAGGTTCGCTTCATTGCTCATTCACTTCACACACACTCGGATTATAACAACATAATCTGAATTTTGTATAATCATCTTCTTCGCTATTCTTCCATTAGTGAGTGCACCACATCATATGGTCGAGTAGTACTCCCATGTCGTAATTTGGACATCTATTTTTTAGTGAGTAAGCATTCAGCTTACGTTCCCTATCCTTGTCTCAAGATCTCTTTCTTTCTGTCTCTCACCTATCATCTTGATTAATTAAGTTTGTATGCTAAAAAGGTTTTAGAATTGGAACGATCCAGGGGCCCCAAATTCCAACACAACATCTGTTCTGATTGAGGGGGGGAACATATGTCTTCTAACTTTAATGCATTTCTAGCTGAGCGTGGGATAAAACATCAGTGTACAGTGTCGTATACACCTCAACAGAATGGAGTTGGTGAACGGAAGAACAAGTCAATCATGGAGATGGCGAGGTGTATGGTCAAGAGTCAAGCTTTACCACATACTTTCTAGCTTGAGGTTGTTATGTGTGCAGCATATTTACTTCAGGTGTCCTACTAAAGCATTGCAGTCTATCACTCCATATGAGGCTTGGCATGGTCGCAAGCCATCTGTTGCTCTCCTTCATGTTTTTGGTTGTCTCGCATATGCATTAGTGCCTGAACAACAACGCAAGAAATTGGATGATATAGCAGTAAAATGTATTTTTGTTGGATATAGTTTTGAAAGCAAAGGCCATCGTCTGTATCATCCATTACTAAATGCAAAGGCCATCGTCTGTATCATCCACAGACTAAATGCATTTTGGTTAGCTTTGATGTTGTTTTTGTGGAGGATGCTATTCAGCCATTACTTTCATTGACTAAGGAGACATCGGTTAGCTCCAAAGACATGTATGACATTTTGTGCCAAAATAGTTGGTGCAAACTTTGCCTGACAAGAAGTTAGATGCACCTCTGTCATATCGTACTCGTTCAGGCTCTCATAGTGCTTCTTTTGCATCCGATTGATATGCTATGGCTGCCTCTAGTCTTTGTGATGAGAATGAGCCTGTTTTGTTTGATCAAGCACAAAATTCTGAAAATTGGATGGCTGCTAAGCAATCAGAATATGATGCTATCATGAAAAAAAATACCTGGTCTTTATGTGACTTGCCTCCTGGCAAGAAGGCCATTAGCACTAAGTGGGTATACAAGCTGAAGAGTAAGCCTCATGGAACAGTTGACATGTATAAGGCTAGGCTTGTTGCAAAGGGTTATGCGTAGGAGAGAGGCATTGATTTTGATAAGACCTTTGCACCTACATGCCGAATGACTACTGTTCGTAGCATCTGTGCACTTGGACCTGATCATGGTTGGAATGTACGTAAGTTGGACATTAAAACTGCATTTCTGAATGGTGACTTGCATGAGGAAGTGTATGTTTTTCCGCCCGTGGCTTTGTGAAGAAAGGGCATGAAAACCAAGTCTGAAGATTAAAAAAGGCATTATATGGTTTGAAGCAAGCACCACTTGCTTGGCATGAAAAGATACATGCCTATCTGATTGCACATGGTTTTGAGAGCAGTCGAACTGAGAGCACCTTATATGTTAAGCGTGCAAATGATGTGCTTTTGATCATTGTTGTGTATGTTCATTGTTGTGTATGTTGATGACATGCTGCTCCCTAGTCCTCATGAGAAGCATATTGTTTATTTTAAGGCTGATCTCCATGTCTCATTTGAGATGTCAGATTTGGGGCATTCGCATCATTATTTGGGCATTAAATTTATGCAAGTTGATGGCGGAATGGATTTGTGTCAAAAGAAATATATTGATACATTATTGTAGCGTTTTGGCCTTGAAGACTGTAAACCTATTGCCACTCCTATGGAGACAGGTTTACAATTAAGTCTTCATGATGTTCAAGTTGCATGTGATGTTGTTCTCTATCAGCAGGCTGATAGATGCTTGATTTACTTATGCATTACTCAACCGAATATTCAGTTTGTTATCTCACAAATGAGCAGGTTTATGCATTGCTGAGGTGTCAAGCATTGGCAGGCAGTTAAGAGCATCTTTCGCTACTTGAGTGGTACCCCACTACTTGGATTGTTTTATCCCAAGGGGGGATCACTACCGCCAGATTTACATGCTTTTTCTGACTGTGACAGGGCTGGTTGCTATGACACTTGTGTGTCCACCAGTGGTTTTTGCTTCATGTTTGATAGGTCATGCATATCTTGGTTGATCAAGAAGCAACCTACTGTGGCCACTTCTAGTTGTGAGGCTGAGTATAGGGAAGCTTTCAGAGAGACTGTTGAGTGTGTGTGGCTCAGATCCCTTATGGCTGACTTGGGTGTTGGTCAGTCTTCTCCCACCACCATCTTCAGTGACAGTTAGAGGGCATTGGAAGTTGCGAGGAACCCTCTGTTCCATGCTCGCACTAAGCACATTGAGGTGCATTATCATTATGTCAGAGAGAGGTTCTCTACTGGAGACATGAGCTTGGCATACATGCCCATGCAGAAGAACATTGAAGTTCTTTTCACGAAGGCTCTGCCTAGGGAGAAGTTTGAAGCTTTCCGCAAAGCTTTGGGCTTACTTCCTTTTGTGGATTGATTCCACATAGCTTGGCACTTCTTTATACATGAGTGCAAGCTCCTTGTCCTTGTTCACCGCATAGCTCCTCCTTGTTCACCGCATAGCTCCTTGTTCACCGCATCACTCCCAGGGAGGATTTGTTTTAGGTAGTGATATACGTGAACACACTAGGGCCACCTAGGCACTTTTTTTCTCTCTTTAGGAGGTTTTCCCCCCCTTGGCTTGTATATATGTCTATTGCCCTAACGGGTTACTTATCTTTGTACATTCTAGTGGTAATACATTTAGTATTGTGTGTTGTGCTCCAAGCTTCTTCTTCTCCCTCGTGTTGTCCACGTGCTTCCGTAGACCTCAAACTCCAACAAGACACACTGGTACAAGTGATAATTCATAGCAAACCATCATTTGCATATGAGATTGTGAGAGCTTGGAACACAACCTCTACCTTTATTTACCCACACTTGTTTTCGTTTTGTACATGAACACAATAAATATTGACTTAAGTAATTTTTTCAATTAGCCATCATAATGAACTGCCCCATCCATGAATTTGCACAAAGATTTCTTTGCCCCACTATTTGCTTTTCATGCTCTTGCTGTCATAGATGTATTTTCGTGCTTCCTTAAAGCTGAAAAAAATTTGCGACTCTTTGGTCTAAGAGGTGTATGAATCTATTCAAAGTTGAAGATTATGTGGTTCGAAGTATTGCCCTTTGTCTTGTCCAAGTTTGACTGCAACTTTGATTTTTCCGGATGCTATTTCCAACACTAAAAAGGAAAAATAATGCAAAAGGACTCAAGTGATAAGAAGAAGAAAACAAGGAAAAAGCATAGATAGCTTCAATGAGAAGAAGAAAGCCAATATGGCCCCCAAATTCCAATGTTGCCATTGAAAGCTTACAAGATCCTAAGGACAACTTTTGAGCTACCCTTTCTCCTTATGATGGTTTTACATTACAGGCACAAGATATGAGAATCACAAAAAATGTGGTGGCATTCATGCATTGCTCACTATGAATGATTCTCTTCAAGGATATGTGATGAAATTGGAACAATGTACATTAGCATGGCCCTATGCAAGGGTTGCACAAATTGAAAAGTCACTTTGGTTCTTGGGAAAACAAATCGGTCGATCTTTCTCTTATTTGAGAGAAGGCAAAGGGAAGTTGGAACTCAAGAAGTTGGTAGGAAATAGTGAGAAGCCATGGTCAGAAGGATTCACAAAGAAGCTGTTGTTCCACATGGTAGGTAAATAAGAGTTGTTTAAGATTGTAATTCATCTTAGTAGATTAAGTATTACGCTTAATAATGTAAAAGTAGGGTCTTAGGATTACATGAGAGAAGTGACTAGTTCCTAAGTAGTATGCACAAGGTGGACCCTAGTAGGTAATATGATGAGGTGGACTATGGAAGTGGTATAAAAGTGGTTATGCCTATGGGAGTATGTACAAGAAAAGGAATTGGGGAGGGATTAGAGAAGGGGTGTATTATAAGCACTATGTGGAGAGAGGATTACCAAATGCAAGATAAGAGCAAAATTAAGAAGGGCAAGAAAATAGCCTTAGGCAAAATTTTTGATTTAGGCCTTTTGGATGAACAATCCATTTTGAAATGGGATAGTACTTGGTGGTTGGAGTTGATGAGTAGATTTCTGAATCAAGCCATCTTCCCTACATGAGGTTTCCTTCGCTTAAATATTCCGAGAAGCGATTCATAGCATGGTCATGTAGAATGGTAGGGATTCTATAGGAGTGACCATTCCAAGAGATCCTCGTCTTCTACATGTTAAATTACATTCATCTCTTCCTCTTGCTTCTCTTTATGCATAGTTAAGTGTTGGAGATGATACCAACTCCCAACTGTAGCAAGAACTATAGTGACCTCCCACAATAACTCTTTGATTTTGAAAATCACAAGAAGGTGCAGCTTACCTTTGTATCTCTCCCTCTCCCTCTCTCATTCCCTCTGCATGTTGCAACAAAGTAGCACTAGATATCTTCCTCTCTTGCAAAGTGGCACTAGATCTCTTCCTCTCTTGTACTTAGGAAGAGTCTCTCTCTCTCTCTCTCTCTCTCTCTCTCTCTCTCTCTCTCTCTCTCTCTCTCTCTCTCTCTCTCTCTCTCTCTCTCTCTCTCTCTCTCTCTCTCTCTCTCTCTCTCTCTCTCTCTCTCTCTCTCTCTCTCTCTCTCTCTCTCTCTCTCCCCCTCCTTATGGGGGACTTCAATGGACGCACTCAGTCACATCAGTGCGATGCATACGATATGGATCACCCACATCTCATGAGGACCAGAGACCCAGAGGAGATGAGTACCAGTAGAGTATCGGAAGATATGGGTCAAGACACCACAGGGTATGGCAGACATCTGCTTGAGCTAGGCAGCCGACATCAGCTCGTTATATATAACGGGATGCATCGCTGGCCAGGTTCGGGCGGACTTGCTTGCTTCCCTCACGGGGGAGGTGAGAGCACAGTCGACTACATTTTGGGTACCACCTCTGGAGCTTCACTCATCACCTCACTTACTATTGGACGACGCCCACTTGGTGCTGACCATACATTTATCACATTCACACTCTCATCTCCTATTCCATTAGACCCTCCCTCACCCACTGAGACACACATCACGATACACTTCACACATGAGCTCTCACACGTTTATGCACACCATTTACACACCCTCCTACTCTCCCTCGATCCACTCTCACCCTTGGACACACTTACATCACAGTTCACCACCATCCTACACGACTCAGCTCTCTGCAGGTTCCCACACCGCACACATATACACCCTCCACGCAGAGGTTCCATGCCTCAGAACCGCTGGTATGATGCAGATTGTCGCGAGCTACGGAAGCACCTACGCATTTTAGAGCATAGAGGGGATATTACACACACACAGGCACAGCGTCGCATGCAGAGCCTTACTCGTCGCAAACGGCGTGATTGGGAAGAGAGACAGTACTGGGATATTTATCATTTACTCATGAGTCGAGACAGTGCAGTGGCATGGCGACATTTGAGAGAGAGGAGACAGCAAACACCCATCCGAGACCCGAGCACTTGGCATAGCTATGCACAGAGCCTATACGAGATCCCAGACCAGCCCCCCATTCCCATACCACAAAGCTCACGTCCTACTACATCTGACTTCTTCACACCCACTATGGTGGGACGCGCTATTGCACGTCTACAGCATGGCAGGGCCCATGACCTTTTCGGTTTACAGGCTGAGCACCTCATCTACGGAGGCACGACCCTTGCACCGCTCATTGCCCACCTCTTCAACCGTGCACTGGTTGAAGGGTTCCCTGACTCATGGACTGAGCACACCATAGTGCCCATTCATAAGTCAGGAGATACTATGGATCCAGCTACATACCGGACGATCATGATTGGCCCTATATTGGCCAAGTTATATGGGGCGGTACTCGAGACAGAGTTGAGTACTCTCGCTGAGAGGAAGGGTATCAGGGCTCCAGGACAGGAAGGCTTCAAACGAGATTACTCTACCATTGACCACATCTTCACTCTGAGATGCCTGATCGACCAGGCAAGGGTGAGGAAGAGGAGATTATATTGCTGCTTTGTGGACTTCCGCAAAGCATTTGACACCGTTCCCAGGGGACGACTCTTCAGACGACTACTTGATATCAGAGCCCCAGAGGAGATGATATGGGGGATCTATGCCTTATACGAGAGAGTATCTGGCAGAGTCAGATGTCCGGGGGGCTTATCTCATCCACTTGCTAGCACTATCGAGGTGAAGCAAGGATGCCCTCTTTCACCCACCCTTTTTGGTCTCAAAATTGATGAGATAGTAGACTACATACAGCAGGGGGGTGATGGCATTGAGGTACGCGGATCCACTGTCCATATTCTTTTATATGCTAATGATATTGTATTGGTTTCAAAGTCTGCAGAAGGTCTACAGCATGGCCTAGATGACTTTTGCACACACAGAGGGTTATCTGTGAACCTTGGTAAAACCAAGGTCATGATCTTTCATACATCAGCACAGGTACACAGACATAGTTTGTTCACGGCAGCGGGTGGACCCATTGAGGTGGTCGGATCATATGTTTACTTGGGAGCGACATTTACAGCAGCATCAGGGGTCTTCTCTATGTCTCAGGCAGCACGTGACCGCATCACACGTGGGTATGCAGCACTTGCCTTGATGGAGAGACAGTGCCACCAGGCATATTTTCAGGAGCCCCGCACAAAAGGGTGGCTCTTCGACACTTTGGTTACACGAGCGCTCATGTATGGGGCAGCCATATGGGGACCAAGATTAGCCACATCAGTATGGACAGCATTAGAGAGGCCACAGATCCTCATGATTTCCAGACTTATCCGGAGCAAGCCTTCAGTACCACATGATATCATTAGAGCAGAGCTTGCTGCACCACCGATGCTAGTTGAGGCACTATTCCAGACAGTATGCCTATTACACAGACTCCGCAGCATGGATACAGAGCGCATTGCTTATCGGGCTTTCCAGGCATCATGGGACATGGCATTAGCAGGCGACACCTCCTCATGGTATGCACAGACACGAGACTGGCTGGCCCACCACGGCTTTGACATAGACAGGCTACCACCACTACAGTACGACTCACATGCACCCACCTACTCGCTCTCTCATCAGGAGAGGAATAGGATCATTTGCCAGGAGATATGGCATACATACATACAGAGGACATGGCTGAGCCCTAGGGGTACAATGCCACCGAAAATGCTCTATTACCGTGAGCATTTTCTACATATATCGGACGAGGCTTCATCGAGATTTCGAGATACATGCAGACCTACCTTCCCCACCACCTACGAGTCGTCATTGGGCAGCTCCGGGTTTCATCACATCAGCTTGAGATTGAGAGGGGTCGATCCAGAGGAGTCCCCCGTGAGGAGAGGTGGTGCCCAGTATGCGAGACAGAGGTAGAGAGTGAGGAGCATTTTGTTATCAGATGTCCAGCATACTTAGACCTACGAGCACATTTCCAGATCGAGGAGTCATTCCAGCTGTGCATGACTATGGGAGACCATAGACGCTTGGGACGTTTTCTCACAGCAGCATACGAGAGGCGAGATCGGTCACTCCAGCCCACACATCAGCCACGGGTGAGTACCCAGCTGACCATTACGCAGTTCTTTCAGCGAGTTGAGCTACATCAGAGAGGTCCATCTATAGGGCTCACGCTCCACCAGGCAGCTGCACAGAGAGTACGGCGCCGACCACGCATGGGCGGATATCGTCGACCACGACTATATCTGGAGGATATCTCACGCATCAGGATTGTCTACGACCACATGATGGAGCATAGGCGTACCACCACCCCCTGGGTTGTCTTCCTTCAAGAGGCACTCAGACCACCACCGATGTACCACATACTACATCCACCTCCACCCATCACCAGTAGCTAGGGCGTTTTACTCACATTTTGGATCCCCCCATGTATTAGGTGGCCACTATCTGCAGAGTCGGAGCCACGTCTCCCCAGCCTTTTCCAGCCCTATATAGCTTTGTGTAGCGATATACTTTTTATTTCATTTTATCTTCTACACAAGGTTACTACACTTGTACATGGTTTTTGTCTCATAGGCCAAGTTTGGCCTCCAGAAGACGTTAATATGATTTTATTTCTTTCTTTCTCTCTCTCTCTCTCTCTCTCTCTCTCTCTCTCTCTCTCTCTCTCTCTCTCTCTCTCTCTCTCTCTCTCTCTCTCTCTCTCTCTCTCTCTCTCTCTCTCTCTCTATAGACACACATATACCACCATGCACTTTACACACGAGCTTTCTCACATCTACGCACACCATCTCTACTCAGAGCTACTCACACTTGATCCACATGCCCCCCTTGACACTCTTACTTCACAAACTACATATATTTTACACGACTCAGCTATATGAAGCTTTCCCCACCATAAACATACCCATGGTTGTTACTGACGTTTTTCTGACTTCTTACTTTTGACTTTTAGCGGACCTCTGACGGATACGGCAAAACATTTTTGAAGTTTCCCGACGTAGTCTTTTTTTTAAATAAAAAAATCAAATTTATATACTATTTTTACATATATCAATAATGATATATTTTACATTGTACAATCAAATATATATTATAATTTATACTAGAATAGTAGAACCTATGTTGCCATTCATATGTAAAATGAGGCAAAAGCATTTAAATATTATGGAACTGCAGCCTACTGCAGCTTGCAAGTCATGTGTAGCAACTTCCAAGCATATACATAGATGTTGAAGCATCTGAGATTTGTATCGGCTGCTGGACATATTTATGTACTTAAAATGAAATTAAAAGCATGGATCAATAGCATCTGCACATGTAGTATGTTGTATTTGTTCAAACATGAAAAGCATTATGCACATGTACACAGCACAACAGTTATCAGTATATGAATGTGCTTCAGTCTGGACACATGTATGTGCTCAAGCATCATGTAAGCATCTGAATTCACGCAAAGGATATGTAGAGGATATATGAATCTTCTGATATAGCATATGCATATTGGATAGCCTATTTGTACGTACGCGAGGCTTGAGCTGGAGCAGGAACTTTCAAATCTGCTCGACATATAATTGTTCTAACTTATCAGCATGTATACATGATTGAAGCTCCACTTATTGAACATGTAGGTACATAGTTACAAGTTACAACCGGGGCTGCTGGACACGAGTTGCTGGACATATTTTTCTCTTGAATGGGAACCATAATATGCATAAATTATACTATACATGATTGAGGCTCCACTTATTGAACATGTAGGTACATAGTTACAAGTTACAACCGGGGCTGCTGGACACGAGTTGCTGGACATATTTTTCTCTTGAATGGGAACCATAATATGCATATAACTTATACTATACAGTTTAGTGTACACTCTGCATATAATATACTTAGCATAAACATGCAAAACACATTACTATTTATAAATTATATCAATTTAATTACATAAAATCATTAAAAGATCATCAGATTTACTGTTTACAATGCTTTACATCATATACTTCTAGGGCCTTTGCCTTAAACTTAACAGTCCATTTCAAAGGATGGGGGCTCCAAGGTTTGAACCTATGTAGACTATGGCACAGACTGGAGCATATGACTGGCTGCAGCCAACAGTGAATGGGCAGTACAACCCACATGAGTGACATCCAGCAGGCAAAAACGAGCAGCACACATAGAATCAAGTAAATCGACCTTAGCCCTAGAAAAAAAAAGGGGCAGTCAAGAACCCATTATCTGACGTGGCAGTCAGGTACAAGTCAGTAAAGTCAGGAAAGGGGGTTCCTGACGAGTCAAGAACCAACCCTGCACATACCTTTCCACCATGCACCAGGATTGTTGGAGTTTGAGGTCAGTGGAAGCACATAAATAGCACAAGGAAGAAGAAGAAGCTTGGAACACAACACACAATACTAAATGTATTACCAAGTGAATGTACAAAGATAAGTAACCTGTTAGGGCTATAGGCGTATATAGAAGCCCGGGAAAAAAAACTCCTAAAGAAGGAAAAAAGTGCCCCGAAGGTCCTAAGTGTGTTCACCTACATCACTACTGAAATATATCAACAAATCCTCCCCCTCAAAGTGATGCGGTGAATAAGGAGCTCACACTCATGTATAAAGAGGTGCCAAGCAATGTAGAAAGAGATCAATCCACAAAAGAAAGTAAGCCCAAAGCTTTGGGGAAAGATTCAAACTTCTTCGAGGCAGAGCGAATCTGAAAAGATATGCAATGTTATCCTATGTGGGCATGTATGCCAAACTCATCTCTCAAGGACAGAACCTCTCCCTGACATAATGATAATGGACGTCAATGTGCTTTGTGTGAGCATGGAACACAGGGTTCCTCGCAACCGCCAATGCACTCTAACTGTCAATGAAGATGGTGGTGGGAGAAGATTGACCAATACCCAAGTCAGTCAAAAAGCGTCCGAGCCACACACACTCAACAATCGTTGTGAAAGTTTCCCTATACTCAGCCTCACAACTAGAAGTGGCCACAATAGGCTACCTCTTGCTCAACCAAGATATGCATGAGCTACCAAGCATGAAGCAAACACCACTAGTGGACACACGAGTGTCATAGCAACCAGCCCCTTTAGAGTCAGAAAAAGCATGTAAATTTGGCAATAGTGATCCCCCTTGGATAAAACAATCCAAGTAGCCAGTATCATGCAAGTAGCAAAAGATGCCCTTAACCACATGCCAATGCTTAACACTTGGGCGATGCATAAACCTGCTCTGTGAGACACAAAACTGAAAATCAAATAGAGTCATGAAGAAGTAAATCAAGCATCCACCAGCTTGCTATAGAGGACAGCATCAAATGAATCTCCAACATCATGAAGACTCAACCATAAACTTGTTTCCATAAGAGTGGCAATAAGTTTGCAATCTTCAAGGCCAAAACATTGCAATAATGTGTCAATAGATATTCCACCATCAACTTGCAAAAATTGAATGCCCAAATAATGATGCAAACGCCCCAAATCTGACATCTCAAATGAGGCATGCAAATCAGCCTTAAAATCAACAATATGCTTCTCATTGGGACCAGTGCTTAGTAGACAACAATGATCAATAGACAACAATGATCAGAAGCAAATCATTTGCACACTTAACATATAAAGTGCTCCCTATTGTTCTGTTCTCAAAACCATGTGCAATGAAGTAGGCATGTATCCTTTCATACCAAGCATGTGGTGCTTGCTTCAAACTATATCATGCCTTTTTCAACCTGCATACTTTGTTTTTATGCCCTTTCTGCACAAAACCATGGGGCTGAAGAACATACACTTCTTCGTGTAAGTCACCATTGAGAAATGCAGTTTTAATGTCCAATTGATGTACATTCGAACCATGATGGGCTGCAAGTGCGAAGATGCTACGATGCTACAAACCGTCGTCATTCGACATCTGAGTGCAAAGGTATTATCAAAATCAATGCCTATTTCTTGAGCATAACCTTTTGCAACAAGCCTAGCCTTATACATGTCAACTGTTCCATCAGGTTTACGTTTCAACTTGTATATCCGTTTGGTGCCAATGGCCTTTTTGCCAGGAGGCAAATCACATAAAGACCAAGTATCATTCTTCATAGTAGTATCATATTCTGATTGCATGGCAGCCATCCAATTTTTTAAATTTTGTGCTTCATCAAAAGAAACAGGCTCATTCTCATCACAAAGACTAGAGGTAGCCATAGCAAAGCAATCTGATGCAAAAGAAGCACTATAAGAGCCTGCAGGAGTACGATATGACAAAGGTGGATCTAATTTGCTTTCTCGCAAAGTCTGCACCAACCATTTAGGCATAGTTTTTGCCTTCTTTGTCTCAACCCTCTCATCAACAAGTGCATCACGTAAATCTACATCAGAAATGGAATGATCTCCATCACCATGTGAAACCTTCATCAGAAATGGAATGAAATTCCCTCATTTGGAATAGCACTTGACTGTCCACCTCTAAAACGAGGCAACAAAGTGTCATTCACGTCTTTGGGGCAAATTAATGTCTCCTTAGTACATGAAAGTAATGGCTGAATTGCATCTTCCACAAAAACAACATCAGGGCTAACCAAAATGCATTTAACCTATGGATGATACCGACGATAGCCTTAGCTTTCATAACTGTACCCAACAAAAATACATTTTACTGCTTTATCGTCCAATTTTTGCATTCTTGTCCCAACATTAATGCATTTTCCAAACAACCAAAGACACATAGATGAGAAACAAATGGCTTGCGACCATGCCAAGCCTCATATGGAGTGATAGACTTCAAGCTTTGGAGGAACACATGTTAAATACATATGCTCCACACATAAGAGACTCAAGCGAGAAGCTATGAGGTAAAGCTTGTCTTTTGACCACCATCTTCATAAGTGACATGTTCTTTCTTTCAGCAACTACATTCGTTGAGGTGTATATGGCACGGTACATTGATGTTTTATCCCACGTTGAGTCAGAAATGCATTAAAATCAAAAGACATGTATCCCTCCCTCCCCCCCCCCCCCCAAATCAGAACGAAAGGTGCCCATTTTACATAGTAATAGATTTTCAGCCGAAACTAGAAACGTTTGGAGCACATAAACACTTCGAACTCTGCTTTCAGTGGATACACCCATGCATGCCTGGAAAATCATCAATAAAAGTCACGAAGTAAAGGTAGTTCCCAAAAGAGGGTGTCTGCATAGGACCACAAACATCATTGTGAACAAGCTTCAATTTTTGAGTAGCTTGAACTGAACCATCTTTTGGAAAGGAGGAACACTGCATTTTGCACAAAATATAGCCTTCATAAACATGTTTACAAGGTGCCTCAAGTTTGGCCAAAAAGAACACCATTTCAGATTTATGCAAGCATAGCAAACTAGCATTATTCAGATGACCAAAGCGTGCATGCCAAAGCTTTGCTTCTGACATAGCCTGAAAATCTTGAACTGCACATGGTGAATCATTCACAGATTTTGCATAATCTACAAGCTTATACAGCCCACGACATAAAATGCTAGAAGCAATAATAACATTGGCATTTGAACGATCATGAACTCCACATCTGTTATCAACAAATTTCACAACCAAGCCCATCTTGGCTAATGCTGAAACTGATAACAAATTTTTCTTGATCCCTAGCACAATAAAAGCATCTGACAATGTGAAAGAACTATCCTTAGCAGTCCGAATGATCTTACCAACTCCCTTTACAAGATGAGAGGAGTGCATGTGACAATATTCCCTATAGAGGAAGGCTCAAGTGAACTGAAGAAACTGCGCTCCGAGACAATATGTTTGGTTGTCCCAGTGTCAAAGTACCAAACACCTGAGTCTAGTGCACACATACATTGTTCATGAGAAGAAATGGGTCATACTTGCAAACATTAGTACACACCCGTACTTCATCGTTCACAAGATTAGTAGACTTTGTTTTATGTGTAGAGACCTCTGGAACAACAATTTTGGCATCTTTTTTCTTTGCCTCTTTTGCAACCTATTTTGGACAACTCTTTATGACATGATCATTTCTTTTACAATTTTCGCAAAACAATTTTTACTTTTCTGATTCCTTTTCATCTTTGTCTTCCTTTTTCGACTTTGACGAATTAGCAAATTTCTGCTTACTAGTAGATGAGCTTCATTTACCTTTGCCCTTCTCACTAGCTAAGAAAGCTTGATCTCCCACAAGCATGATGGACCTGTTCTACCTAGATTGATCTTCTTGCAACAAAACAGAGACTAACTCCTCAAATGTTAAGGCATTTGGATTGCCTTTCATCATCAACCGAAGAAATTTGGGCGGCCCAAAAAAGGGACGCGAGGGGGCTTCAAGTGAATCCCTCTTAAGGGGTGGTCTCCGTGTCCATCCATGTTTGCCGCAGCCAAAAGGAGGGGGGAAGGTTAAGAACGAGAGGGAGATCGATGAATGCAAAGCGAAGAGGAAGGAGATCCTTCTCCACCATAGAAACCACTACCCTCCAACCGAAGCAAGCGGCAAAAGCTTCCTCCAAGCATCACAGAAGGCTCCAAGGAGGGAAAAACCAGAGGGAACCTGCCTCAAAAAACGGAGGGGGGGAGGGGGGGGTCAGACCGGAAGGCGGGAGGGGCAGCAGGGAAGGAGGGGAGGGGGATCTGAGAACGGGGGGAGGGAGGGGGCATTCGTGAGAAAGCCAGGACCACAAGCGGGGGGAGGGGGGCACGCATGAGAGCGAGAAGTCCAGAGAAGTGTTAGTCGCTTGTCAATTACTTCTGCTCCTTGTGGAAAAGGGAGCCCTGCTAGTAAGAGAGACCCCGTAGGCAACCTTCAGGGGCAGGCAAGTGGTAGAAGGTGAGCTAGTTCTGGTTATTCAGGTTGAGTACTGTCTTGTCACCCACTCAAGTATACTTTCTACTCTTTGTGCAAGGTATACTTCCCTAAGGAGCCTGAAAATTAAAAAATCATGTTCTAACCATACCACAACACAAATGGTGAACAAACCAAAAAATGTAATGATAACACTTACATGGGTTGAAAGAACAAAGTTTTCAGCCTATGAAACACCATATCCTCTTTCTAATGGAAAATGCACCCTAAAGGTCACACATGTAGTTACCAAACAAGAAATTAACCAATTATTCATACTGCAAACAAAAAACGCAGTTCTCTCTGAATGCAGTGGTTCTAGTGAAGCATAATCCTATAATGCTTAGATTACAAAATTGAAGCATAAATCATTTAGAAGTCTTGGTGAAACACTTGCCAATATTACAAAACAGATCTTAGATATACTCTTCCATGTCATTTGATGAAGCGAGGTAAAGAAAATGAATATATTCTCTCTTTGACCTTTTAGAATGCAAATTCTCATTATTCTTTTAGAGGTCCTCAGCACATGAGCTGGTTTTCCCAATCCTTGTAAAACTGTTTTGCTTCTTATCTTTAGGAAAGGACAGATATTATCTACGATGTACGCATTGTGCCTAAATAGGCTTACCAGCAGAATACCTTTGGAGTTGTTCGAAGTTCAAGATAAATGACATTCTCGGATGCAAAGTCTTCAACAACCTATGGTAAAAACATCTCTCTCTCTCTCTCTCTCTCTCTCTCTCTCTCTCTCTCTCTCTCTCTCTCTCTCTCTCTCTCTCTCTCTCTCTCTCTCTCTCTCTCTCTCTCTCTCTCTCTCTCTCTCTCTCTCTCTCTCTCTCTCATGCATGTATGCAAACGTACAGGAAATAAAGCGGGACAGTCGTTCTCATATGCACACACCTCCTTAGTTATTTGAGTGATAACTTGGTGATCAGTGGTTAGCAGATGAATCAATTCAAAAAGTTTGAAACACTCTGTAAGTGATCGATCACCTGTTGAATGAGAAGAGATGATGTAAAAATTCAACTGAGCAAAGCCATAGGATTGAAGCAGCGAAGGAAGACGTCAAATGCCAATAACAGCAGGATTGAAGCATTGGCTCAAGAAATCAAGTAACATACCGGAATGACCGTTCAAATGTAATATGTAACTTGAAGTAAGGTGTTTATGCACTTACCTTTAAGGATGATTGCTTGAACCTCGTGAAAGTTAATCGTACCCATTTTACTGAAGCGAGAGGCCAACTCTCTAGCCAAAAAGCATGAACCATTGTTAAACAAGGAATAGCTTAGAGTAGCTTGCCCATGCACTATTGACAAAAGCATTGCACGTTCAAGCAAAGGCAATATGTGTCCCGCCAATCGGATGGCTATGCGCATGCATGTGACACCGCATGTACTACATGCTTATTTGTGTAATAAAAACAGAGATTGAGCCAGGATGCATGTGATTACATTATAAAGTCTTCAATTTCTGTGTTAGCACTTAGTGTGTCCGAAAGCGAAAGAAGAACAAGTGTGTGAGTAAACAGGTTAATAGGGTGGCATGCAGACGAAAGAAAATGTTATGAAGCGAGTTTTAGATTCTGAGCTCTTGGCACCGCAAGTTTGTACGTGTGTATGCGCAACTGCGTGAGAATAAAGAATGAAATGAAGGATAATATACAAATAGACGTAGGGTTTAAACCGCCTATGGAGGGGATCTGTCTACGTGCAGCAGGCGTGAGTGAGAGAGAGAGTGTGTATGTGTCTGTGTCTGCGTGGTGTGTATGTGTGCGCGTGGTGTGTGTGTATATGAGAGAGAGAGAGAGTACTTGGCGAAGGGGAACTTGTAAAAAAGTATTTCGGAAAACGAATAGCGAAATAAACAGAGAGAGAGAAGCTCACAGTAGGGTGGAGGAACGGATGGAGCCATTGAGGTGAGCATGAAGTTCAACTTTGGGGATTGAGCGACACCACGGCATCCAGGAGCGCACTTCATCTGAAAAAGGAATGGCATGCGTTGCTGAAGTTTTCAAGCCATCATCTCCATCGAATAGAGCTGCTGTTGCTTCTCGTGCCGCCGCCATCGCCTGCTATAATCGGTGCATACACAAAACCAAAACACACGCCGATCACTTTCGCTCGAAGAGTATTAGACTGTAACATGGACGTGTCGTCGCCGTTGCCGTACAGGCAGCCTGTGCTTTCCAAAGCTTGCGAAAAGCAATTTTCAAGTTCTTTGCAAGCGAAAGCGAGGGTTCTTTAGATTCCGACAAAAAGATTCTTTTGCATCTTTTGCAGAAAATGAGTTCAGGGGAGACCTGTCTCAAATCCATGTTTAAGAAAATATTTATAAGTCACGGGCGGGAGAGGCAGCAAGCCCCTTCTGTTTTTTTTTTTTCCCTTCTTTGTACAGTTGCAATTTCAAAGTTAAAGCTTCCATTTAAAAAAAAAAAAAACCTTTTTTTTTAGAAAGTTTCGGTGAAGTTATCTAATCTCCATTAAACTATTTAATGTTCCTTATAGCTTGAATTGATTCAAAGAGCAATGTACATATGATTGGGCATAGTATTTATGGGGTCTCTCATATCTCACAAAAACTCATATCCCACAAAAACTCTTCGAAGGCAATATCACAAAAGAACTATCCGACGGCATACACAAAAAATTGTCCGAAGGCATACACAGAAAACTAGTTTAAAATGATTAAAGACATTACAACTAGCCTAACACTCACAAATGTAAAGTTGCGACAAGGAGGGATTACAACTAGCCTAACACTCACAAATGTCAAGTTGCGACAAGGAGGGATTGAACCCTTGCTCCTACCTCAAGAGGCAAAGGGCCTAACCTCACAAACTAGCACGTGCTAACCAAACATAAAGGTGAAGACAGTAATCTTGTCGACACGTGATATCACAAACAAAGATTTTTTTCTTTATAAGAGGTTAGAGAGGCATCTATTCCCCTAGCTTTAACTTTGAAAGTACAACTGTACTGGTGAATGAGTATAGTACGTGCAGGACCTCCCATATCCCTCAAAGCAAAGGTTAGATTGGGTTGTAATTAAGACGCTCGGTTACAACTGATTTAAATTGGCCACAACTATTACATATCCAACCCCGAGTTGAACTTTAGACCTCCGCGTCAAAAGATCAAAACTTTACCAGACCACCTAGGAGACGTGAACTTCAAACAAAAATTTCTTAACGATTGAAATTGAATGCGTAATGAGGACTGAAACAATGCTCAAAATTTAACCATACAATTTACATTCCATATCGTCAGGGATGAATAAACAAGTAGAGAGCAGCTGCTAAAAGAGACCACTACGGATCCTAAAGCATGTTCTCTTCGTGACCAGTATCATCATTGTACACAAAATTAAGATTTATCATTTCGTAATTAAATAAACTTGGTGTAAAACATCAGCTCTTTAACCGTTTTAATTTATTTTGTACACTTGTGATGCGAAGCTATCTTCGAATTAGCATTGTCTTCTTTGTTACTCTCATCATAAGGTAAATAAGCATCACCATTAGTGATATTATAAACATTATCATTGAACCACCATAACTACAATGGTTGAGTGGAAGACTAATATGTGTATATGCACATTCCTATTTTTTTCGGTATTGACAATGATCATATTATATACATACACACATATATATTCATACACACGCATATATACATGCATGCATATATATATACATACATTGAATATATTTTTTTTTAGAGGAAGTTCGGGTGAAGTTTAATTTTTTTTCCTTGAGTTGATTGAAAGGACGTTCGTACAAGTGAATCGGCATAGTATCCTTGGAACCTTCCATATCCCACAAAACAACTGTTATACTGCCCAAAGGAAACACTAGAAATGAGTGCATGAAAGTAGCTCGTTTTAATTCTACTTGAAGGCAATACACTGGCCTTAGGCCCACATGTGTCCTATCATAAAGAGGGGTTGAACCCTCGCGCCTACCTCAAGAGGCAAAAGGCCCAACATAACATATCTAATTCTTCACAAAGAGATCCCTCTAGATTGAAAAAAGTGGTTAGACTCATAAGAGGCATAGTTTCCACTGTTAGATATACTCAACACTCCACTCTGAAGTGACCAAAAATGATCCATGGTGCTCTACATTATAACGCTCCCATTATGAGGAGAAGCCCTTGTGAGAGCCCGAATATTTATGGGTATGCATAAACCTACGAGCCATGGCATTTCCATTCAATGTGAAAATAAAGGCCTTGTGGTGCCGCACGGTTTTCCCATAGAACCTTAATGGGAAAGTGCAAAGAGAGGCTTGGCCCCTTCTGCAGGGTCTGAGGACCTATCTCCCTGACTCATAGGACCCAGACGATAGGAGTTATGGCTGTGGAGATATTGTTAAATATGTTAATTTTTCGAGTATTTTATCTCTGCTAATTACGTTCATATATACCAACTCCCATTGTAAAAGCTATATAAGCATGGACTATGTGAAGTTATATACGCCATTGCACACTAGTAAGCCCTTCATCTATAGTCTATTTACATCACCATCTAAGCTTCATATTGGAAGGGCACATGTGGACAAGACCATCTTTGTAACCCCATTGCTCTTTGCACTTTGAGAATATAAATTATGTATCTGTTGATCTATATCTCTCTTTGTCTTCATTTTTCTCACGTGTATCTATTAGTATATTCTACTGTGCTATTATTTCTTACATCCACCACTACTTGAATTTATTGCCTTTCCTAGTCTCTATTTGAGAACCCATCTTTTAAAGATAAAGAAAACTTCACTTTTAGAATTTATAGGATACATTTTATCTTCATTCTTAGAATTTATAAGATACATTGAAATATTTTTTAGCAACATCATATTAAAGTGATGTAATAAACAGAACCATGTAATAACCTAATGGGCACAAGATTCATGCAAATGTATAAATTAAATTTAATGGTTGGTGAGAGATTCAATATGTGTTTTGTGCACATTCCTATTTCTTTTCCGTATCACCAATGCTCATATTATATAGATTTACATGTCCAAAATACAAACGCGAACACACACACACACACACACACACACACACATATATATATATATATATATATATATATATATATATATATATATATATATATATATATATATATATATATATATATATGTGTGTGTGTATCTATATAGAGAGAGAGGATCGCTAAATCTATAATGTGATTAAAACTTATCATTTCACTACAAAACATATGGAAGGAAAAAAACATGTTGTTTAATAGTCATAGAATGCATTGTAATAGCGTTATGGATACTACTTTTTACATAAAATAATAAAATGAAAGCCAACTTTTTTTTGGTAATATTGATCTTTTCCTTTTTTATATACAAAAAGAACGAAGCACATCGATGAACATTGTGCATGATAAATTAAGAACCATATGAAAGCTTAACTATCTAGTGTCATTACATCAATACAATAACAAATTATCATTATTTCCTCTATATTCACAAATTAAAAAGAAGTTTTAACTAACTGTGTGACATACTCATTAGGTTTTCCTTTCCTTTGGTATTATTTATTGAATAACAATATCTCCTTAGATGCCATTTCTTATGGAAATAATGGAATGCATTTTTTACTAACAAGACAAGATATTACTTTCTTCGCATTGAATATGATTTCTACTCATTCTTAAATTGACTATGTGTGATATTCATATAGTTATTACAAAACTCTCCATTCAAAAAGGCATTGCAGATGTCACTGTAGACAAGCCTTTCAACAAAAGAGCATTATTAATAATGGTCGTGTAAAATGTATCCCATGATGGTAGTAGAGTGCATAGGACAAAATAGACTTACCTCATCATCCATGTTAATCTTTCGAAGTTGCAATCATGATAATAATGCATCATGATTAGTTAAATGCACTACAATACTTTAAGTGTCTATCATATTAAAATCACGTCCATGTTCATGTTTTGAGTTTCTAATTTCAAGAATAGTATGTCAAGAAACAAATTTCAATATATAGTGTCCCTCATAAAGTAGATTACCTCTTGAAACAACATACTCAATAGTTTCAAAAATTCTTGTTAAAAGGCCTCATAATTTAACACAATGAAAATGTTTTAGTTCCTTATCACTAAAATCTAAATTCATAATCACATAATTAGTACGGTTTAATTCTACATATTACTCTCATAGAGTACTTGGAAAATTCACTGACCACTAGCCTACCTCAAAAAATTAGAACCAATGGATACACTAAAAGAAGAGCAGAGATGGAAGACTATTGTACTACCTCACACAAGTAGAATTATAGTACAAAAACTTGCAATACACAATAACGATTGAGCAAATAACTCACATAGATCATACCATTGTGTATGCACCATGTATGTATGTATGTATTTTTGTATGTATGTATGTATGTATGTACGTACATACGTATGTATGTATGTATGGATGTATGGATGTATACATGTGTATTTATGTATGTATGTATGTATGTATGTATGTATGTATGTACGCTTGTATGCATGTTTGCATGTATGTATGTATGTACATGTGTATGGATATGTGTATGTATGTATGTATGTATGTATGTATGTATGTATGTATGTACATATGTATGTATGTATGTATGTATGTGTGTGTATGAATATATGTATGTATGTATGTATGTATGTATGTGCGTATGTGTAAATATACACCCATATACATGCATATAAATACCAAAGGAATATATTGAATAGTTTAAAATTTTCAATCCATGAGGTGCCCAACATTGGCATGCATAGAGACTTGAACACACTAAGCTATAGTGTAGGATGGCTCGATCTCATCCTTTTGATCAAAATGGCCAATCGATTTATCTTTATAAGCTATCATACTCTCTATTGAGTGCATCATGAGCCCACCTTTGACTATTGTAGCACTCTCAAGCAACCGATTCTAACTATCATCTCATGCTCAACAGTGTGATCAAGTGGTGGCTTGAAAAAAGACACTTAGATTATCAAATTGAGAGTTGACCCAAATAGGTGCATGAAAATGTGTGATCGAATCGGTGCACACATGGGAAAAGAACTACCTAGACTAAGCAATCGTACATTTACATCCCCACTTTAATCAAGCATCGCATTCATTTCATTGATACATAGCATCCAATAATAAAATGCAAAATATTTTTCCACTCTTGAACCAAACCATATATAGTGAATTTATTCCAAAAGTTCCAAAGGAGATGTATCTAACAAGAGCAGTCTCAAATGATTCTAAAACTCATAGAAAAATGTATTGCCAAAATGAATGCATACTTGAAGCCGAAGAAGATTAAAAACCCTACCCTATGTACAATGTGATAGGGGTGCACTTCAAAGACTCCTCTAGTGCTTTTACAAGATTTCGTTTATATCACTGCACGGAAATAAAGATGGAGATGATGCTATTTAAAAATGAAAAGGAAATTCTTAGACACACGAACTTCATAAAATGTCACATATGAGGTGAAAATAATGAGGGCCAAAAAGGGCAGTCATCTTATACACGAGCTATGTACCCATTTATGCAATAGAAGTATAAACTGCTCCACACATCATCAACCCAAAGCAACAATTTGTGCAAAGTGAGAGAACCGGATTTGACAAAAAAGATCACATATGTGACTACGTACGAGGAAAGTTAGAAAAAAAAGGGAAATCGATTTTTCCCAACAGCATTCTGTCGGGAGTACACACACGTCGAGGGAGCTAAGAGATGTGTGTGTGTGAGAGAGAGAGAGAGGGAGAGAAAAGAGAACGTGGAGAGGGAGAGATAGAGAAAATGGGAGAGCGAGAGAGGAGAGAGAGATACACACATGTTGGCACATACATACAGATCACAAATACAAACACAAACATGCATACATACTCTTTTTATGCACATACACATGAACACACATGAACACATACACATATGCATCTATGTATATGATATATTATTATTATTATTTCTCTATGTATGTATGTGTGTATGGATGTATGTATATGTGTGTGCTTATCCATGTATGTATGTATGCATGTATGTTCGTATGTGTCTCTATACACACACACACACATCAGCCAAGATATGCATGAGATACCAAGGATGAAGAAAAAAATCATTAGTAGACACGAGTGTCAGAGCAACCAGCCCAATTTGATTCAAAAAGAACATGCAAATCTCGCACTAATGATACCCTCTTGGGATAAACAATCCAAGTACTTGGGTACCTCTCAAGTGGCAAAAGATGCACTTAACCACCTGCCAATGCTTGACACCTAGGCAATGCATAAACTTGCTTCTCTAAGAGATAAATAGGTAAATATCATGTTAAGTTATGCGTAATGAAACCAACTATCCAACAACCTACTAATAGAGAACAACATCAATGCATCTCTAACATCATGAAGACTCAACCATAAACTTGTTCGCACGGGAGTGGCAATAGCTTTGCAATATTCAAGGCCAACACACTTCAATAATGTGTCATTGTATCTTGTTTGACACAAAACTATTCTTCCATCAATTTGCATAAAACAAAATTCCCAAATAATGATGCAAATGCCCCAAATGAGACATCTCAAAAGGCATATGAAAATCAAGATCAAATTCACCAATATGATTCTCATTAGGACTAATGAGCAGCATATCATCAACATATGCAACAATGATCAGAAATACATCATCTTCACCCTTAACATATAAGGTGCTCTCAGTTGGACTGTTCTCAAAACCATGTGGTAGCAAGTAGGCATGTATCTTCTCATAGCAAGCATGTAGTGCTTGTTTCAAAACCATATAATGCCTTCTCCAACCCACACACTTAGTTTCCATGCCCTTACTACTGAAAACCATGGGGGTGGAATACATATGATTCTTCATGTAAATCACCATTTAAAAATGTAGTTTTAATGTCTAGCTGATTGATATTCCACCATGATGAGATGCAAGTGCACAAATGCTATAAACAGTGGTCATTCGCATGTGGGAGCAAAGGTCTTATGAAAATCCATGCATGTCTCTTGATCATAACCTTTTGCAAGAAGCCGAGGCTTATACCTGTCAACTATTCCATCAGGATTACATTGAAGCTTGTATACCCATTTAGAGCCAATGGTCTTTTTTCCAAGAGGAAAATCACATAAAGACCAACTACCATTCTTCATAATAGCATCATATTCTAATTGTATAGAAGCCATCATTTTTTTTTAATATGTGCTTTATCAAAAGAAATAAGTTCATTCTCAATAGAGAGACTAGAGATAGCCATTGCATGACAATCTTATGCAAAGCAAGCACTATCCTAAACAAGTATGATATGGCAGAGTTGCATCTAATTTTCTATCTCTCAAATTCTACATAAGCCATTTAGGCATAGTTTTTTACTCTTCTATGTGAGACCTCACATCAGCAAGTGCATCATGTAAATCTGCATGAAAAATGGAAAAATTTGCATCATCATTTGGAACCTATAAAGGTTGAGAAATTGCCTCAATTGGACTAGCACTTGGCTATCTACTTGTAAAAAGAGGTAGCAAAGTGTCATACACATCTTTAGATCTAATTGTTGTCTCCCTGGTACATGAAAGTAAGGGCTGCATTTCATCTTCCACAAAAACAACATTATGGCTAACCACAATGCATTTAGTTTATGGATGATACAGATGATAGCCTTTGCTTTCATAACTATACCCAACAAAAATACATTTCACTGCTTTATCATCTAATTTTTTGCATTGTTGTTCAGCCACTAATGTATATGATAGAAAACCAAAGACACGAAGATGAATATGAGATGGCTTGTGACCATGCCAAGATTCATATGGAGTGATAGATTACAGTGCTTTGGTTGACACTTGTTAAGTACATGATGCACACATTGTTAGAGAAAGTCTATGACAAGACTAAGTATTTGCTTGAGTCTCACAAGGTCATAGGAGAACCTTTAAAGTGAAGTCAATGTATGAAAATTGAAGAGTTCACTTGTGAACTATCTCGTGTAATTTTTTGAACATTTACTTAATGTAAAAGTGAAGAATCAAAAGTGGTTGAGTCCACTTGATGATTAGGAACAGAAACTCCACAAACTCGTAATTGAATTAGTTAGAATCTATCACTAGAAATAAGGAAGAGTGTTTTAGGTGAGCTCCTATTCAAATTCAAATATTGGCTCCAACTCTCACTATATATACATGTATCTTTTTGGTCGCGAGAGAGTAGCCTCAATCCTTAGAGCTTATTGCAAGATCAATGTGTGACCTCAAGGCACACCTATGTACCGGTAAGTCATTGTATTTTCCACTCTATATAGAATTGATTTCATGATCATTCATTGCTATATTGTCAATTCTATTTGAATGTACTACTCTTTGTCACAAACTCTCAGTTTTCAGTCAGTTTGCAAAGAAAATTTCTCTGAGCAGGTTCATCTTTTTTAGAGCTTTAACTTGGTATTGGTAGCTCTCTAAGTATACTATCATATTCCAGAGTTTCATCTCAATTGGATATGTGTGCTCTAAGCAATGAACATTTAAGCTTGACTGTGTATAGATGTCTACTGCTTCATGAAAAGTCGGGTTGACATAGGTGAATTGCTAAATTCGTTTTTCATCATTTGGTTCATCCTTTTCAGTGCAATAACTTGTAATAGGATGCTTTGGTTCCTAATTAGACTTCTCTAAAAAATCTCTGGCCAATTTTGACAAGAGAAGGAGTACTGAGTAAAACAATGGGTGTCATAGTTCAAAAATAGAAGGTTTTAGCTAGTTGAATTTTAGTTAACCTTATCTGTCTTGATTCAAGCTTTTGCAAGTGATCTTTCAAAGAACATAGGGTCTCAAATATACTCATTGACAAGCTAAAAGGGTCCACAACACATCTCTGGAGTTTATTTGGCTCGTGTAGTGCAAGGATTTTGCAGCACCACTTCATCTATAGGAACATATCAGTCCATCTCTTCACAATGGTATAAGAGCAAGTATGCAAGATGGATTCCCTTCATCAATTGATAAATTGGACAGATATAATTACTCTACTTGGTCATTAAGGATGGAAGCCTATCTCCGATGCAGGAATCTATATGGTTATGTGGCTAGAGATGAAGTTATGCCTACATTCAGGAACAAGAGTCAACCAACACATGAAGAGCATGAGAGACTAAATATGTGGTGTTCCAAAGATGCATTAGCAAGGTCTTATCTTCTCAACTCTATCTTTGATTTTTTGTTACCTCATATCAGAAGTTGTAAACATCTCAGGAAGTGTGGAATGCACTTTCTTCAGCTTTCTACAATGATTAAAGCAAGACTAAAGATAATAAATGGAAGGCAAAGAAAGTAGATGATGAAGCAGCTATGCATCAAGTTAACTATGCAGGTAGAGGAAGACATGGCAGAGGTAGACAAGGCAGGGGGAGATCTCAAGACCCTAATCATTTTTCTATTTGTGGACTAACCAATCATACAACAGAAATTTGTTTTAGGAATTCCAGGAATCAAAGAAGCAGAGGATACAATAGAGCAGGATATGGCTACTCAAGAGGAAGATTCAACAATGGCTATCATAACAACTACAATCACTCAACCTATCAATGAAGCTACAAAGGAAGAAGAATTTCAATAATTACAAAGAGGAATCAAATCAAGAAGACTCATTATTAATCATGAACATGGAAATGCCCCAAGGTAAATTTGATGAGCATGTTTTCTACATAGATTCAGGTTGTTCCAATCATGTGGCAGGAAATATGGCCCTCCTATCAGATTTGGAAGATCCAATGAACAAGCATGAGGTACAAACAGGAGATGATACAAGACACCTTGTGGAGAAAATAGGAAATGTAAAAGCACCTGATAGAAACATCAACCTACTTAGTAAGGTACTCTATGTCCCGATCATTACAAAGAATTTGATAAGTGTTGGGCAGATATAGAGAAAGGGTTGCAAGTCAAGTTTAGAAGAGGAGGAGCATATGTTGAGGATCCAAGCCAAGGATTCAGATGAATTGCAAAGGGAGAAAAAACAGGTAGATTATTCACATTTGAGGTGCAAGACACAAGGAACATAACTCTTTTCAATTATGGTAATCAAACGCTCACAGAATTGGAGGTATGGCACAAGAGGTTAGCACATATTGGTGAAAGATCACTAAAGAAAATATGTAGAGACCAAAGTGTACTTGGACTACCTAATTTGTCAAAGCAACATATGATTTATAAATGAAATGCATGTCAATTTGGAAAGTCTCACAGGTTACCCTTCATGAAGAAAGGCTATATGCATGGAGACCTCTTGGAATTGGTCCACACAGATGTATGGGGACCTGGCAAAGATGCTTCACTCTTTGGAACAAGGTATTATGTCTCATTTATTGATGCTTGCAGTAGGTGGACTATCCTATTCTTTATGAAACACAAAGATGAAGTTTTTTCATAATTCAAAATATATTTAGCACTTGTGGAGAATCAAACAGGTAAATCACTAAAGAGGCTAAGGTCAGATGGAGGGGGAGAATACTTCTCCCATGAATTTGATTCTTTCATTCAAGAAAGAGGAATCAAAAGAGAGGTAACTACAAGGTACACTCCTGAGCAAAATGGAGTGGCAGAGAGGAGGAATAGGACAAGAGTGTTGAATTAAAGGTGTAAATGTATTTATGGCTTAAATAAAAGCCAACATTTAACCAGAGATATGGAATACTAAAAAAGGATGTGAAATTATCCATATGGAGTGATTTGGAGCACCAAAATGCACCTAAGGCAATGGAAGGACAAAGGACATGAAGTGAAAGGTCAAGAGGGGAGAGAAGATGCAAGGGTAGGTGAAGAGACACAAACTACCATGCACATATCTCTATATATAGGAGTGATTTGAATGTGAAAAATTCATGGAGATGACAAGGAAATGGTGTAGAAGCATATGATAATCATTTTCTCACCAATGGATATTAGAAGGATGCTCAATAGTGTGCTACAAGGGCACATAGGTATTCAGTAGCATACCTTTCTGTACACAACCACATTGTGAAGGTGATATCGCTCTACCTACGTATCCATTTAATGCATATGATATATTCTTGGAAAAATTATCTCTGATACTCTTTTTCTTTTGAATATCTCTGTTAGAGGATTCTTCAATAATTACAGGGAACATTTCTTGTGAACTTCAGGTTTTTGCTTAAAGTGAGCTGACATGTAGTCTATCTTTATATAGTTGTTTGCCAATTTAGCATGCCTATGAAAGTTATGCTCAAATTGTATGACAATTTTGGACAGCTTAGGCTGAATATAAGTTGAATTTAGAGTTGAGGATTGATGCCAAACATAAAATAATGTATGCATATGGTGTCAAGGAGAATATATACATGTTTGATGATGTGTGGATGAGTAATGGGATATTTTATAAAGCCTATATACGTTGAAAAAAAATCAGGTTTATGCAGCTATGTGAATTGGCATAAAGAGAGATAATTATATGGTCAAATGATTGGTGATTTGCATACACGGTTATGTGAATTTATTATCATGATATTGAAGCTTTAAAGGTTGTTCATGTTCAGCCATAGATGAGCTGAAAGTACATCTGTTTGAATGCCATGAATATTGGTATGATGTAAGGGTGCTATGTATGAAATTTATGGATGTATCTTGTTGTGGTTAAAACCCATTGAGGTAAAGTTGCAAAAGCAAACATATGTGACCATGTTATTACAACTAAAAGTGTTTGATTGTTGAGTTGAGATGTAGGAAGTCAACTCAATGGTCCTATTTGCACAAGCCAAAGAAAAGATGAGCAAAGCTTGGATGAAGCGAGGACACAAAGCTTGGAGCTTTCTTCAATAACAGAGTTTCTAGCTCCTTTTTTATCTCCTGCTACAAGGGCCTCAGAAGGATTGGCCAACAGTGTTTGATCTCTATGTCTTCTTCCCCTCCTGTTGATTTCTCGTTGAGAAGGCACCTGCAAGATAATGCTCCCCAAAAATGGAGAATTTCTTTGTTGACTCTTTACTCTCCCTATAGACTTGACATGGTTGTGATGTGTAACAATAGATGAGCATATGTCCTGCTGTACACCATTTCCTCTTATACATTGTAACACCATGTAAACCTCTTTGAAGACTTGAAGATTGGAACCTAAGATAAAGGTGGTGAAGGAAAGGAGGAGTAGAGGACTCTAAAGAAGGACTACCATAAAGTGTTGAAGAATCAACAAGGACTTGAAGACATCCCCCAAGATTCAAGGATCCAAAGCAAGTGCCAAGATCCAATGAAGAGTCACTCGTGAGGTGTGACATGTTGGCCAAAGCAAGGAAGTTAAAAAAGACCATTTATGCTAAGGGCTGAGGTAAAGGTTTTGAAAATCCACATTGTGTGTGGTGGTAAGTTCCAAGCATAGACCATGTGAAGTTCTAGTAAAAGGTTGAGGCTAGTAAGACCACCAAAGAGAGTGGCAAGCCTATGTAAAGGCAAGTAAGACCATCCCAAGAGGAGTAGCAAGCCTATCTAAAGGCAAGTAACACCATCCAAAGAGGAATGACAATCCTTGTTAAGTGAAAATAACACCAAAGACCAAGTGAAGGTCTAATGAAAGCTTGAGGCAAGTAAGGCCACCAAAGAAGAGTGGCAAGCCTATGTAAAGGCAAGTAAGACCATCAAATTATTCCACATGAGGTGTACTTTGGAGAGCCCCTCCGAAATGTATATAAGGAGGGCCTCTACCCCCATTTGTACTTAGTTAGAAGCTTAAGGAGCCTACTCCATGCTCTTGGAAAACTCATTTCTAATCCATCTGATTTTACCCATTTCTTACTCTGCCCACTTTGAGTCTCTCACACTCTTTCTTTTGTGAGTACATTCTTCTCTTCATTTTTCTTTCGCACGTGTACTCTCTACATGGTATCAAACACTAGGTGAAGATCTTGGTGGTGATTTTGGTGGTGGTGCTAGTAGAGTTTGGTGATATGACTCTCCCAATCATTGGGAAAGGTCTTTTTGCCATCATTTCATGCTCTCTTTGGGTTACATTTTGCCCATTTGTGCACCCTCCCACCCTTCAATTTCACCTCTATTAGTGCATGTTGAGTTTCAAAGTGTTGTTCAGCACTCTTTACCCATATGCTATGATACTTGGTGTGTGCATCCACATATTTCCATGGATGCATAATTACAAGTTCATTATTTACAATCAAAACTCGACATTGGTAGTTGTATGTCTATGCACGCTACTGAAGTGGTTGTCTTCTTCCCCATCCACATGAAGTCATGAGTCATGGAGCTCTGTTCCTCATTTACATGACATTAGCTCTGGCTCTACTGAAGGGGAATAATATTCACTATTTCAATAATAGAGAAGGTGATTTGTAGTTTGAGAATTTGCTAAAGGGCTATCCTACTGTTTTGTTTTTGTAACATTCCCAAAAAGGAGAGTATGCATGTCTTATAGCAAGGTTTCTCTCCTAATTGCCCTGAAGTTAGTTGATGACCTTTCACTAATAGCCCAATTAAAGTAACATGTGTTTTTGGCCCTCAAATGTAAGCATTTCTCCCAACAGACGGGAAACGACATCTCCCACTTGAGCTCAGTTGGGTCAATGCTGTCAGCATCACCATGTACTGCAACAGATATGAAATCATGGCTCTATATAGTACTTGGGTACTGTTGATGTTTGAAGCAGCACTACACTAAGCCTTCACCAGAGAGCAAGATAATCATCTCTCTAATGGAGGGAGACTCATGCCATGATCCCTGATTATCTGTCTATGAGGACATCAACCATAGTGAGTGGTGCCTTCTACTGCTCATAACAGATTTGCTGTTGTTGCCTGATCTATTGTTAAGAAAAGAGAAACAACATGGTGCCAATATATATATATATATATATATATATATATATATATATATATATATATATATATATATATATATATATATATATATATATATATAGATATAGAGAGAGAGAGAGAGAGCAAAATAGTGAGCATCTGAGCAACCCTCTATGCACACTATGTATGCCTATTTGTCAATGCCTTATATATCATTGCTCCTTCAGATTGAACTTTCTTCAGTGTGTGTGACACGAACAATGTCCCATTCTAAGAGAGAGAGAGAGAGAGAGAGAGAGAGAGAGAGAGAGAGAGAGAGATAGAAGAGATAGCAACAGAGAAAGCACAAGACTCCTTGTTATATTGACTGAGTGCATGCAATTTCTATAGAGACATATTTCTTCACACCTGGCAACGACCACATGTTCACCCTTCAAGAGCTCCTTTGCGAGGATAGAGGCAATCTGCAATGCATATGGTATAGCACTTGAAAAATAGGCAAGCGGGCACAGATATCCACTAATTGTTGAGCTAATGTGCCCCAGATAACACAAACATTAAGCGTGGCAAAAAAACTAACAACTCTCTACCTATGGCAGAGAGAGAGAGAGAGTGCTCTCACTTCTAGTGGCTCAAAATTCTCCAGAGATTTGGGACCCATTCTTTGATTCGGACTCCGATTAGGTCTACAGTACAATCAGGGGGTTATCCAACCTTTAAAATTGGGGCCAAGTTCTAACTTGGGAAGATGTTCATCAACTCTTCCTCCTCCATGACTCTTGAGCAAAGTCCACTTCCTCACAAGAGACAAGCATAAAGGCTAAGGGACCCTTCCACAAGGGAAAACATGCTAGTTATAATACTAGCAACTCACCCAACACTTGCTCAAAGACGTTTAGTTGTAATGTTTATGGAAAAACAAGGCACTTGGAGACATTTTGCTACACGAAGAAGCACACCTCAAAGCCCTCTAGCTTGAGGAACCCATCAAAACCCTCTCAGCATAGGTCTCACTATTCTAGTAAAGACTTGTTTATTTCAATAGAATCAGATCCCCTAGTATCTTCAAGTTCATCTCAAGAATGGATCTTTGAAATTGGAGCGAAATTGCTCATGTGTAAAGATTGGGATTCTTTTCAAGGTTTTGAAGACCATATGGATGAAGCTATTTACTAGCCAACGAAAAGAGTCTACCCATCGAAGGGAATAAAAATCACCAATGACAGAGGGCAAATCACCAATGATTGAGGAGTACAAATCAGCAATGACCGAGGGGAATGCAAATCATTATCCAATGTATAATTGTTCCTAACTTGTGCATGAGTTTAGTATCAGTCAAGGCCATCACTAGTCATGCTAAAGAAGTGTTATTTGATAACACTTCTCTTAAGTTGATTGATCCTAAAACCAAAGACATCATTGCACAAGGAAAAGAGAGAAAAAGGGCTATACAAATTCTCTTGATTTCTATCTAAGGAGTTGCGATCTAGCCTTTGGATTCAAAGGTATGGCCACACTTCATATTTACCAAGGAGTTCCTCATCTCAAATAGTTAAAGGATTGCCCAAGATCGGGCAAGTCAAGAATGCCTAGCAAGCTTGCATCCAAGGCAAGCAACATAGGGCTTCCATTCCCAAGGAGGCATCCAAACGGGCCAGGAACCCCTTAGCCCTAGTCCACAAGGATCCTTGTGGAGCTATGGATACCTCTACCCTTAGTGGGTCAATCTACTTCTTTCTTCTCATATATGACCACTCACGATACATTTGGGAGAAGGTAGACACTTTCTCTAAGTTTTGAGAATGGATCACCCAAGTTGTGATTGATAAATTAACCACTACCATCTGATCAAATAGTCTTGACTGTCTTTGATGCTTCATTCAAAAGGTAGACACTTTCTCTAAGTTTTGAGAATGGATCACCCAAGTTGAGAATGAAGCATCAAAGACAGTCAAGACTATTTGATCAGATGGTAGTGGTTAATTTATCAATCACAACTTTGAAAATTTCTTAAAGAAAAAAGGGATAAAACAACAAGTCACTCAACCTCACATGCCATCCCAAAATGGAGTAGCTGAGAGAAAGATCTGAAGTGTGATGGAAATGGTGTGAAACATGCTTCACAACAAAGAATTATCCTACAAGTTTTGGGCAAAAGTAGTGCACACTACCGTGCACATAATCAATCAAGACTTCCTTAGTGCATTACACACCCTTTGAAGCCTACTATGGAAGAAAGCCTAATGTCAATTACTTTTGAGTATTTGGAAGTGAAGCATTTGTCCATGTATCAAAAGAAGATTTCAACAAGTTATATTCCAAGTCCAAGAAGCACATCTTCATTGGCTATAATGAGCAATAAAAGTGTATATATTGTATGATCTTGAAACAAAAATACATTACAATTTGAAAAGATGTAATCTTTAATGAAGCTTCAAGATACTCAACCAAAGATCCAAATAGAAGTCTTAGTCTGCCCATCTACACTTCAGAGGGAGACACACTCTTTTCAAAAAACCACTCAGAGGCTAGTACTTCGAATCAACCAAGAAGATCACAAAGGCTCATTGAAAAGCAGCAAGGAGAAAAAATTCATTACATAAATTATGCATTCATGCATCAGATCAAGCAAATTCCAGAGCCTTATAAATACAAAGAAGATCAAGGACAACCTGAGTGGGAAGAAGCTATGCAAGTGGAAATGGATACAATCAAGAAGAACAAGACTTTTACACTTGTCCCTAAGCCCACAAATTATCAAGTCATAGGAGTCAAGTGGCTCTATAAAGTCAAGTACAAATCAAATGGCACATTGGACAAGTACAAAGCAAGACTTGTAGCCAAAGAATATAAGCAACAACATGGCATTGATTATGAAGAAACCTTTGAACCTACAACAAGGTTTACCAAAGAATCATTCTAGCACTAAGTACACATTTCAAGTGGCCCGTCTACCAACTCAATGTCAAAAGTGCTTTCCTCGACAACGATCTTCAAGAAGAAGTATAGGTTGACCAACTTGAAGGCTTCAAGATCAAAGGAAAGGAAGACCAAGTCTACAAGCTTCACAAAGCACTTTACGGACTTAAGCAAGCTCCCAAGACCTCGTATGAAAAGATTCATAAGTTCTTCGAAGATAAATGATTTCAAAGAAGTAGTGTCGATGCAAACTTATACATCTATCAAAAAGAATTCTTAGTTGCCATCATCATCCTCTATGTAGATGGTTTGATCTTGAGAGGCTCAGATGAAGAACACATCCAATTCATCATCACATAGCTTCACCTAGAGTACTCTATGATAGATCTTGGTCTACTTTACTACTTCTTAGGTATGGGAGTTTGGCACACAAAAGCAGGCATATTCCTATCACAAAAGAAGTATTGTTCCGATCTTCTTCCTAGATATCACATGGATCAATGTTGCTCAATTTCTAAACCACTTGATCCAAAATCAAGCTCACACAGGAGGATTCATCATCACTTGTGGATGTGCATTCTTATCAATAACTTGTTGGTTCCTTACTTTACGTAGCCAACACAAGAATATATACTGTCTTTGCAATTGGTATATTAAGTCAGTTTGCACATTAGCCTTATCAAACACATTGGGATGCTGCTCAAAGACTCCTACGATACCTGCCCTCAATTGACATCAGCTGGTGATCCATTTTCTTGATGGTCTACTTTTGGGTACATATTCTTGCTTGGCTTAGGACCTATCTCTTGGGCAAGTAAGAAGTAGCCTATAGTTTCCCTATCATCCACTGAGGCCAAGTACCGAGCATCCAATTTGGCAACATGTGAGGCCATTTGGCTTTAATGATAATTATCTAACATTGGTATTTTGCAGGTTACTCTGACATGCATCCACATGGACAACCAGGCAGCTTTGGCCATTGCCAAGAATCAAGTGTTCCATGCTCGGATGAAGCACATTGAGATCCAGTACCATTTCATCCATGAGAAGCTCGTATCTCAGGAGATTACTCTAGAGCAATGTACCTCTCAAGAAAACCTAGTAGACATGTTCATGAAGGCTCTACCTCTAGTTCCACTCTAGTGCTTGGTGGACCTCTGCAACATTCAATCGCTCCAAAATGGAGATGCAAAAGGGGTGTTGACGACATGATTGCTCCTACATCATCTACATCTGTATCAGCATGAGCACATGGTGACTTTGAGGATTACAAGCCAGTTTCCACACTATTGGAGATGAGATTTAGGTTCTCATTTGAGGATTCCAGTGATGCATTTGAAACTTCTCTTTATTAGCAAGTTGTGGGATGTCTTATATATGCATGCAACACAAGGCCGGCAGTATGAAGTTTCCCAATTGAGTCAATTCATGCATAGCCCTGACACTAAGCATTGGCAAGTGGTGAAACATGTGTTTAGATATTCCAAAGGAACTTTGAGTTTAGGTATCTTTTATGGCAGAGATATTCAGCCATGCTTGCATGCTTTTATAGATAGTGATAGGGTTGGTTATGATAATCTCGTGTCCATTAGTGGTAATTGCTTTTTCCTTGGAGACTCATGCATATCTTGATTGAGTAAGAAGCAACCTATAGTGGCAACATCGAGTTGTGAAGCCGAGTATAGGGAAATTTTCATAGATACAATGGAGTGTATAAGGCTAAGATGCCTATTGATGGATCTTTGCATGGAGATTGATGTTGCTATGCATATTCTCACTAATAGTGAAAGTGTATTGGTTGTTGCACAAAAACTAGTGTTTCATGCATGGAACAAACATATTGAGGTGCATTATCACTATGCAAAAGAGCACCTTCATGTAGGAGATATTGATTTGGTATATGTGTTTACACAAGAAAATGTGGCAGACATATTCACCAAAGCTCTTCCATGGGAAAATTTTGAAGCTTTTCACAAAGCTTTAGGCTTATTTCCTAGTGGGGGATGATCTCACACTCCCTGTATGTGTTCACATTGTTCACTCTAGGGGGGTTTGTTACACTTATGTGCTATTTGAGTAGCTTTGATGTGAACCTTTTCCCTATACATGGGTACTTTTTACTCTAGTGTTGGATAGAGGTTTTCTCCCATGTTACCACATACATGATTCACTCTTATGTGGTGGTACTTTGTACTTAGGGATGTTATTCAATTCTTAATTTAGTTTTGATCATCATCAATAGAGAGAGCTAATCCCTCCATCTGTCTTCACCGTGTGTCTTGTGTTTGTGCTCCTTGTGTGTGCTTCTTGTGTGTCTCTCGCACTTCTACACGGACCTAGAGTTACAAATCCTCGAGATTCCTATAAGACTTAGCTAGAGTACATCCCAACCAACCACTTAGGTGCACATATCTTTGAGGATGGTTTGAGGTGTTCTATGGTCAAACTCAGAAACCCTATTCAACCCTTCAAAATTCAACACCTAGTGATTAAGTTCAAAGAGGGATCTTACATAGATAAGTAAGAAACCATGCATGTGGTAACCATCTTAATCAATAGGACTAATGGGTTTGGAATAATCATCTCTGAGTCGGAGGTAGGAGACTTGGAATAGGAAAACATTGGAAAAGATCCTAGAACACATTGTGGTAACTCAATCCTATCAAGTATAATAATGTCAGAATGGATCCCCCAGGACAACAAAAGCATAAATCTCTTCTTGAATAGAGAGACAGACAAAGCATTTTGGATATTTAAGTCAGATAAATCTAGTGAGGTAGACAAAGTAACCATTTATGAATTCAAAGATCTTGATGTGCCAGGAAAGATTGTCTAACTAGATAACTCTTTGAAAAGGATGTTTGTGGTGATGTAACATGGTAGACATTCTTACACTTGGAATGGTGAACTTGTCTTTCCTGCACATAGATCTTGTGAGTCTCATGATCAGCATGGAGTTCGATCCTCTCATATTCTAGGTAGTCATAAAGAGAAAACTTGAGAGAGATGAGAACTGAGATTTGTAAACCCTTTTGGAAGAGAAAGATCAGGATTAGAGATGGACAGAGCCAATCAAGGGGGATTGAGTGGACATAGGCATCAAAGGGGCATGGAGGAGTTCCCTCTACCTAGACCAAGAGAACACCCTAGGATATTGAGACCCACCTAGCTATGAAAGTCAATGAAGGATTACTTTGATGGTATCGGAGACCCTTATGATCATGTAGCAGAGTTCAAACAAGTGTTAAAAGCTCAACAGGTCAGTGATTTCATCTCAATAGGTCGGTGTTTTCATCTCAATAGGTCGGTGATTTGTTCAATCAATACAATGCTTTTCGCCTAACTTCAAAGAATATATATATGTGTTAGAATTTTAGCAATCTCAAGTGTGGGAACTCATGCAAAGTTGAAGTGCCACATCACTCACACTTTTTGGTAGGATGTACAACCACTTTTTCACGAGTTTTGTCAGCTCTTTACTCACCTAATTGATGGAGAAAAGTCGGGATCATTTGGCAGGCATTTTTGAATTCAAATTTACAACTACCTTTTTTAGCATCATATAAGCAAACACTTGGAGCAAAGTAGTGGCCATCCTCCTCTACCATTTCAGCACTTGTAGGCTCTCATTAGGAGTGTTTACTCTAGGTCTAAGCTAGCTTCTTGCTTCCTAGAGTTTTCTCATAGGAAGTGATCTTTGATCACCCATATCTTTTTGTGTAGTAGCCCGATTCATTTGCAAGATAGCTCATTTTGTTCCTATGATTGTAAGCTCTCTTTTGGATATAATATTACTATCAAGTGTTCATTATCCTTGATTATATTGAGCTTGAAATCTCTCTAGTATAATCTCTGCATATTCCCAAGTGTATGTGTGTTGGAAGGTACACATAGGTGCAAGCTACCACTTGTTGACGATATGATTGCTCCTACTTCATCTACATTTGTATCCGCATGAGTGCATCTCCATTTTGTATCCAAGAGGCACTCCATTTCTAGTCTATTTCCATTTTATATTGTATTTCCTTTGTATTTGGGTACCTTGCCATGTGCTTCTACCAGTTGTATTCATTCTCCTTTCAGGAGACTTATCCCACATATGATGTACTTTTGAGAGCCCCTCCCAAATCTATATAAGGAGGGCTTCTCCCCTCATTTGTACTTGGTTAGAAGCTTGAGGAGCCTACTCCATGCTCTTGGCAAGCTCATTTCTAATCCACATGAGTTTACCCATTTCATGGTCTACTCATTTTGTGTCTCACACATTCTTTGTTTTGTGAGAGGACTTTACTTTTCATTTTGCTTCCACGTGCATACTCTCTACATGGTATCAGAGCGCTAGGTGGGGGTCTTGGTGTTGCATTTGGTGGTCATTTTGGTGGTGGTGGTGCTTGAGCGTTGGTGGTCTTGCTTTCTCCTTATTGCGAGAAGCTTTTGCCATCAATTATTAGGATTCATTCTGACCATTTTCCCACCCTCCCACCCATTTTCTTCATCCGTTTGTCTAGCATTTATCCCCATTTTCCATCCCTCCCACCCTTGCTCTTCCATATTTGTGCTACATTTTACCATTTATTAGTGCTTATAAGCACTCTTTAGAAATCATTTTGCTATCTTAGGCCTATGAAGTGTTCAGAAACCTCAGTGTGAAACCTTAGTCGACCACTCTTGATGGAGTAATTCAGAGGGTGCAACTTCAGCGACCATAGTTGTTGGAGTAGTTAAGCAACAAATCGCTATATCAATCAGTGACTGAATAATTCTTGTCCTCCACATGCATACACTTACATACATAACACATAGACATACACATACACATATATACACATGCATACTCACAGATCCATACACATACACACACATACACACACATATCCATATATACATAGATATATACATACATACATACACATGTCATACATTTATGACTGTTAACCGGAAGGTTTTCGGAATACTAACCGTTGGTCGGATACAATGCTACTAAATCTGGATTTAGAGTACTTTAGCCTAATGTGATACTCAGAAGCACTCTACTTCGTAGTCACATGGGTTCTTGGGAGTGGTAGGGGTCTGTTGGACAGAGGCCCTGTACTATTTTCCCAAACTCTCATACAAGTATTAAATACGCGGTCACGTCTTAGCTCAGTACTGTTCTCTGAACGCTGCTACTACGCGACTTACTGGGACGTTGAAATTTCCGGGCTGGATCTGCTATAGCAGGAGAGCAGTAGTCCGGTCCTGACTTAACTACTTAACTACTCTACTTCATTCGCCGAGTATTATACAGAATGCACCTATTCTTGACTCGGAGGCACATCGAACAGTTATACTCAAAAGTATACAACTTATTGTATGTAAACATCAGCCGAACCGTAACAATCGTATCACTAGCTCCAAGGCACACAGGCCCTTACAGATACAAGTCCTTCCTGGAACGGAATCTCCAAAAAACACAGACTATTGTATCGACTTCAATTACTTCACAGAACTTTGACAGACCAGCAGTGAGATCACTTCATACTTCTACTTTGCCGATATATACTAACCACACTTAACAATGCTCAACTACACACTTAACCAGTACCGAACAACTTCGTAGCTCACTGTTACTTTGTTCGTAACTACCTTTTAAGATACGAACAACTACTAAGCAAACACAGCAGAACAGGACAGAACCATACAGATCCAAAGTAAACACTCAACAATACGCTACACTTCCCAACAGAGGGCTTCACAATAGAAGATACACTTAACCGCCAGACCCGAATCGAAGGATAACTTAAACAAGACCCTGCAATCCCGGATGGGTGTTCGCGCAGGCAGACTAGAAGATGCACTTAACCAAACACAGCAGTTCCCCAGAATGGACACATTCACAGACAAAATCGACACTACAAGTTCCGAATCGGACGTACTCACAGATAGACGCAAAGATGCACTTCACAGATAGAATCAACTAGACGATACACCTTAACAGGACACAACAGTTCCAAAATGGGCGTCTTGTTGCCATTCTTTTCTCATTTCCTTATATAGAGGATTTTTACAGTGGTGCGTGAATCTTTTGTTACCTGCACGTTTCTCGAAAGGTTCTTGCTATTTAAGGCGCCTGTCCTAGTACAACTGTCCTTATTCGGCGGCTGTCTAACACTGGCATGCCCGGTGGACTCGAACCCGCAGGTTCCTATGTTTCGGCTACAAGCCCTTCTAGATACATATTACGGGGGAGCCTAAATATGCGAGTGATTTTCTTTTTGAGTGTTTCTATCATCTGAACGAGGGTGGTGGGTTCTAATAACTGGGCGTCCGTTCTAACGGAGCTCAGGGCGATGGCTTGGGATAACAAAATTTCGGCCTGGTTTTGTAGGAAGGCCTCCTGTAAGTAGAATTCGTTGGATAATGCAGCGTCGCGGGATGTCTTCATTTCGGCGACCTTCTGCTGCATATCCACGACCTGATCTTTCTGATTTCGGAGTTGATTGTCGATTCGCTCAAGCTGCTGGTTCTGGAATTCAATCGTTTTGTAGAAAGCGTCGCGTGCTCTTCGAGCATGGGCGAGATCATGCTCGTGCTTAGCTTCCCGGGTTAGTTGATCATGTCGCAGTATTCGGTTGACTTCGTCTGCACACTCCTGGGTGCGTCGTAACTCATCTTTGAGTTGCTCTATCTCTCTCTGTTGATCGTGATGTTTCTGGATACTCTCCTGCAGTTGAGCCTTCGTTTCTTCGACCATGTCTTCCAGTGAGGAGTTAATGTCGTCTTTTTCTTGGAGCGCGAGCTTCAACTTTCGAATTTCCACGTTGGCTTCGTTGAGAAGTTGTTCTTTGGCAGCCAGTTGCGCCAATGCGTCGTCGCGTTGTTGTAGTACTGCTTGGTGTGTCGTAATTTGGCCTTGGAGGGCGGCTAATTGGGTGTGTAAGTGATGGTTCTCGGCTTTGACGGCTTCGGATTCTTCTTGGAGGGGGGTGATATCCGCTTCTAATAGGTCTACCTTGTGCTGGAGGTCTTGTCTGATGGTATTGGCGATATCGTTCAGTTGTGCGGGAAGTTGCTGGGACAGGGAAATGAGCATATGGCCCATTGTGGCTAGTTCGGAGAAGACCGGAATGGAGGGGAGGAGCAGTGGTTGTGGCGGTTGCGTAGAGGTTCGGGTTTGAAGTTGGGGGGATGTCGGGGGCGAATAGTTGGGGGAAGACGAGGATTCCGGTTCCGGTGTGGGAGTAGGGTTGACTGGGGGGGTCTGGGAGGGGCAGAATCGGGGTTGGTTACCTGATTGTTTGTTTGTTGTCTCTCTGTAGTGTGGTCGAGTGCGGATTCAACAGCCTTCAATAAGGTGTTAAGCGCATCCCGAGCGGGGTGCTGCTCGTCTCGTTGAGGTTCAGAGGTTGCTTCGGTGGAGATTATTTCGGTTTCGGTACGATCTTGGTGGTCGTGGTTGTGATCGGTCGAGGATTCATTGTGGATGGAGGTGGCGGTGTCGTGGATCTTGTCGGCAGATCGCTGTGCTTCACTTTCCGAAGAGCTGATGCGGATGCGCTTTCGGCGGAAGAGTTGGTTGATTTCTTCCTCTTCTTCTGCGTCGTCGTCTAGGGGTTGTACTGAATCTTCATGCCTGAGGATGGGGCCTCGGGGTGGTGGTTGTGCGGCGAGGAGGGTTGGGAAGAGGAAGGAGAGGATATGGGGAAGGCGAGATCGTGGGGTGGTTCCTTTATTGACCTGCTTTAATATGGCTACGCATTCCTTATGGATTCTCTGGAAAAAATATGATGCGAAATTGACTGGTTCGCGGGCTGCTAAGTCTATGGCGGAGTACAAAGGGCGAGAGATGCCGTACGTGCGTTTTTGTAAATTAAGGATGGCGACGAGAAATTGGAGGGCGGAGCGTTCGGGTTCGGGACGGCAGAGGATCGCGAATTCATGTGAGGAGGAGCGAGGGAATAACTCTGTCATGCGGGCGAGGGGGAGACTGGGGCCATTTTCGCGGCCCTGCGGGGTGAGGCGGAAAGCTTCAGAGAAAGCGGGGAAGGTGATGACGGTTCTGGATGGTAACGACGGGAAAACCCACTGTCGTTCGGTGGCAGAGGATTGGGCGATGGCGGAGATTATGTGTGCGAAGAAGGGATGGGCTTCTACTGAGTGCCAGGGAAACTCAGCGAAGTTGGCCAACCCTCGACAACGCAGGTATTCACCTACCTCGGTAGGGATACCATCGCAGAAAGCAGTGTAGTTTGCGAGTGCTTCCATGGCGATTGCTAATGCAGAACACAAGTACGCGCAGATAACTAACACTCACTACAGTAGCGATTTTTGACATTGTCGAAGGGGTTAAATAGTAGCAATACTGTGGGATGCGCAAGGGGGTTGGGCATCATTGTGCAGTGCGGGAATGATATTTGTTTTCATGCAGGTGGGCGTATTCGAGTGACTGGTAGGGGGGCGGATGGTACGAAAAGATCTCCTAAAATACGGCTATTTATAAAAGGAAGAAAGAGAAAAAGAAAAAGGGAAAGATTAAACAAAACGCGGTCCACCGTCGAAGAATTTAATACGGGCTAGGGGCGTGATGATATGGCCGCAGCTTCGACCCATTGATTACTTTCGGGAGTGGATTTCCGGTCAACGTAGTCAACCGAAAAGTTGCAGGACTGACTTGTTCTGAGATTTTGAAAGGGCCGAACCATCGAAGTTTAAATTTTCCGGCGACTCTATCCGACTTTGCGTTGTAGAAGAGTACGAGCTGTCCTACCGAAAAGATTGGAGTTTTCAAATATCGATCGTGTGTCTTGGCTTGCCTGAGTTGTACTTCGCGCATGGTTAAAAAGCTGAGCCATCAGTGCTCATCAAGTTCTCTGAGTGCATCCATTCGTGCTATCAGTGAATCTTCCGGTAGCATCTTCTGAGTGATTGCTACACGCAGGCTTGGGATGACTACTTCCATGGGTGCTATTGCTTCTAATCCATAAGCTAGTTTAAAAGGTGTCAAGCCTGTCGTTACCTCTTATGTAGTTCGGTATGCCCATAAGACTGCAGGTAGTAATTGATCCCATCTTTCCGGTGCTTCCATGATTAGTTTCCGGAGGATATTCAGTAGTGATTTGTTTGTACTTTCGGCCAAACCATTGGCACGAGGGTAGTACGGCGAGCTGAGTTTGTGTGTCACCTAGAAGGATTGGGTGAGTACCTTCATTAATTGATTTACAAAGTGAGTACCTTGATCTGAGACAATTTCCAGTGGTAAGCCGAAACGTGGAAAGACATCATTCAACAGGCATTTTGCTACTGCGACCGCTGTAGCCGACCGTAAAGCCCATGCTTCTACCCATCTTGTTGCGTAGTCTGTACAGGTGAGTATATATCTGTTGTTGCTGAAGACTGCTGGAGGTGTAATTGGTCCTATAAAATCTAATCCCCATTTCTGAAATGGTTCTAATGGCATAATTGGCTGTAAGGGAAAGAAGTGCCGTTGTAGCGGTTGTCCAGACCTTTGACAGTTATCGCAGTGTTTGACAAGTTGGGCCACGTCTCTGTACATAGTGGGCCACCAGAGACCACTCTGCAGAATTTTCCGGTGAGTCAAATCTGTGGCAAAGTGACCACCAGCAGGTGTTGAGTGAGCCATTGTGATCACTGAGTTAATTTCATGCGGAGGAACACAGCGAAGTAGGATTCCGGTGTGATCTACATAATATAGTTCTCCAGCAACTAACCGAAATCGGCGGCTAAAGACTGCAATTTTTCTGCGTATTGGTCTTGAAACTTGAGGTGGAAGGCAACCATCAGTGAGAAAGGTCAAGATTTGATCATAATATGAAAATGGAATAGGGGGGTCTGCAGATTCTTCGGTAATTGGTTCTGATACATAAATTGCGGGTGTCGTGTCATCTATACCCACCGGAGATTCGCCGGAATCTAAACGGGATAAAAAGTCTGCTAAGGCGTGTGAACTGCCTGGTCGGTGAATGACTTCGTAATCAAATTCTTGCAATAGTAAGACCCATCGTGCTAATCGGCCTCCTAAGTGCTGTTGCCGAACTAGATAGACAAGTGCAGCGTGATCTACGTGAAATGTGAATTTTCGGCCTAGTAAGTAATGTCTAAATTTTTTGACTGAGTATACTAGTCCAAGACACTCCCTTTCTGTTACAGAGTAATTTTTCTCAGCAGGGGCCAACCTTCGACTTGCATAATATACGGGTCTGAACCATTTATCAATTTGTTGCATCAATACACTTCCTATTGCTATATCTGAAGCATCAACAAAGATGTGAAATGGGTGATCCCAGTCCGGTGGTTGTAAAATAGGAACTTGTGTTAATAAATGCTTTAAACGATCAAAAGTTATCTGACATTCCTGGGTCCATTCGAATTGTCGAGGTGTTTTACTGATTAGCTTGTTTAGTGGTATTGCCAGATGAGCAAGCCACCGTAAGTGTCTTCCATGCCACCGTACTTGGCCCATAAAGCGCATAACTTCTTTTGGAGAAACTGGCACCGGAGCTTCTAATACTGCCGAAATCTTATCTGGATCGACTTGGATACCTTGGGCAGATACAATGTGGCCAAGTAACTTGCCACATGAGACCGCAAACACCGATTTGTTTGGATTCAAACAGAGTCTATATTCTCTGCATTTCTGAAAGCAGCACCGTAAATGGAAGAGATGTGCTATCATCTTACCGAAAATTGAAAAATCATCGAGGTATACTTGCATAAACGAAGTAAGATAAGGGAAAAAAATCTCTTGCATGCATCTTTGAAATGTACTTGGTGCGTTTCTCAAGCCAAACCACATCACCGTACAAGCAAAGACACCCCAATTGGTAATGAATGCGGTTTTCGGTATATCTGCTTCGGCCATTCTAACCTGATTGTAACCGCTGTATCCGTCTAAGAAGGAATACATTTCATGACCTGCTACCCTATCAAGCATGGTATCCAGAAACGGGATTGGGAAAGGATCTGGTACTGTTGCTGCGTTTAATTTCCGGTAGTCTACACAGATGCGTAGTTGCTTGTTTTTCTTTGGTACGATCACAATTGGTGAAATCCATTCAGCATGTTCTACTGGTACGATAAATCCAACTTTTAATAATCTATCAAGTTCGGCTTTTACCTGTGATGCATAATTGGGATTCATCCGATAGCTGGGCTGCTTGTTCGGTTTAGCTTCAGGCTTCAGCATGACTCGGTGCTGATAGATGCGCGGATCTAGTCCCTTCATATCTTTGTAATCCCACGCAAAGACGTCTGAGAATTCGCGAAGTAGTTGAATCAAGTCAGCTTTAAATGATTCCCGTAAGTTTTGCCTTATCTTTACAGGTCGTGGATGCTCTTCATCTCCTAGATCGTACGTGGTCAACTGATCTTCTGGGACATAAAACTGTTGCGGTTTCTGTGCATCGTCTATTGACTTGAACAGTGATTGGAATTCATCATCATGTGTGGGGACACTATCTTTATGCTTAACTGTATTAGTAATAGGTGTGATTGTACATACCGAAGTGTTCCAATTATCTATAACAGACTGTAGATCAACAGTCCCTACGGTCATTAAATCAGCATTACTCTTCAGGAATTCCTCTTCTTCATCATCTGATAGTCCATCTAACATGTGGACAGGTTCGGCAAAATATGGTCTGGCGTGAAACTCACACGGTTGGATAGCATCTAATTTTACTACATATCTACGGCTGGCATCTTTGAACGTAAGCTCTTGTGCAGACCAGTCTTGTATTACCTTCGCATGCTTCAGCCAAGGTCGGCCGAAAAGAAGGTTGTAATCCAAAGTGGATTCCGGCAGATCTAGTATAACAAAATTCATTTTGAAGGTCGTACCTTGTAAAGTGATGGGTACATTTCGCACAAGTCCTACAGGATGGACTCTAGATTGGTCTGCCATTCTGACAAAAAATTGCACTGGTTCGATTTCGGTCCATCCTAACCTATTGCATAAGGCTGTAGTTGCAATGTTGACACCAGAGCCTCCATCAATCAATACCTGTGTAATTTTATGATCCTTATACCATACTGTAATCAAGGGGACTGAATGATCGACCGTAGAATCGGGTTCCGGTTGAACTGCTGCTGTCGTCGGAATACAAGAAGGCACCGGACTAAATTGTTGCTGGAACTGTTGTCGAATCCCAGGTACTAATGCCAGAAGTTGGCCGAGAGGTAAAGTGATAGATGCCTTGGATAAAATTTCCCAAGCTTGTTGAGATTGGTTGTTCTGCTCCTTTGGACTTGAGGTTTTCGCTGGTGTAGAAGTCTCTGCTGTTATGTCTACTGCTGATGATGGCTCTGCTGTTGTTTCCTTTTGTTGCGTTCCTTCCTTTGATGAAGCCTAAGTCACCGGAATAGGTTCGGGGAACACTGGTGGTTCTGTTGCGGTCCAGTGACTAGCCTTGTTATACATCCTATGTTGTTCTCGTATCCCTGGTTTGAATACTTCTGCTGTTGTCTGCAGCTGTTTACCTGATCTGGTCTGTACTGTAGCAGCTTGCGTTTCTACTGGCGTAATTTATACCATGTTGGCCATGGGGTTTTGCCGCTCCTTTTTCCTTTGATCATACTCAGCTGCGTCCTTGCAATATCTTCTAATGTGTTCGAATTCACCACAAAAATGACAGCGTGGTGGTGGTAAATTGGGATTTTCCGGTGGTGGTTCGTTCTGCCAGCGGTTTGCATTATAGTTATTGTTTCTCTGTCCTCGGTAGTTTCGATATCCTTGCGGTTGATTGTTTCTCAGTTGCGGAGGTACGTAGTGATTCGCTGCCTGTCCATGTTCTTGAATAACAGCATTGACTGTTGCTGTTCCCTGTATTCTGGCATTGTAAACACAATTTCCGGTGGTGTGTCCGACAGTGTTGCAGATAGCGCAGAACGTTTGATTTAGCGCACAATTGGCACTAGTATGACCTGAATTTTTGCATGTGATACAGTATACTTGTCTAGTTATATCTTCATTCATGGTTTTGTTCGTTTTTAACCATTCCAGATCTTCTGTAAATCCACCAACCTTGGATTCTAGTTGCAGAGCCATGGCGATGACTGCATCCAGCATCATAGCTCCCACACATCTTATGATCATGATCTGTTTCAGTTGTGGGGTTAAGCCGTTGATGAACCACTGAGTGATGACGTCATCAGGTAAGTTAGCGTGGGCCTGCGGTATCTGCCGCAAGTGTGTTCTGAAGAGTGTAGCATACTCTTGGACAGTCTGATTCGCCTTCTGTCGGTTGTTCTGTAAATAATCAAAGATTTCGGCGGGATTCTTCTTTAACCTGAATCGTTGCAAAAAAGCGTCTCGAACTGCGTCATAGGTGCCGAAATGATTAATATCGTATTCCGTAAGCCATCTAGCTGCTTCATTTACCAGTGTTGATTGAAAAACAATGGCCTTATATGCCTGATTCGGTGGATGGTTAAGAACTGCATAACTTATCTCGAAGGTACGTACGTGAGCATCCGGGTCATCTCCTGGAAATCCACCGAATTTCGTATATGTCACTCCTGTTGGAGGCGGCTTTGGCTGACCTAACTGTTGTTGCTGCTGTTGGCCGTTCATTGTGAGTGTATTCAGCTTTTCTTCTGTATCTTGATGTTGGTCAGATGAACTATCAACACTTTTGTCGCCGGATGGCGTGCCTTCCGGTGTGCTGTTTTTGCTTAGAATGCGTCGCGCTTCTGCTTCGAATAGTTTTCCTTCCTTCTGGATATCCAATATCCGAAATCTTTCTTCCAAGCACGTTGGTTGGGCTGAAGATTCCACGAAAACTGCAAAGTCTTTGCCTACAGTTGGTGATTCTATCACCGGAATATCACCGGAATGAGCCAAAATTGTGCCAGAATGCAGTGCTTTTTCGCTCTTATCGATCTCTTTTCCTAAAGTGTTTCTGATCGTGTCTAACTCCGAGTTTAGACTAGTTTCTAACGGCGTGTTGGTAGATTATGAAATTGCTATATCTTCGATAGGCTGGGTCGAAGTAGCACCAGAATGTACCAAAGGCGTTAATCGTTCCACCGGAATATGACCGGAATCAATCGTGACGTTCTTAGTTTGTCTGACCACTGGGTCAGAGTGGGTTAGACCTTCTTCTTTCAGGGCTATCTTTATCACTTTACTCGCTTCAATCTTACAGTTCTTAGGATATGTTTCACCAGATCGAGTAACCGGCATGTATCATTACGCAGTAACCCTATCTGAGTAGTTCGCAACAATCTGGGCCTGTTGCTACTGCTAGTTACTCGACTGTTAACTAACGTTTTGCTTTTGACAAACAACTGGTATTCCCGTGCCACTTTCACAGATAACTGGCAATCTGATGCCACTTTCCCACAGACGGCGCCAAATGTTAACCGGAAGGTTGCCAGAATACTAACCGTTGGTCGGATACAATGCTACTAAATCTGGATTTAGAGTACTTTAGCCTAATGTGATACTTAGAAGCACTCTACTTCGCAGTCACGTGGGTTCTTGGGAGTGGTAGGGGTCTGTTGGACAGAGGCCCTGTACTATTTTCCCAAACTCTCATACAAGTATTAAATACGTGGTCACGTCTTAGCTCAGTACTGTTCTCTGAACGCTGCTACTACGCGACTTACTGGGACGTTGAAATTTCCGGGCTGGATCTGCTATAGCAGGAGAGCAGTAGTCCGGTCCTGACTTAACTACTTAACTACTCTACTTCATTCGCCGAGTATTATACAGAATGCACCTATTCTTGACTCGGAGGCACATCGAACAGTTATACTCAAAAGTATACAACTTACTGTATGTAAACATCAGCCGAACCGTAACAATCGTATCACTAGCTCCAAGGCACACAGGCCCTTACAGATACAAGTCCTTCCTGGAACGGAATCTCCAGAAAACACAGACTATTGTATCGACTTCAATTACTTCACAGAACTTTGACAGACCAGCAGTGAGATCACTTCATACTTCTACTTTGCCGATATATACTAACCACACTTAACAATGCTCAACTACACACTTAACCAGTACCGAACAACTTCGTAGCTCACTGTTACTTTGTTCGTAACTACCTTTTAAGATACGAACAACTACTAAGCAAACACAGCAGAACAGGACAGAACCATACAGATCCAAAGTAAACACTCAACAATACGCTACACTTCCCAACAGAGGGCTTCACAATAGAAGATACACTTAACCGCCAGACCCGAATCGAAGGATAACTTAAACAAGACCCTGCAACCCCGGATGGGTGTTCGCGCAGGCAGACTAGAAGATGCACTTAACCAAACATAGCAGTTCCCCAGAATGGACACATTCACAGACAAAATCGACACTACAAGTTCCGAATCGGACGTACTCACAGATAGACTCAAAGATGCACTTCACAGACAGAATCAACTAGACGATACACCTTAACAGGACACAACAGTTCCAAAATGGGCGTCTTGTTGCCATTCTTTTCTCATTTCCTTATATAGAGGATTTTTACAGTGGTGCGCGAATCTTTTGTTACTTGTGCGTTTCTCGAAAGGTTCTTGCTATTTAAGGCGCCTGTCCTAGTACAACTGTCCTTATTCGGCGGCCGTCTAACAATGACTTTGTATGTGTATTTATATATCATTCAGTGTATCTGTGTATATGTGAATATGTTTGTATGTGTAAATGTGTACATGTGAATGTGTATGTATGTAAATAATTAGATTATTAATATCTAGTACCTTTTTTTGCTACACACACAAATTCTGATCAATCAGAGATAACTCCACCACCATCTCCTAAAACTGCAAAGACTAGTTATTTTAAATATATCAAACTTTTAATTATAATATTTGATAGATACATACATGATTGATATATTTTTTTATTATTATATTATAATCAGATTTTGATCAATCAAAGGGTATTCCACCACCCCCTACCCATGCAACAACTTCACAAGTGTCGTTCGATAGGAATTATGATGATTTTTACTATCAATAGGATATTATATGTTTTGTTGTCCCAATGGCTTTCAACTTTTTGAGATACATTCAATTTTCTGCATCAAAGGTTTTTTAGTCACCGGCCATGGTTGAAAGCAGTGATGTATTCCAAATGTTGGCTGTTGAGGATAAGTTGGATGAAACCAACTACCCGTTATGGGCTTATATGATGCGACATGTGTTGGTTGCAAAAGGACTGTGGAACATTGTGCAGGGTGTCAAAAAACGTCCTATCACACCTACAACTGTTACAACTACAGGAACTGAAGCTGATGCAGAAGGTGTCGAAGATGATGATATTCTGAAGGTGTCAAAGATGATGATATTCTGCATATTCCTATTCGTGCTACAATTTCTACTACACCTATTGCAGAGCAGATTCGATGGGATGGTAGAGATGCACATGCACATGCATTGATAGCTTTGTCTATCAAACGTGCCATTATTCCTCACATTGACTCTTGCAGAACAGCTAAGGATGCTTGGGATACACTTACCACATTGTACCAAGCTAGGAATGAGGCTCGTGTTGCTTACCTTCAAAAATAGTTGGAGAGTCAGCACATGAATGAAGGTGATTCTATGGACAATTTCCTAACGAAGATCAAAGACTTGAAGGAATAGTTGATTTTTGCTGATGAGCTTATACCAGAGAGCTCACTTGTGCAGATTGTTCTGAATGGTCTTCCTCATTCCTACCAAAGTTTTGCTTCTACTCTTCGGTTGATGATGAAAGGCAATCCAAATGCCTTATCATTTGAGGAGTTAGTCTCTAATATGTTGCAGGAAGATCAGTCTAGGCAAAACAGATCCATTATGCGAGTTGCAAATCAAGCTTTCCTGGCTAATCAGAAGGGCAAAGGAAAATGGAGCTCTTCAACTTGTAAGCAGAAATCTGCTAATTCAACATATTCGAAGAAGGAAGATAAAGATGAGAAGAAATCAGAAAAGCAGAAATTGTTTTGTAAGTACTGTAAAGGGAATGATCATATCATAAAGAACTCTCCAAAATTGGTTGCTAAAGAGGCACAGAAGAAAGAGGCTGGAATGGTTGTTGCAGAGACCTCTACACCAAAAACAGAGTCTGCTAATCTTGTGCAGGAAGAAGAATGGGCGTTTACTATTGTCTGCAGTTTTGACCCATCTTCGCATGAGTAGTGCATGTCTGTAGTAGACTCAGATGTTTGGTATTTTGACAGTGGGGCGACCAAACATATTACCTTGCAGTGCAATTTCTTCTCTTCACTCGAGCGTGCCCCTACAACGAATATTGTTACATGCGCCAACAACTCCTCTTATCCTATTATGGGAGTTGGTAAGATCATTTTGAATACTGCTGATGGTAGTTCTTTCACTTTGTGAGATGCCTTATTTGTGTCAAGGATCAAGAAGAACTTGTTATCAGTTTTTGCATTAGCCAAGATTCGCTTGGTTGTGAAATTTATTGATGATAGGTGTACAATTCATGATCTGTCAAATGGCGATGTGATTATTGCTTATGGCATTTTATGTCGTGGGCTATATAAGCTCATATACTATGAAAGATATGTAAATGATTTAGCATGTGCAGTAAATGATTCTCAGGCTATGTTAGATGCAAAGCTTTGGCATGCACGCTTTGGTCATCTGAATTTTGCTAGTTTCCTACGCCTGTAGAAATTTGAAATGGTGTCCTCTTTGCCCAAACTTGAGGCACCTGGAAAACATGTTTGTGAAGGCTGTATTTTGGGAAAAATGCATCGTTCGTTGTTTCCAAAAGATGGTTCAGTTTGGGCGACTCAGAAATTGCAGCTTGTACAAATGTCTGTGGTCCTATGCAGACACCTTCTTTTGGGAATTATCTTTACTTCGTGACTTTCATTGATGATTTTTCTAGGCATGCATGGGTATATCCATTGAAGGCAAAGTCTGAAGTGTTCATGTGCTTCAAACAGTTTTTGGTTTTGGTTGAAAATCTGTTAGCATGTAAAATGGGCACCCTCCGTTCTGATCGAGGGGGGGAATATATGTCTTCTGATTTTAATGCATTTCTGGCTGAACATGGGATAAAACATCAGTGTACAGTGCCATATATACCTCAATAGAATGGAGTTGCTGAACGAAAGAACATGTCACTCATGGAGATGGTGAGGTGTATGGTCAAGAGTCAGGCTTTACCACATAGTTTCTGGCTTGAGGTTGTCATGTGTGCAGCATATGTACTGAACAGGTGTCCCACTAAAGCGCTGCAGTCTATCACTCCATATGAGGTTTGGCATGACCGCAAGCCATCTGTTTTTCATCTGCATGTTTTTTGGTATTTTGGCATATGCATTAGTGCTTGAACAACATCGCAGAAAATTGGATGATAAAGCCGTAAAATGTATTTTTGTTGGGTACAATTCTGAAAGTAAAGGCTATCGTCTGTATCATCCTAAGACTAAATGCATTCTGGTTAGCCATGATGTTGTTTTAGTGGAAGATGCTATTCAACCATTGCTTTCATGTACTAAGGAGACATCTGTTAGCTCCAAAGACATGTATGATACTTTGCTTCCTCTTTTTACAGGTGGATAGTCTAGTGCTGGCCCTAATGAGGCAACTTCTCAGCCTTTGCACATTTCATGTGATGATGTAGATAATTCCATTTTTGATGCAGATGTATATGATGCACTTATTGATGAGAGAGCTAATATTGAGCAGACAAGAACTATGCAAAAATGGCTGGTGCAGACCTTGCCTGACAGCAAATTAGATGCACCTCTATCATATCGTACTCGTTCAGGCTCTCATAGTGCCTCTTTTGCATCAGATTGCTATGCTATGGCTGCATCTAGTCTCTATGATGAGAATGAGCCTATTACGTTTGATGAAGCACAAAAATCAAAAAATTGTATGGCTGCTATGCAATCTGAATATGATGCTATAATGAAGAATGGTACTTGGTCTTTATGTGACTTGCCTCCTGGCAAGAAGGCCATTGGAACTAAGTGGGTATACAAGCTGAAGTGTAGACTGGATGGTACACTTGACAGGTATAAGGCTAGGCTTGTTGCAAAGGGTTATGCACAGGAAAGAGGCATTGATTTTGATGAGACCTTTGCACCTACATGCCGTATGACTACTGCTCGGAGCATCTGTGCACTTGCAGCTCATCATGGTTGGAATGTACATTAGTTGGACATTAAAACAACATTTCTGAATGGTGACTTGCATGAACAAGTGTATGTTTTTCAGCCCCGTGGCTTTGTGCAAAAAGGACATGAAAACCAGGTGTCCAGGTTAAAGAAGGCATTATATGGTTTAAAGCAAGCACCACGTGCTTGGTATGAGAAGATACATGCCTATCTAATTGCACATGGTTTTGAGAAGAGTCCAACTGAAAGCACCTTATATCTTAAGCGTGCTAATGATGTGCTTCTGATCATTGTTGTCTATGTTGATGACATGCTGCTCACTGGTCCTATTGAGAAGGATATTGCTGATTTTAAGCTTGATTTGCATGCCTCATTTGAGATATCTGATTTGGGGCATTTGCATCACTATTTGGGCATTCAATTTATGCAAGTTGATGGTGGAATGGCTTTGTGTCAAATGAAATATATTGACACATTATTGCAATGTTTTGGCTTTGAAGACTGTAAGCCTATTACCACTCCTATGGAGACAGGTTTACGATTGAGTCTTCATGATGCTGGAGATGCATTTAATGTTGTTTTCTATCAGCAAGCTGTTGGATGCTTGATTTACTTATGCATTACTCGGCCAAATATTCAGTTTGCTGTCTCACAAATGACTAGGTTTATGCATTGCCTAGGAGTCAAGCATTGGCAGACACTTAAGCGTATCTTTCGCTATTTGAGTCGTACTCGACTACTTGGGTTGTTTTATCCCAAGGGGGGATCACTAGCGCCAAATTTGCATGCTTTTTTTGACTCTGATTGGGCTGGTTGCTATGACACTCATGTGTCCACTAGATGCTTTTGCTTCATGCTTGGTAGCTCATGTATATCTTGGTTGAGCAAGAAGTAGCCTACTGTGGCCACTTCCAATTGTGAGGCTGAGTATAGGGCATCTTTCACAGCGACTGTTGAGTACACATCCATATGTTCCCCTTTCATAATTAAATCATGACATCTCTCCTCCCCATACCCAACTTCATCTTCACCTTCATATTTTTATCACAAAGACCTTCCAACACTCAGTAGCTTCATACACTCTGCGTGTGCCACGATCGGACCCGATCCACCGGGATTGCAATTACCTCCACAACGTCTTCATGAATCATTTCCTCAACAGAAGGTATACAGAATAATTTATATTACTCAGAGCTATAATTCTCATATGTTTTATAAATATTTTACATTTAATCTATGTACTTTTGTTTCATCAAATAAATAGAGATTGCTCCAAAGAAGAGAGTTGAGTTAGGCCATATGTCATGCCTAGGCCAATTGGGCCATCATGATTTTGTTACTACATTTGTAAGTATATGTATTATTGTTTTATTTTATTTTTTCAAAATGGAAGTTTGGCAATAGCCTACTCTCCCAGACTTTAATTCATATGGAAAACAACTATACAAGTGAATGGGCTTAGTACCCATGGGACCCCTAGAATCCCACAAAGCAAGGGAAGATCAAACAAATTAAGATAGCTCTACAAAGAAGGTGTATTACCCTCTCGTCCTCTTCATGTGGGGCCCACTTGCTTTTAATATTATTATTCTCTAAGAAAAACACTCTATGATGTATGAAAGGTGGGGGTTTCTTAAAATTGGAAATTCGTTTGCCTAAAAGGAAAAGAACTTTTCTAATGACCATTCTTTAGGAGGCCTTCCAAAATTGGCAACACACCAATCCTTCCAGATTTTCCAAAGGGTCTCACCTCTGATTGCATTCCACAAAGATGAGGAATAACTGATCGTTGCACCCAACAATGCCTGCTTCCACAGGATTTGTCCCTCAAACTGCAAAATATTTCAAGGGTACGCCAGATCGACATTGACTTTGGGCATGAGAAGAATAGGTGCCCTAAGTCCTCGTTGCCATGTAAGCATCTTTTGCACCATGGGGATAACCCACAATTTTGCTAGCCTTTGCATTCATCCAAATTCCTCAATGGAGGATTCACCACATAAGCACCAACTTTTTTATCTCAATTAGTAGGGGCAAAAGCGAAACGAACTTAAACTTCCAACACAAGTTCAACCAATCAAGACACCACTTCCTATTAAGCATGACATGAAGGTCCATATTTTTCTTGAATCTCAGAATTTTGTCAAGGCTATTTCCATTGAACCATCTAAGACCCTCATGGTGGGGAGGGTCCTAGTCAATGAGGAGGCGAGTCTTCGAGCGTTCCCAAGTGCTGAATCTGCTTTGTAAAAGGATCCATTCTTCATAATTCACTTTGACATTTGGATCAACATCCTCAAATCTAATCCAGTGGCATGTATCTTGATTCCAAAGATCTTTCCACAAATAGAAACCTTTGTTCCAAAGTTTCTTAACTTTATGGAGGTTGCATGTCTCAACACTTCTAATGCCCTTGATATGGAACTAGATTGAATCATTATGTCTAATAACAGCTGCCCAATGCCAATCCTCACTAATCTGAACAAATTGTTTGACCTTGTTACAAATCTTCCAAAGTGAGCAAACCAAATCCGAGCCTCTGAGGAGGCCAAGGTCCTTCCAAAGCAAGAGGCCCATAAGCTTAAGATCGCTACTATTCCTAAAAATAAGCATGGCCCAAGAGGCTTCACTATTGCTCCATGCCTTAATTAACCATTTTGCAGCTAACTTGTTGGCCATGTCTTCAATGTTAAGAATTCCCAAAACACCTTGATGTTTTTGGCTAATGCAAGTAGTCCATTTAATTTTGGGGGTTCCCCTTCTGTTGGGGTCACAAGTCCATAAAAAGGTTTTGCAGACCCTTTCCAATTTAGCAATCTCTTTGTCTTTGAGTCTCCAACAAGATAGAAAGTAAATCATAGAAGAAATTAGGAACTTGTTGCTCTAGCACAATGTTAAGTACCACGATAAGAAGCTCCACCTCCTTAGTGTCAATCCGTGGAAGAGATAGGAATGATATGAAGATCATGAATGTGAAATGTTGTGAGAATGAAGGTGAGAAGCATAGAGATGCACACACACATATCCACACACATGTATGAGACAAGAAAGACACAATGGAAGGTAGGAAAATAGAGTCTATTACTCAAGATCTCAATTACAAGCTCAAGCTCACACTAGCTCATACAAGTCTACACTAGCTAACCGAAAAAATGAGCTCTCTAGCTCTTTTTATAGATTCTAGACTAGTTTGGACTAGTTTTACATATAGTGATCGACATAGTTAAAAAATAGGTTTTTGTTGCTATTTGAAAGGGTAAACGAGGTCTAAAAATAACCAAAATTGGTAGGCTCATTCTACCTAAGCTCCTCAAGCTTGAGGAATCCTCGACTTGCACAAAATGTAGCTATTAATTACAAAAGTGGTTGTTCTATGTTACATATGGTACAAGAGTGATGAAAATCACTGTTGAGAGTTTTTGAAAAGTAATATAAGACATATTTCTTTGAAAAATAATCCCACTCGCTCCCCACTACTTTGTTTTGCTCTGTCTTCATATACTTCCTTGACGTCTGTGCCTTTGGCTACTGCCAACACCCCCCCCCCCCTCTTGCTTCTGCCGTCCTCGACAGAACCTTGTTGTGGGGTCTGTTGGATATAATTTTGTAGGAGGTCCTGAGCAAGGGTGTGCTCTGAAATGCAGATACCTCTTGCAAGATCTGCTTCGAGTTTTTCCCAATCAATGGGTTGAGGTTCCTCTAGTGGCGAGAGTCTGTAGTGCATGGAGTACACCAGTTGTTCACAGGCAAATAATTGGAGTAGGTGTGTGGGCCTATTGGTGAACACCTCTGAGTGATACTCCCAAAAGTTGGTAGTAAACAACTCTTTGAATGTCATTTTATAGCATGCTGGTAGATATTTGATGGGACAATGCCAAGCATAACACACCCGGAGCGATGGTGTCATGCTCATATCATATGCTAAATCTTGATTGCCATGCTCGAATCCTGGGGTGTTCACATTTGGTGCTTTGATGCGACGGAAGACTTTGAATACTATCTGCATCATGTCAAAGATTTTGATAGTCATATGCGCTGCTACATCATCCATTCATTGTAAGCGAGGGAGCCAGTGGCGAATCGTTGCCATCATATAGCCTACAATGGGTGGTTTGAAGTATGGGTAATTGAGCCAATCCTGGCACTGCTTGTTGTTCTGTACTTTGATTGCAAAGGCCTTCCAAGAGGGGCATCGTGGTATCGGTCCCCAACATGGGTTATACTTCAAATGGAGTGGTGCCTTGGCCCATGTGCTCATCATTTCTGGATATTCCTGTAATAAGTCCCGGCGCCAAGTTGGTTGAAAGGTTTCTCCTCTCTGCATGTCCGTTGGCAAGTCATCAGGCTCAAACTAAGTTGCATGGGAGGGTTTCTTGCCTGTCTCTTTTTCGATGGCCAATTGGTATTCCGCCATTAACATAAAATATGGCTTGTATTGTAGCTCATGCCTAGATATATACCTGCGAGGGGCCAAGTGAGCGAAATAAGGGGATTGTAAAATACGCTCTTCGATCATAGCCATTGCGTGTAATTGCCCTTCCACCCTTGCTGAGTGGGTCTTGCCAAGCTCTTCTATATTCTTCATCCATGCGGGAGTAGGGAGTTCAAAGGTAGTCTGCCCTTCAGCCGTGACTCGTCTTCCTGGGATGGGTTGGGATTCGTAGGCTTCTTCAAAAGTGTCCTCCATTGGGATAGTCACTGTTTCTTCCTCCGTTGGTAGTTCCGATGGGGAATCTGGCCTAGCGGGTGCTTTGTAAGCTAGTACCTATGTTTGAAGAGTCAATACCTAGGCCCGTAAAGCGTTTATTCCTCGATGATCTCAGGAGATGTGGCCGCAGGAGCTGGTGGTACTTGTTGTACAGGTGCACATAACTATAATATTTTGTGTTCCTCTTTGAGCTTCTGTTATTCCTCATTCATACTGTCATACTCCTCTAGTAGTTTGACATGATCTTCCAATAGCATCTTCATGGATTCAAAGGGGACAGCTTTGAAACGACTAGGACTCAAGGGTTCGTCCGGTTGATCTAAAGCAGCTTCAAGGTTCTCTCTATTTTGTTCCTGCAAGCATTGGTTCTCTTCTTTAGCTGCTACGAGGTGGCGTATGAGTAGTCCCATGTTTTTGGTGAGCATCGCATTGCGAATGGTTTGAGCCCTTAACAAATTGTCAATATCTGTAATGGCCTCTTTTGTCTTCTGTTCACTTTTGAGTTCAAGCTTGTGGTAGGCCTGGCATAGCTCTTGGTAGTGTGTGTTAAGGGAGGCATTATCGCTTGATAAATAATTGAGCTATGACTATAAGTCATTTGTGGTCTGCTGCAGAGTCTGATAACTGGTACCTAGAGATGCGAATTCATCTCTCACCTGCGTCATGCATGCGAACATGTGACGGAATGCAGTGTCAATTGTGGGTGATAATATTAATGGTGGAGTGAGTGAAGACGTGGTGGGTGTGGGTGTTGATGCAAGGGGAAGGGGAAATAGGGATGGGAAAGTGGATGTAGTGGTGACAGTGGAAAAATGTGATGTGCCTAAATGTGGTGGTGGAATGGATGAAATGAGTGGTGGTGCCATGGGTGGTGATATGCCCATGTCACTGGATGTGGTGTCGATTGCCGTGACACACAATGGAGTGATAAAGGGTGCTTGAGTGGGTGTGAATACCGGATTTACAAAGGTTGCTGAATAATTTATAGATGGGGCCTCTTGTATTGCTTGGTGGAGAGGGGAAAGAGGAAATATAGTGGGTCGTGGAGGTGAAACGGGGGAGAAGGTTAATGGAGGTGGAAACGGGAATAGGGGTCTTGGAGGGGTGGGGAAGGAAGGAAAGGATGGATGGAGAAATGGACTGGATAGAAGGGTGGATGTCCTAGGAGGGAGGCTAGGTTGTGTGGGTACGGAAAGGGTGAGAGGAATTGAGGCAAAAAAGGCTTCTGCTACCGCACTATCAAAGGACGTGGATGGTCTGGGAAAGGCAGGGTGTATAGGAGAGACTGGAGGGAGTGGAGGTGAAAGAGGAGCGGTTGGGGTGGTGGGTACTTCAATGATGTTAGGAATATTTACAGGAGAGGTGCGAGGTGGGGAGTCGATGACGATTGTTTCTTCTGTCAAAGGACCTTCCAAAATGAGGCATGCTTCTTTGGCCTGTTGCGCAGACTGAACATCTATTGGTACACGAATATATTGACCCAAACTGTGGTAGTGGTTTTCTTTGCAAATACCATAATGCTTCATCCGTTCCTACTGACTTCACTAGTTCTGTGAAACCTTGAATGTAGGCTTCTTCGAAGCCTCCTGTAGCGAGTTCTTGTTCTACAAGCGCTTGGCTTTCTTCCTTTGAGAGTTTTTTGCGTGCCCAAACGGCTTGCATGGCTCGGTATAGCTTCTTCATCACCAATGTATAGGAAGCTGCTTCAAATGTCTCATCTTCATAAGTACTGGTGTCACCCTGGGTGTCGGTGTGTTGTTCCTGTTCATCTGTCTGCACATTCTCTTGAGATTCATGGCTTTCCTGACTGGCTTCATCATATCCATCTTCATCATCTGTTTCTGTCCTTTCTTCTTCGGAACTAGAGACTACTTGCTCTTGTGTTTGATCAAGGGGAGTTGTAGGGTAACTTGGACGTTCGTACTCCTGAGAGAAAAATTGTCCTTCTGAAAATTGAAATTCATTTGAAAAAGCATCCGGCATTTCAAAATCGAATGTGGTATTCATTGGTTCTACTTCCAGATTGGGTATCGGAAAAGTAAATGCTTTCGCACCAATGGAGGTGGGAATTTCTACTGTTGTAGTGGTAGGTTCCTGAACTGAGGTTGTTTGAGAAGTAACTACATTGGTAGTGCCTTCTGTGATGACAAGTCATGATAGTCGTATGCGAATGGGTTGTATAGGCACAGGGGGTTTCCTAGGTGATTGTTATGGAGATGGTTGAGGAGACAGGGACTCTGGAACTTGTAGGCATGGGATAGATCCTCGCATTTGCTTACCTGCTCGTCCCTTGCTATATTTTCTGGCTTTCTTGGCGGTCCCTTTGAATGCCTTCAATTCTTCACTATTCATCGCATGCTCTATAGGTAATTCGTATGCCAAATACATATACACAATTCTTGTGAGAGCGCAATATCCATGGATGATCTTTTTCCTTTCCCATCTATGTTGTATTAAATACAACTGATCAATGATCCAACTTGTCAGATCTACTATTTGAGGACCTATACATGCTAAATACAATCCAAACCAAATACGCTTGTGAGGCATAGTAAGACGACCTTGAGCTGGGAATGCAAAGTCTTGCATACATATACGTAATGGATTAGATAGCTCAAGTGTGATGGCCGAAATGTCTTCCCATTTGGTAACATCACCACGCTTCATCGGCTCTAGAATCAGCCTTTCTGGCTCTATCGGCATGTGAGTTCCATGGATCTTAATTGCAGCTCGAATCAAATCCTTTGAAAGATAGATTTTCTTGAATGGGGGGTCATTTACCAAAGATGGCAAAATAAAAGTGCCCAGAAAGTCCTTGTTCTCGGAGGCGGTCAGAGTGGTCACTAGGTAGTAACATCTATAAAAATCTGGTTTGGGCAGTGGATCACTGAAGTATTCCATAAAACTTGCTCTAGCCCAAACATGCTTTAAATCTTTCGTATTCTGGAGCGCTTCAAATTCTCTAGAGAAGAACTGATACTTGCCCCACTTACTGCTGTCAAAAGTCAAATTGGCATCAAAAATAAAATCTGTATCTGCCAAAGGTCCTACTAAACCTTGGAACTAGTGAGAATTGCGATGAACTTTTTCAGTATATCCCCTAGGAGGATCATCAATTGGCATAGGTCCTGGGAATCCTTGAAATTCAAGTGGTTGTGACGTGGGATAGGGATCCGCCATCAATTTGCCAAAATTGACCATAGGTACACTGGGGCCAGCTTCAGATGGTCCTTCTGTCTGCATGATGAATGATGTGAGTGTGGAGAAGATCTGCTACAAAAGATTGGCACATTAGTATGGAAAATAATCATGATCCCATTAAAGTGAGACCGCAATCCCTTTCCATAACCGATGTGTAACCCGTGTAGCCAAGTGTTGTGAGGTCATTTATGGAATGAGTTTTTGCAAAACTAATGCAGGTCTCTAGACACCTACATGCTTTTGATGGTGCATACATTGCTTGATGAGATTGTTATTACGAGTGATGTTGGGTTATTGTTGATGAGTTTATACAAAGTTCGGTTGTGACATAATTATTACAAGGATGTTCAATCGGGGTGGGAGTAATGTTAGACAACGAGTTTTGAGGAGACAGCTGGATACGTTTCGGTATCCATTTCCTAAGAGTTGCTGAGCGGGTGGTATGTTTCTGCTGAGGGACAAAAGATAATATTGGATGTGGTGGTGTTGAGGGGTGAAGAGATTTCTGAGGGTTATATGTTACATGGCTTGAGTGTTGAGCTATAATACACTGTTTGGGTACCCAAATATGCGTGGGTGTGGGTCGATTCGCAAGGTACTTCTTGGCGATCCAAATCTATCGAATGTTCGTACTTGTGGAAGAAGATCGAGGAGATGTTGAATACTGACTTTGCTTCTACCTTAACTTCTTCTTATAATTGTCTGCGTTATTGAAATCTGTTGGTGCTTTCTGTCCTTTTGGCATCCATATTTGTCTCATGTTGTTTGCTCTGTGATGTTGATATTGTTGCTTTCTTTCTTGTGTCATGTGATATGGTTGTGAGTCTGGGTTCCTTCATTGTGGTTGACTCCTTCGTGGTTGAGGTTGAGAGGTCGGATGGACACTCTGCTTTGGAAAAGAAGGGATATCCAACACTTATGAAACTTGCCCATTAGGAAGTGCTTCATTTTGTATCAAAAATCTAGGCCAGTCTATAGTAAGTGTGGAAGGATGGGCACTGCAGGGTGTTGTGCCCATGTGGTTGCTAATGCAGTCCACCTGACCACTGATGAAACCCACCTAACTACTGCTAGAAGACTAGGGAAAAATCTATTGACATTATTTTATCTAGCCACTATCCATTGCCAAGCTCTCATGGGTTGACTTTGGAATGAGCATGCTTAGCCGAGGTATCTGGCCAACGATCCTCTGGTCCTCCATCGCATGCATTTCATATGGTTTAGGGTTACATACCTCAGGCAGAGTGCAGTTAGGGAAGTCAAGCAGTATCACTCGCTGTGGATCTAAGGTTCCAATCTACAAGGAGCCTTGTCTAAGTTTTAGGTCCACTGAGTGATCATATAGCCAAGGATTAGGGATTCTATCAGGTCGTTGTCATGGCACACTAGTAGCTTTGCTGTCATGGCCATGTCATGTATGAGGATAGTTTTAGGTCCACTGAGTGATCTTGGCCAAGGATTAGGGATTCTATCAGGTCGTTGTCATGGAACACTAGTAGCTTTGCTGTCATGGTCATGTCATGTATGAGGATAGGAAGGTCCACCTCACCCATGCAAGGGGTTTCCAGGCCCCCTAGTCCTATGAGGTATGCCTCAATTGGCCGCATTTCTATTCTTGAGTCCTTATAGTGGGAACATCTAATCGCACTAGTCACAGCACCTGAGTCAATTAAAGCCCTGAGCTCATGGCAAGGGTTGCTGTGCTCTAGCCTGACTATAATGAATGGTCTTCTATCCACTATGCTAGGATGAGTACCTGAATTTGCTTGACACATGGCCCTGGGATATCTGGGTCTTGTTTCCAGATGGTTATAATGTTCTCTCCCTAGTCCTTGTCTTCTTAACTTCATGTGCTTAATGCGTTCTATAGCTTCTGCCTGAGCTTCAGCGCATATTCTTTTTTCTTCCTCCTTACGCTTCTTTGCCAACATGAGTCATCTAAGCATATCCTCAGTAAGAGGTTCTTGATAAAGCTTGAATCTACAACCACTAATGTAATTAGGCATTAGGTCTCCTTCTAAGGTGGCTAATTATACTGCTCCACTTGTCGACGGTCTGTTAATGTTCATAGGTCCATAACCTCGCTTTTCTAGTTTCCATGTGTGATGTTTCAACGTATGCACTAGGAATAAATCTCCTTCTTTCAAGCCTTTATCTTTCACATGTGCATCGAAATATGCTTTCTGTCGTTTCTTCGTTGCATATATACCTTCTGCTGCTTTCAACCTGGTTTCTCCTAATCGTTCCAAGTCCATTATTCTTGCTGATAATTCATGGCCCGTCCACTGATGTTCTTGTGCAACCTTAAGGGTCGGTATCAAGAAGTCCAAAGGAAGTACATCATTTTGACAAAAAATCATCTGAAAGGGAGTTGCATTGAGTACGATCTTGTAGGCCACTCGATATGCCCAAACAACATGGTGTAACTGTTTGTCCCAATCTGAACATTTGTTGTTCAGGAGTTTCATCAGTATATTAGAAAGGATCTTGTTAGTGCTTTCAGCTTGACCATTGGCCTGAGGATGATATGGTGCGGATTTCTTGTGAATCACCATAAAATCCTGTAACAAATATTCAATGACTTGGTTTAGAAAGTGAGTTCCTCGATCGCTCACTAACTCTATAGGCAATCCATATCTTGTAAAGACATTTTCAAATAAGAATTTTGCAGTCGTGTGTGCATCATTCATTTTTGTGGCCTTGGCCTCTACCCATTTGGTAAGATAATCCATCGCAACAATAATGTATTCAGCATGAGTACCTTTTGCAAGGGGGTTAATGGGTCCTACAAAGTCTATACCCCACTTAAAAAATGCACGTCCTCCCATCATGGGTTTCAATGGCATTTCATCTCTGCGAGTAGGAAATTGAGTTCTCTGGCACACATCACATCTCTTAACATAGGTATGTGCATCCATGTGAAGAGTGGGCAACCATAATCCTGCAAAGAGGATGGCTTTGATTATCTTGTTGGGGCCAAAATGACCTCCTGCAACACCTTGGTGTGCAGTCTCTAGTACGCTCAAATAATCGCTTTAATGAACACATTGTCTTAGGTATCCGTCTCGTCCTCATTTGTATAGATTGTCGCCAATAAGTGAATAGTCTTGAGCTTCCTACTCTAGACTTCATTGTCGTGCTAAGGTCATTCCTTGAGGGAATGTTTTCGTCCTCAAGTACATCACTAAAGGTTCACTCCATTCTGGTGTGAGAGACATATGGTATAACGTAGCATGTTCTACTGGTGGTCTTTCACAACAAACAGGGCATTCCTTACACAACTTGTAGACATCTGCTTCCATCGAAGGCCAATATGCTCCTAGTCTATGCAGAGTCTGCAATGTACGATGTTTTGAATGATGTTACTTTAATGCACCTACATGTGCTAATTGCAACCAATTTGTGTGTTTTGATTCATCTACACAACAAGCAAGAATCTTTTTATTATGTTGTTTATATATACTTCTTGCTATTATTTGATATCTTTGTGACTTGGTAATCTCTCCTTCCTTGATCCTTATCCTAGGATTCTTGGTCCATATGTGAGAATAGGGACTATCGGCTTAGCCCATTCTAGTGCTATCTCAAGGTTAAACAAATATGCATCGGGTAATTCATCCGCTATTCCTTGAGGAGCTTCTCCTATGGTTAATCTTGAGAGGTGGTCAGCTCTAAGATTTGTCTTTCCCTTCCTGACTACGACTTCGAAGTCATACTCCATGAGCAATAGAAACCAACATATCAATCGTCCTGTATTACAAGGTTTATTGACTAAGTACAATAACACTTGATGATTCGTGAAGAATTTGAACTTGTTTGCCAACAAATAATGCCTGAATTTCTTTACTGCATAGATCATTCCTAATCCTTCTCGTTTTGTAGTGGTGTAATTTCTTTCTGCTGCATTCAACTTTCTGCTCGCATAAGCTATAGGGAGGTCTATATTACCTTCACTTGCGGGTTGTGCTAACACACATCCTATGGCATAATTGGATGCATCCACATGTACATGGAATGGCTTGCTCCAATCTGGGGTTGTCAATATAGGTGCTGAGCACAAACATCGTTTAAGTTCATTGAATGAATTCTCACACTCATCTGTCCATTCAAACTTGGTCAAAAGAGAGTACAATGGCTTGGCTATGATACATATTTATGAATCGTTTGTAATAACCACAATGACCCATAAATGCGTGTACTTCTTTTACATTATTTGGCCTAGGTAGATTGGCAATTACTTTTACGTTTTCCTCATCCGTAGAGATTCCATTCTTTGACACAATGTGTCCTAGAATTTTGCCTTGTTTGACCATGAAAACACATTTTTCTGGGTTCAGACAAACCTGATATTCTCGACATTTGTCAATTACTTGCCTTAGTTCTAGGATATGAGTCTTCCTCATGTAAATACAACAATACACAATTTTCCATTCTTCTTGGCCACAACCACAATGGGGGATACCCATTCAGTATGCTCAATTTCGTAAATGAATCCTGCTTTTATCAAACGATCTATTTCTTCTTTAATCTTCGCAGTGTAGTTATCATTGTACGTGTATGGTTTCTGTTTTGTAGGTTTTGCATCTGGAGTCATAGGGATTCTATGGGAGCATATATCTGGATCTACTCCTTTCAAGTCTTTGTAACTCCAAGCAAATACATCTCTATATTCTTGCAATAGGGCAATTAACTCTTCTTCTTCTTCATTCGTCAAATCATGCCCTATGTATGTACATTTTTCTTCGTCTCCTTCTATGGTGACTATGATTTTTTTGGTTTTCTCTCGGTTATCATATACTTCTTCAACATCAGCTTTTCTTCTAGGCATTCTTACCATGATTTATCTATCTTCTATTTCATATTTCTTGAAGTTCTTGGGTACTTCCATGAGTGGTTCTTCTTCTGCTTCTATCTTAGATGATTTCTTTCTCTTCTTTTGATTATTTTTTGTATCTTTTATGGATAGGTCAAGTCGTTTCATTTGAATTTCCTTTTCTTCCTCAAGGTTTTTGGCTTCTACAAAATAAAGATATTCCTCTTCTGTGGAACAGAAGGGTTCCATGATAATGGATTCTAGATCATCATCATCATTCTCGTCTGGTTCTTGGGTCATTTCCGTGCATTCTTTTAGGATAAAATCTTCCTCGATAGGTTCAATCATGAAAATGGGAGTGTCGTATCCATCTTCATCATAGTGAGGGGTCCATTGTTCTTCGTTCATTGCTATATCCATTGGGCTAAGATTTCTACCCAATTGTGAGGCTCGAATTCCTCATCTGGAAATACTATAGGTGTGTAAGATGGGTCTTGACGAGTTCGTGGATGTTGTTTTGAACCTAAGGTCCTAGCTTCTAACCATTCTTCCTCTTGTTTGGATACTTTACACATCCATAGATGAGTGTCCTCGTGCAACCATGATGGTTCTGATTCTAATGAGTGTACCAACTCTGTTCCTTCTTGTGTCTTATGCATGGTGTTCCATTGTATTGGGGGTACATCTCGATGTGAATAGTCTTTAAGATTGACTTTGGTAGTCACTCCTAAATGGTGCAAGTACAAAGAATTAGTTCCCTAGTCTTGTACAATTTGCAACTGACACATGAATGGTCATCCTAAAATCATCTTGTAAGCATGATTTTTCCCAAAATCACAAATGGTGAAAATATGTTCAAACTCCACACCACAAGTGGTGAGAGATATGCCTTCCAGTAAGCCTAATGGTTTCTCTATATGTCCGTCAACCATTTGTAGCTTCATCCTCATGGGTCTTAATGCTGACTTACCCCAACGTTTCCATAAAGCAGTGGTAGCGATGGCTACTCCGGCTCCTGAATCTAAGATGGCTTTGGTGGTGTAGCCCTGATGGGTTATTGGAAGATAAGTGTTACCTTCCTCTCCTTTGCTTACATCTCCGATTCTTTCTATGGGTATCTCTAGTACCTTCTGTGGTCCTATCTGTGAGGGTGTAGTAGCAAGCTCAGGGAATTGATTTGCTACGTGTTTCCACAATTCTGGTTTAAGCTTCAAAAACTCCTCTAGAGTGAGATGGCATTGAACTTTGGTGTTCTTGATCACTTCTGTGTTTCTAGGAATCATTGATTCTTCATTCCTCACTTGTATAGTGAGTGCTCGCATGCTAATAGACTTGGCTTCCCAAGGTCTTGTGAACTGAGGTAATTCTTGCAGAGAATTGGTTTCAAAATCAGTGTGCTCACTCAGTTGTTCTTCCTCTACATCATCATAAATAGAGGGGATATCTCGGGGAAATTGCTCTTGCAAGTCATCTATTGCTTGAATAGGAGGATGAGTTCCTTGTTCTTTTCTCCATTTCTCTTCTTGGATTTCTCTTAGAAACTCGTGTGAATACTTATGTATGGAAGACAGGTTGTCTTTACCCTCTATGTTGGGTACTTGAGACAGGGATGGTGCATTCTTTTCTTGGTTCTCAAAGTCATGCAGGTTCCTATGCAGATTCATTTTCTCCTTGCTATCGATCAAGTATTCTAGCCTCTATAGTAATCCTTGAAACTGAAATTATGGTTTTGTCATGTTATTCCAATTAAGATATCGCGAGGCTTCAAACATAGTTTGTGTTAATTCTACCATCTATATACAAAGTTTAGTCCTCTCAATTTCTAAATCTGCTCGTAGGTAATTCTTACTCATTTTTGCTATCTGGGGTCCTTCCTTTAATCTAGCCTAATATGCACCAAACATCATGTCCAAATTTTTCGGTATGGGTTCCGCTAAAATTGATACTGATCTCTGAGCTAGGTTCTCTTGATTTGATTCTTGAGAAGTCAATTCTAGGATTTAGGCTCTCGATTCCTTCAAACTTCCTTCCATCTCAGTTATCTTTTTACTCCAATTTCTCTTGATTCTTTCTCTGGAATCTTTCCAAGATTTTATCTTCTTGTTACTAGACTCTCCAATTTCGCTAGTTCCAGCTATTTTCTCAAGATTAGGTTGTTGATTCCGTAAAAGTGCCTAGGCTCTTGTTATAGCTTGGATAGGCACGTATGTAGCGTTGGATTCATCTGCATGATGTAAAATACCTATCATGTTGATTGGTGTCACTTTTGAAGCATTTGTAGGGTTCTTGGGACAATCTTTGATGATATGCTCTTTACCACAATCGACACAAAAGCCTTGTATGTTATAATATTGTGTCTGTCCTGCTATCGGAGGATGTGGACAATGATTTATGAAATGATCTCCTTGGCACCTAAAGCATGGTCCTCTAGGGCCCTGTGGTCTTTGTTGTCTTAACTGGGGCCGTAGATTAGGGTTGGTATACATCACATTAGCATAATCGGGCTCCAAATTTGGTTCCAATGGTGGATTATCCTAGTGATATGTTTCCACATGTTTTGGTGACTCTGTATAATATGCGGGTGGACTATCTACATGAGTAGAGTCAAAACTGTTAGAGTTACGGTCACTTTCTGTGATCAGGGGTGAAGAAGGCACTAAAGCCCTATTGAGATTCTCTTCTGCAGTAGCGTATTTGACTGAGATGACATTAGCTGGTGGGGGTGGCTGCTGAGCTAAAACAGGTTGAGGTCTCTGTTGAGCCTGATAAGGATAGTTCTGTGGAGGCCAATAATAATGAGGTTGGGCATTGTATTGACCTTGATACCTACCTGGTTGCAGGTATGCTTGCGGGTAGTTCTGTCATACTACTTGTTTGTTATATGGGCAGTCCTAAGCCATGTGATTTGTGTATCGTCTCTCAATCGTACAATATTGGCCACTAGGGTTGGCTTGTGGTTGTGTTGCATTGGGACACACATTTTCCATATGATCCCCACCACAGGTATAACAACGCTTGTTTGTTGTTAACCTAGGCATCTGTTTACTAGAAACACCTAGTTTCTGGGCCACTTTTTCTGTGGGTCCTCTATTGAGCTGGACAATTTTGAGGATGCTAGAGATGAACAATCAGAGTCCTTATAGGCTTTTGAGAGTTCCAACTCGTCTCCAAGGTTGTCCTCAATGTCTATACAAATTCTTACACATTGCTCCAGCGTTCTGGGTTCCTTCAAGTACACATAGGAGCGTAGTTTAGAGCTCAAGAGGCCATCTAAGAACAATGACACTTGCTTGGCCTGTGAGGGTAACTCTTGCATCGAGCATCTTTCAACATATTGTCTAAACCCACGTCCTGCCAGTCTAATTGTTTCTTGAATCAACGAAGAAGTATCATGTCTGTTTCTTGAATCAACGAAGAAGTATCATGTCTGATTCCACTTTTAGAGAATTCAGTGATAAAAGATTCTAACAAGTGATGGATGTCTCTAAATTTCCTTTGTTGCAATGGTTGGAACCAAGTTAAAGCTGTGTTCTTTAACGTTAATCCAAAATCATTATATTGAGTGAACATGTCTTCTACTTGCTCTGCTCGTAGCACTTGCTTAAACTCCGCAACATGGTCGTAGGGATCTCCTGTCCCATCAAAGTAATTTTTCATTGACTTTACTAACTAAGTGGGTCTTAGTACCCTTGGGTGTTCGCGTGGTCTAGGTAGAGGAAAATCCTCTCTACCACCTGGTATTCTAGGTTCTCTTTGTCTTTCCACTCTATCGATGTCCATGGTTGTTCTATCTCTCCCTATGGGGTGAGTGAAACTTACTTCTGATCTCTCTTTATTCTTCTGTCTTTGAGAACCATGGGATGAGGATGTTCTAACACCTTGATGGCTTATGTTTACATTTTCTCGAGATGGAGGGAAGACTAAATCACCTCTCTATGTGTAGGTATTTCTTGCGTGGTTTGGTACTACAAATACCTGTTCTGAAGTATCATCCAGGTATACAACCTTTCCAAGTGTATCTGGTCTTTGAACTCGTAAACCATGATGGAGCCTACCTCACTAGGTTGTTCCATTCTGTACCTCCAAAATGCTTTGTCAGTTTACTTATTCAAGAACAACTCTATGCTTCTATTATCCTGAGGGATCCATTCTAGAATTAGTACACTTTTCAATACCAATTTTCCTCTCAGTGTCCTAGGTTCTTCTCCTACTAGTTCTTTCTTGGGTTCTCTCTTCTGTATCTGGATGAACTACACCAAACTCATTGGTATGATTTGGTTGAGTACTTATGATATACATTGTTCCTTCCTGTGTGTGAACACTCTAGGACCGCTGAGGAACTTTTTTCCCTCTTTAGGAGGTTTTTTCCCCCCGACTTGTATATACGCCTATTGCCCTAATGGGCTACTTATCTTTGTACATTCTTTCGTAATACATTCAGTCTTGTGTGTTGTGCTCCAAGCTTCTTCTTCTTCCTTGTGATTTTCGCGTGCTTCTGCAGACGTCTAACTCCAACAATTGGTATCAGAGCAGGTCGCTGCTTCATCTAGGGCGTTGTCGACACTCAAGTGTAACGGTAAGCTACGAGGGTCACCTACACTAACTTATATATGAATGTCAAATTACAATGTATGTATATGATACAAACTGACAATATCTATATCTAGGCAAAAATAGGAACTAGATATAAGAGATTGTGTGCCTAAGAGGTATGAAGAGTGTGTGTGTGTGAGAATATGGAGAATAAGAACAATTTAGAACTGTTTTACAACAAACTCGAATTCTGATCAACCTAAATCAGAAACGAGTGACCTAGCAAGTAAGAACAGAAATAGACTTGCTACTCACAATAAATCAACAATGGATGTTGATGGTAAGCTGATAGATTCTCCTCCAAATAATCACCAAGATATAGACCATAACACCTCCAAGAGTGTGAGAACTCCTCCTCCAAAATAGCCTCCAAAGATCTACTCCAAGATCTTGATCACCTCCTTCTCGTTAGCCTTGAGCACTTGAGAGACTTGAGTGATGACCACATAATGAGCTTTGCCCTCCTTATATAGGTTTTGAGTGTCTAAGAAAAGCAATATTGAAAAGCATAAAATTACGATAAAACTCCGCAAGATTTAGCGATCGCTTTTTAAAGATTGTTTCGGAAAAGCCAACTTGTTGCTTTTCTTTTTCTCCAAAAAAGTATGAAATGAGTATTTTGTTGCCACGACGCTGTCCATGGTGCATGGTTGGGTTTGAACCCTCGTAGGTACATTGGGAGAACATTGTATTATCCACGTCGCCCATCATGGCTTCTTTGAAGCAATATATGCTAAAATTATTGAGGATTTTTGGACAACTTTTGAACATTGTTTCCAACTATATATATATATATATATATATATTCTCATTCCAGTTATATAGTTATATTTTTAATTGTCTCAATCGTACTAACTAATGAAAAAAATGTCCTAGAAATGTTTATTACAATTTATATTTAACATGCAATTTTTACGTTAAGGTTCCTCTTTATCATCTCTAAAACCCCCACTAAAAACATGGGGTAGGTCCATGGGTGTAGGTTCACTCTCCTCATTGACAAAGAAGATGGTTGTTTCAATGTAGGAAAAATATTTTTTCCCATCTTCCTCTTCTTATTTAATTTCTTTATTAATGGCACCATGTCATCTAATAGGTGGCCTATATCCTCATAAATAGCCATGAAATACTTTAGATGTTTTGCAAAGGCCTCATCTCCTTCATGGATATAAAAGATGAACCAAACATACTTAACACACCAAAGGCATGATATGTGTTCAATAAGGCATTTGTGAATGTTAGATATGCTCAATACTCCACCCTCATGTGTCCACAAATGATCCATGGTGCTCTAAGTTGTAAGGCCCCCATTATGAGGAGAAGCCATTATGAGAGCCCGGACATTTGTGGAACCCCAACTTCCAAGTTAGATGAGGTCTATGTGTGACCGTTGATGGTGGCAGATGATCTTTGTGAGCCTAGCCCCCTTCTTCGGGGTCCGGGGGGCCTATCCCCCCAGCCCATAGGGTCGAGACGGTAGGACTTCTCATCATGGAGATATTGTCGGATTGTATATTTTAGCGACTATTTTGTATCTCCCGACTACGTTTATCTATACTGAACCGCCTTGTAAAAGCTATATAAGCACGGCCCAGGTTAAGCTTCACATAGCATTGCACACTAGTAAGCCCTTCATCTAGAGTCTATCTAGATTGCCATCTAAGATCCACAGTGGGAGCGCACGGGCGGATAGCACCATCATTGTAACTGCATTACGCTTGGCAATCTGAGAATTTGAGTTCTCTATCTCTTAATTTGCATCTATCTTTGTCTGCATGTTTCTCTCAACTCTACCTACATGTCTATTCCGCTGTGCTGTTATTTTCTTACATGGTATCAGAGCTCAAGAGGCTCTGAGTGGTGCAGAAGCAGAAACACAGAGGTTGCAGAGGTCTGAACAATAAAAGAGAGAAGATCTCAAGCGGCGCATCATCATCTACGACTAGGAGTCAAGGTGGTTCATCAATAGGAGTAGGTGGCGCACAAGGAGGAGCAGCAATGATGCCGATCATCCCAATGTTGCGGATATAGCCACTAGCCTTCACAAAAGGTAAACTTGATGTTATGAACTACACCCTGTGGAAGTTCAAAATCACTTCTATTCTTGATTCATATGAGCTTTTGGAGATTGTTCTTGGGACTAATCATGATCCCCAAGAAAGACCTGATCCAAATAATCCTAGTCGAATGATTCCTTCTAATGCTGATCTTCTACATGCTTGGAAACGTAGAAATGAAAATGCACTCTGTGCTCTTGTTACAAGTACTTCTGATAGTGTTCTGACTCTCATTCAGCATACTACAAAGGCATGTGATGCATGGAACATATTGAGAGATCAATATGAAACTCATAATCAGACACGGATTCAGAACTTGGAGAATCAGCTTGCAGCAGAACGGTTTGCTGATGGGGAGACTGCAGAGGCATTTATCACTCGCATAAAGAATCTACGAGATCAAATGGCGGGAGCAGTTGTTCAAAAGTCAAGTGAGGAGCTAGCTCGACATTGTATTAGAATCTGTCCACCTAATTTTGATGGTTTGGTAACTGCTCTTAACACTCAAATCAGACCTCAACCACTAACTTTTGAAGAATTCAGTGCCTTATTGATGGAGGAGGAGTTGCGGCTCAAGGCAAGGAGTGGTGGTAGCATAAGGAGATGCTGCATCCATAGCAAATGCCAAAGGAGACAAAACAGACTCTTCAAAAGATGGAGACAAAAAGAAGAACGAAAAAACAAAGTTCAAGAGAGAGTGTTTCCACTGCAAGAAGAAAGGACACAGAATCCAAGACTACCGCATCAAGAAGGCAGAAGAGAAAAGTGGCTCTTCAAAAGGTGGCAAGGGCAAGGAGTCTGCCAACACAACAAAGACAGACCTTGAGTTATTTGTTACGATAGAGGAGGTGTGCTCCTCGACTGAAGATTCAGGAACAGATGACTCATGGGTGTTGGACAGTGGTGCATCTCGTCACATGAAGAGTAGAAAAGACCTTTACAGTTCCTTACAGCCTCTAAAGGAACCCATCACAGTAAAGGTAGGGAACAATGCAAGATGTCCTGCAGAGGTCGAAGGTACGGTTTCTTTCATTAACTCTAATGGCGATATCAGAAAGCTTTCAAATGTGTTGTATGTTCCACAAATAAAACAAAAACTACTTTCAATAGCTTCTATAATTGATCAAGGTCCTCAAGTATCTTTCAGTAAGACAGGAGCTAAGATTATGGATGGTAACAACAACATTCTTAGGACTAGCATAAGGAGGAACAACCTGTATGAGTTGAGTGCTCTTATAGCCACTACAAACATGGGAACAAGTAAGTTATGGCATGAGAGATTCGGCCACATTGGATACCCTGTACTGAAGGAGATGCATCGCAGGGGTATGGTTGCACACCTACCATCGATTGCAGAAATGAAGGAACCATGTAAAGCTTGCATGATGGGCAAGCAACAGAGGAAGGCATTTCCACAAGAAAGCAAGAATAGGGCAAGCTATCCTCTAGAGTTGGTGCATGCTGACTTGTGCGGAAAAATGCCTACACAGGCCTTGGGCGGATCTTCCTAGTTCATGTTACTTGTCGACGACCATAGCAAGAAGATGTGGGTGTACTTCCTTCATGATAAGGCTCAAGGTTTTGGTAAGTTTAAAGAATGGCTTTAGCTTGTTGAAACTGAAACAGGGAAGAAGATGAAGAAATTCAGGATAGATGGTGGTGGTGAATTCACATCAACAAAGTTTGAAGATTTCTGCAAGAGTAAGGGAATCAAGCATCAACTCACAGTGGCACATAGTCCTCAACTATGGAGGTCAACACAAAATTATCTATTTTCATCTCTAGTGGATATTGGAAGATGTAGGAAATTAGTTGGAAGTCTCATCTACTTGTGCAATAGCAGACCAGACATCTCTTATGGTGTTGGAGTAGTAAGCAGGTTCTCTAATAAGCCTTGCCAAACTCATTGGAAGGCAAGCATGCAGATACTCAAGTATGTGAAAGGAACGACTGATTATGGTATTCTTTATGAAGAAGGATCATCTCTGGTCGGATACTGTGACTTAGATTGGGTAGGAGATATTGATACCAGAAAATCAGTTTCAGGATATTGCATTTCTTTAGGATGAAGGATTTTCTCTTGAATTAGTAAGAAGCAATCGACAATAGCATTATCTTCTACTGAAGCTGAGTACAAAGTTGCATGTCTTGCAGCATGAGAAGCAATATGGTTGAGCAGGCTCCTATGGCACATAGGAATACGAGGATAGGAGGCTACAAAGTTGAAGTGTGACAACCAAAGTTGCATGGCCATCGCCAAAAATCCTGTTTTCCATGCACGTACCAAGAACATTGAAATTCAGTATCATTATGTGCGTGAGTTGATTGAGGATGGGGTCATGGAGATAAGCTATTGTCCTACTGAAGAAAATGGAGCAGACATCTTCACCAAGGCTCTTAGGAGAGAGAAACTTCTTCGACACTTTCCAAAGCTTGGGATTGGACCAAGGAGGTAGTTCACCGTAGGGTGGACATTGAGGGGGGGTGTTAGATATGCTCAATACTCCACCCTCATGTAACCACAAACGATCCATGGTGCTCTAAGTTGTAAGGCCCCCATAGCCATTATGAGAGCCTGTACATTTGTGGAACCCTAACTTCAAAATTAGATGAGGTCTATGTGTGACCATTGATGGTGGTAGATGATCTTTGTGAGCCTAGCCATTAGGTTAGGTAGGGCATAAAGTTCCACGCCATTGGGTTGCCATTTAAGGTGAAAATAAAGGCCCTGTGGCATCGCACGGTTTCCCCATAGAACCTTAATGGGGGGAGTGCAGAGGGGGGCTTGCCCCCTTCTACGGGGTCCGGGGGGCCTATCCCCCCCGTAGGGCCGAGACGGTAGGACTTCTGGTCATGGAGATATTGTCGGATCGTATATTTTACCGACTATTTTGTATCTCCTGACTACGTTTATCTTTACCGAACTGCCTTGTAAAATCTATATAAGCACGACCGAGGTTGAGCTTTATAGAGCATTGCGCACTAGTAAGCCCTTCATCTAGAGTCTATCTAGATTGCCATCTAAGCTCCACTGGGAGCGCAGGGGTGGACAACACCATCATTGTAAGTGCATTACGCTCGGCAATCTGAGAATTTGAGTTCTCTATCTCTCACTCTCCATCTATCTTTGTCTGCATTTTTCTCTCAACTCTGTCTACAGGTCTATTCCGATGTGCTGTTATTTTCTTACAGCGAACAATACATAATACAAAAATATAAATACATTTATACTACATGAGTGATATATGCACACTTCTTACATTGATGAACATTGAAGATTGCATTCATATACATACTCATATATGTCAAAACAATTGTGTATATATTACATTTACTTGTATATTTTGAACATTGAAAGATGCACCCAATGCATCGAATCTCCAGGTTCCTTTGATACTTGAATTGAACACGTACCATATGCACGAAATAAAATGAATCTTTTTCATGAACCACCCATAGAATGACAACATAGTAGGTGTAATACTAACTTCCTATTCTCAAGTGGATGATGCTTTCTTTTCTTGGTTGATGGGGAACCTAGAGTGCTATTAGGTTGTTTAGGCACAAAATAAGTTTTCTTTTATACAACCTTCATTCCAAGTTATGAGAAAAAAGTTTTTTAGATAATGGAACTTTTAAAGAATGATCACACATTTCTCACTCTTGGGCTCTAAATTTGTTCTCACTTCACTAGGAACATGAACAAAGCCTACACATCCAAATACCTTGAGGTGCTCCATGCTTGGTTTCTTGCCATAATAGACTTCATGTGGAGTCAAGTTGTGCACATCACCTATCGGAACCCCATTTATCAAGTAACAAGCTGTATTCATAGCATCAACCCACTACAAGAATGGTAAATTATCTTCATTTATGATACATCTAGCTATCTCAACCAAATGTCTATTCTTCCTCTCTACAACACCATTTTGTTGAGGGGTGTACTTGCATGTAAAGTTCCTCTTTATGCAATTTTCCTACAAGTAATTTGTGATTTCCTTGGAGAAATAATTTCCCCCTCCATCTGACCTTAGTGTCTTGATGTGTGCATCACATTCTTTCTCAAAAAGGGTCCTAAACTTTTGAAAGCATGCACTTCTGATTTTTCCTCGATAACATATAGCCATACCTTTCTTGAATGGTCATCAATGAAAGTGACAAAGTACCTAGCTACTCCCAATGAAGCATCTCTGCTAGGGCCCTATACATCTGAGTGTATAAGCTCCAAGAGCTTAGAGGATCTATACTCACTTTTTGGGAATGGGGTCCTTGCTTGCTTAACTAGCTAACAAGCATCAAAAAATGCATGTAGATCTTGGCCTTCAAGATTTGGTAGTCTCTATACTAAACTTTCTTTGCACATGTTTTTTAACTTGTGAATATTGATACATCCTATCCTCTTGTGCAAAAGATCAATCCCGATAGGCCTTTTGTTACCAATCATCACATAACATACCTTGTTGTGTGTAGGAGCAACATCTAGTGTGAACAATCTGCCTTCTTTCCTTCCCTTGGCAATGATCTTGCCTCCTTGCTTCACCATGCACCTTTTTGCATCAAATATAGTCGGCATACCTCTCTCTACCATCTATCCTATAGAGATCAGGTTCTTGGAAATAGATGGAACATGTAGCACATATTTAAGAGTCTTGACAGATTTACCTTCACCTAGCTTCACATCTCCCACATGTGTAATGGGATGCTCAATGTTATCTCCTATCTCCGCACAACCTTTTGAGCTTGGGACCTGCATATGAACAAAACATTCCTCCATACATGACATGTGATTAGAGCATCTAGAGTCTATGTACCACTTTGTGTCCTTAGGATCACTAGTGTAGCCATGTCTCATGGCTAGGAGGGTCACCTTCTCATCATCCTTCTTTGAGTTGTTAGTATAATTCTCTTGCTCCTTCTTCTTCTTGCCTTTATCATCCTTGAACAACAATTTGAAGAAATATTATTCTGCTTACCACATATAAAACAAGTTTTACCTTGATGAGCGTTGTTCTTCCCTTTTCCATTCTTTCCCTTCCTTGAAGATGATGCCTTGCTATCTCCATGTGAATCTGAATCTTATTTTTTGGACTACTTCCACTTGCTTTTTCCTCCTTTCCCCTTCTTTCCACTCTTGCCTTTTCCTTTGCTAGCATATAGGACATGTGAGTGACCATCCTTCTTGGATGTGTCTCCGATGGAAACCTCTTTGCCAATAGGTGTGGGATCAACTCCTTAAGAGATGGTAGAGGATCTTTATACATGATGATATTGATGAGAAGTTTCCACTTGTCTTCCCCTCTTAGCCCATTGAGAGTAAGTTGCACAAATTTTTCCTGATCTATTTTGCAGTAAATGGATGCCAATTGCTCCCTCAACTCCTTCAACCTCAAGATGTAGTCAACAATAGATTGACCACTACCCTTCTTCAAAGAGTGGAGTTCATTCTTAAGCTGCATCTTTCTGCTTCTTGTGGAAGTGGCATATATCTTCTTTAAGGCCTCCCAAACTTATCTAGCATGATCAAAATCTGATATATGACCAATCATAGTGTTAGATATTACCTATGATATGTAGAAGATAGCTCTCCTATTCCTTTACTCCCAACCCTTCAACATCTTCAATTTTGGATTGGTGACCTTCGGATCTTTGGGATCCACATCAGGGTTATCTTCATCTCCACACACAATAGGCCATAAAAATTCACTCATGAGGTAGTTCATGGCTCTGAACCTCCATGGTTGATACTTGTCTTTATCAAGAAACTTTAGTTTTTGGCCTAGATCTGCCATAATGAATGGGAAATTAGGGTTACACTAAAAAGTACCTCTTAGGGTGTGTAGGAGCAAGCCATTTAGCTAAGGAGAAGTAGGGGAAAAGGGATTGAGTGCTTGCAAAAGTACTTGACATTACTTTGTTGTACTACGGTATACTTTCTTGTGTCTTTATGTATAACCTAGAGTGAGTACTTAAGAAAAAGCATCATAAATCTTCTCCTAGTAATCAAAGCACAAAGAACTTTTGGGTGCAACATGTATTTCACCTTTTCTACTTTTCTCTTACAAACACTCAAGCCCCTTTAGCTAACAAATTCCTCCAAAACTTGTATTAACTTTGGATCATCCTTAGGCCAAATATTGGTCACCTTGGAAGCACCTAGTCGGTCTTGGATAGATCAAGATCTCCTTGGTAAACCTTGGGTCACCAAGGCCACAACACACCCTCTTGAATTCCATCCAACCAATAAAGTTTTGCATGCCATTATTTCTCCCAAGCATAAGAACCTCATTGATATACAAGAACTACATATAGTTCTTGCCTGAAGACCCTTACCATGCATCCAATTGTCCCTATGATAGTGCATCCTTCCTAATATATGGGCACTCCACATACATCCAATTATCAAAACCATTTCCTCCAAGTCGTAAGAATTTACTCAAGCTTATTAGTAGAAGACGTCCTTATTATAACCAAAATCTATACAACCAACCTCTATTCAATCACCTTATGGTGTTCATCTTGCTAGTTCGTACTTGTAACCCCTCTTACATACAATTTCAATCTCTTCTTCACTCTTTGTGGTTCCCTTGCACTAGGGCCAAAAGAAGTAAAGAAAAAAATTGAAGGTAGGAGAGTCATAAGAAAAGGAAAAGAAAAAATTGTTTTTGCTTAGGATAGATAGAATAATAATGCTAGGAAACTTGTAGATGAACGTTTCATTACCCATATAGATTTTCCAAGGTTTTTATCCTTCTTATCACGTTTCCAATTTCCTTGTAATATTTCTTCTCCAAGACTTATTAATTGCTTTAACTGGTGCTAAACTATGCCAAGACTTGGCCTTGTGGACCTTGTACCTTTAGGCCTCAAGGCCTCTACCTAGTTGGACAAAAGAAAGTTGACCTAGCTATGTAAGTGAGAATAATATAACACATGCTTCCTCACCACCACCTCTCATAATATATCACCACAAGAGTCCTTTCCACCATTGCCACAAGACGTAATTGACAAATACTCATATAAGAATATGTCTTCTAGGCATGGTTATACAAGGAGAGAATCGCAAGGAATAAAGACAACAAAAGGGAACAAAATAAGAGAATAGGAAGAGGAGAGTGATAGAATTCATCCTCCACCACAAGAGAGAATTTTATTTTTACATCATAAGGGATGCGAGTAAGGAAATTTCATCCAAGGCATGCTAGTATTATATGAGTGTCCATGCCATCCAAGGTAGGAACTTGTGTTTGTGCAAGAGTCAATTGAGTCATTGCTAGCTGAGCTCTTGAATGCTATGTACGATAGCCAAGTAGAATCACTCTTCCTTATTCAATGCAAACCTTATATCTTCATAGTTGCAACATGAAATATAGTAGTTTCATGAGTTTGATTGTACTTTGATTGAGCTGTGTAATACGGAGTTTTCCTCTAGTCTCTACATGTTGCAATCCATACAAACATTTTTTTTCATTTTGATATCTATTTCTCTTTCTTGTTAGGACTATCTATTAGTTGTGAGTAAACATTATTTGAACACATGCATACAACACATATTGAAACTACTCAAATGAGTAAGAGGATGAAATATATGTATTATATGAATGTGCTTGAATAAACTATGGTTACAATTGATAGCTATTGCTAGCATGTAGGAGAGGTAGAGATTCCGAAATGAAGACAAAAATCATATTGATTGCAATTGGTAGAGAGCAAAATGACAATCATACAACTATTATCATTCACATTCCAACTTGTCAAGAGATGAAAGTTTTGGATGTAGAAAGGATGATTAGCGCTAACATCTTATTGTAAACACCTACCAAAAGCTCTAACAAAAAATCAAGAGATTCTAGCATCAACGTAAGTATCTCTCTTGGATCCAGTGAACAATTCAAGTACAAAAACATTCCTTGGAGGGCCTTGGATTACTTAGGTCCTTGGTCACCTTGACAATATGTTAGGTAACCTTGCATGTCACTTATGACTCTATATTTGGCTATTCTTTTCTATTTTTCCTTCCCATATACTTTACACAAAGTGATGTCCTCCTTATATATCTTCACTCAATGAGATATTCTTTTGCATGTTTTCACTACTTGTGTTGGTGATATTGGGGTTTTTTGTTGTAGAGATATTTCTAAAGGCCATGGTGAGAAGGTATGTGGTTACAATGTTCTAGATGAATTGCTTCGGTTGACTTCCATTGGTTGGTCAACAAATCCCAAGGTCCATAACCCCACCAGTCTAGCCCACATGCTAAAAGAGATAGGCCTTGGTTCAACTTACTAAGGAAAAGGGAAAAATTAGCAAATGGACAATAAAACCTTGAAAATGTACAATGATAGCAACCTAAGCCTGAACATATAGGGAAATGAAACTATAAAGTAAAGCTAATAAAAAAAAATCACCAAATGATTAATTCATGTGTGTGTGTGTTGGAGTTTGAGGTCTGTGGGAAGCACGTGAACAACACAAGGAAGAAGAAGAAGCTTGGAGCACAACACACAATACTGAATGTATTACCACTAGAATGTACAAAGATAAGTGACCCATTAGAGCAATATGCATATATACAAGGGGGGGGACATCCTAAAGAAAGAAAAAAAGTACCTCTATAGTCCTAGTGTGTTCACACACATCACTACCTAAATATATCAACGAATCCTCCCCTAGGAGTGATGCAGTGAACAAGGAACTAGCACTCATGTATAAGGAAGTGCCAAGCGATGTGAAATCAGCCCACAAAAGGAAGTAAGCCCAAAGCTTTGCGGAAAGGTTCAAATTTCTCCCTAGGCAGAGCCTTCATGAAAAGGTGTGCAATGTTCTCCTACGTGGGCACATATGCCGATATGATCTCTGCTGCCTCTCCCTCACATAATGATAATGCACCTGATTGTGCTTAGTGCAAGCATGGAATACGAGTTTTCTCGCAATTGCCAATGTGCTCTGACTGTCAGTGAAGATGGTGGTGGTAGAAGACTAACCAACACCCAAATCAGCCATAAGGCATTTGAGCCACACACACTCAAGAGTCGTCATGAAAGCTACCTATAGTCAACCTCAAAAGTGGAAGTGGCCATGGTAGGCTGCTTCTTGCTCAACCAAGATATACATGAGCTACTGAGGATGAAGCAAAAACCACTAGTGGACACACGAGTGTCATAGCAACCAGCCTAGTTAGAGTTAGAAAAAGTATGTAAATCCGGCGGTAGTGATCCCTCCTTTCTATTAAACAATCCAAGTAGGATTCTTGACCATACACCTCGCCATCTCCATGATTGACCTGTTTTTTCATTGAGCAACTCCTTCTGTTGAGGTGTATATGGCACTATACACTGATGTTTTATCCCATGTTCCACCAGAAATGCATTAAAGTCAGAAGACATATATTCTCCCCCTAGATAAAAACGGAGGGTGCCCATTTTACATGCTGATAGATTTTCTGCCAAAACCAAAAACTCTTTGAAGTACATAAACACTTTGGACTTTGGTTTTAATGGATATACCCATGCATGCCTAGAAAAATCATCAATGAAAGTCAAAAAGTAAGGATGGTTTCCAAAAGATGGTGTCTGCATAGGACCACAAACATCACTATGAACAAGCTGCAATTTTTGAGTAGTCAAGGTCAAAGTCAACATGGGCAAAGTCAAAGTGTTCAAAGTTCATGTGTCAAAGTGCACAGGTAGTGCACAAGTAATTGTTCACAAAGGTTGTATTTTGAAGAAAGTGTTGTAGAAAGTGGCTTGTAGGTTGCAAAGGGTCTTTTTGTAATTTATCTAAGGTTCAAAGTGTTTTGGAAGGTTTAGGTGAACCCTCTCTTAGGTGCACATTTGAAGAAATTAAAGGTAAAATATGAAGGTATGTGAAGCAATAGCGTACGCAGAAGTGAAAGTATGGTCCCCCTAGTTAAAATTTTTGTTTTAGTCTAAAGTTACTACAGGACAAAATAGGGATTCGTTGGCTGCCCACTTTTGGAGACAATCTTGGGACATCGAAGGGAGCACCAAGATACTCTAGCAGTTAGGAGCTCTCCCAGTTAAGTGACATTTTTGACTCACTTGTCTATGAACTCGGCACGTAGTGTTAACCCCTGAGTTGTGGGTCCTTGACTTAGCTGTGCAGCTGACCTTAGTTTCAAGTGATTTTGTACTTTATCTATCTCTTCCTAAGTATCAAGTTGAGCTTAGGTTCATAAGCCTTGTCTACAAGTCCACAGTTGTCCTTTGACTTACTCAAAATCTTGTGGAACCCCTTGCTTCCTAATCCAACCTGAGGGTCAACTTAAAAATACCCTATCCCCACGAGCTTTCCGACAAACCCAAGATCACTCCGAACAGATTTTGTATGAGAAAGTTATGCCAGTTCAGGGTTCTGGGGGTTAAAACAGGGAAACATGATCTCTCAAGAAATGCTTCAAAACAGGCGATACACAATACTTATCAAGTATCGCGATACTTGGAAGCAGGCAATACACGATACTTGGGATGTCACGATACACGATATTTGGGAAATATCGCGATCAGAGACTCACGATACACGATACTCGGGAAATATTGTGATACTTGATGTCCACGATACTCGATACTCAGCAGATATTGCGGGGAACAAACTCTCGATACACGATATCTGACAAGTATTGTGAGAGAATTCTCACGATACACGATATTGCACAAAAGCGATTTACGATATTAAAAATCACGATACATGATACTTGACTAGTATCGCGAAAAAATCACGATACACGATACTTGGTATGTATCGTGATACTTGAAGCAGGCGATACTCGATACTTTCCAGGAGACGATACTCGATACTTGAGAAGTATCGTGATACTTGGAGAACACATGATACTCGATACTCGACACTTGTGAAGTATCGTGATCGGACAACCATGATACACGATACCTGTGAAGTATTGCGATACTCAACCACAGGAGATCACGATACTCGATACTTGTCAGGTATCACGATACCTCAACCACGGGAGAAACACGATACTTGGATTTTTTGGAGTCCAAATTCAAAAATTTTTGAAAATATGAGTACCTTGTGTCCTCCTTATCACTCCTATGTGTCTGTAAATGCAAAATCTCCCTTCAAACCCGCGATACCACACCCACAATACTTGGCGCAGGTGGTGACACTTCACGAAAATGGCTGCTCGAATTCTTGGTGTTTTGAGAGTGTTTCACGAATTTTTTCTTCAGCGATTCAGTTCTGCACCCCCCTCTAAGCTTCTTGTTCACAACCACAAGTAAAAAGCAAGGTGAATGTGCTCTAGAAAATGGAAAAAACTGAGAAGATGAAGGTGGGTGGAGATGGTGATGATGATGAAGATGAAGAAGGAGAAAAGAAACTCAAAACTGAACTAAAAATGGTGATTTTTTTACCTTCCAACGTCGCTACTCTACGTCTTACCGTCACACGCTCCTCCTCCAAGCTCTCTCCCTGGCAACGACGCCAAATTTGGTGACACTCTAGCACAATGGTGAGTACCAACGTGAGGAGCTCCACCTTATAAATGTCAATCCGTGGAGACGTGAGGACCGGTATGAAGACCAAGGGCAAGTGAAGTGCACAAGTGCATGAGTGAAAGCACACAAGCATGCACACACATAGACACACATGCGCACAAGGTAAGAGCAAAGAGTGGAACAATGGAAAGCTTTGATTACAAAAGAAATCTCTTACAAAGCTGAAATCTACAACAAGCTAACCCCAAAAATGAGCTCTCCAGCCCTTTTTATAGTTTTTGAGTGGTTTTGGCCCTGTCCAGACCTAGTGTCCGGCCTAGTTAAAAATTAGGTTCTCGGGCTTATTTGGGGGCTGAAACAGAATCTAAAAATTATGAAAATTGGTAGTATGCTACATCTAATACTCCTCAAGCTCAAGGACTCCTTGGCTTGAACAAAATGGAGTTGTAAAAATAGAAAATGGTAGTTACAATGATTTTTAGTGATAAAAATCACTATTTTTATAGGGATTTCTTCTGAAAATTTGACATGTGCTTCTTGGAGCTCCCTACATGCTCCTTCTTCTTGTGCGTCCACTTCCTTGATGCGCTTCCATGCTTTGTCTTTGACCTTGAGCTACAACAGTCACTTGCAAAGCAACAAGAAGGAAGGCTGTTAGAGGAGTCCACTGTCATCAACATCATCAATAAAGAAAATGGCAGGTCAGGTTGATTTGGAGACTCTACTTTCTAGATTAAATATAAAATTTCCTTCTTTCAAAGGCTTAGCTCAGGAAGATCCAAACCAGCATATTAGGAGATTCTTAGCATTATGCAAAAGAAGAGGTTTGATGGGAAGAGAGGATGCATTTTTGATACTCTTTCCTGCCACATTAGGAGGGTTAGCAAATAAATGGTTCAGCCAGTTTGCTGAAAACCATTTCACCACTTGAGATTTAATGAAATATGCATTCAAAACTCAATTCCAGCATGGGAATACTACAGAGATAATCATAGAGGAGTTAGAAAACTTGAGATTTGGTCCTAGTGAAACGTTTCCAGAGTTTGTAACTAGGGCTAAGACACTAATGTCTAAGTTGCTAGATCCTCCACATGATTTCTTTATTAAGAAATGGTTAGCTAAACCACGTCCAGTGACTACGCAATGTAAAATCAAGGAATTAGTGCTGCCAACAGTCTCCATAGAAGATTTCATCAATACATCTACACAACTGGAACAAATAAGACAAAAATATGGAGCAAGTTCTTCACAACCACCACCCTATTCTGCAAAAATTGAGGATCGAGTGATTCAATTAAGAAAAGAGATGGAGAACTTAAAAAGAGGTAAACCACAAAAGGAAGAAGAAAATGCAGTAACCTTATTGAGGTGAGAAATTGAGGCCCTCAAACTACAAAAGGAAGAGGAAGCCCAAGCAGAAGAAATAGCTCAACTTCAACAAGAAATTACACGAATTAAGGGTAGGTGGCATAAAAAATGGGCTATGGTGTACCATGTGCAGCAAAGAGGGCCACGTGGTAAGCCAATGTCCATTCTTAAATATATCATGTCAGTTATGCAGGAAAACTAGGCATGAGGCTCAAGACTGCTCTTCAAGAGGAATGAATACACAAACATATTGGAACCATGGAGGAGCAGGAATTCAACCTCCAACCAATGTGATGACTGCAGCTCCTAATCAAAGTAACAGTTATAATTCCAAGCTTCGTGGAAACTTTGGAAATGGGCCTAGAAGGCCAACTATATGCTTTAGATGTGGAGAATGTGGGCACTACTAGAGCAAATGTTCCCTGCTAGAAGTTGCCCCACCTTGTAGGAATTGCCCAGAGGCCAAAGATCACTTCACTAATCGTTGCCAAAAAAATAGGCCATCAACAGCAGGTCCCCACATTCAAATGTTAGTTGTAAATAAGGATGATATTATAGAAGAAACATACATGCCATCTCCCTCTGCTAGGGTTGTGCAACTAGAAGAGATTGATTCCCTTGTTGTGCACACTAGAAGCAAAGGAAAGGCTCAATTGGAAGCTGACCAAGACCCTAATATGTATGGATTCAATAAAGGAAAGAAGGCTAAGGAGGTCCAGACTGCACCTAGTGAGCATACACACAAGGAATTTAATACAAGTAGCAACAATATTATTGAAAATGCATTCAACAGAGCACACAAGGAGCTTGATGTAGTAAATAAACACCATGCAACCAAGGAATCAGGAGCCTTGGAGCTGCTGAAGTCAGTTAAAACAGAGGTCAATATTCTTGACTTAATAAAGATGAATGAAAGGTTTAGGTCTGAGGTCTTCGAAATAATAGATGAAGCATCCACATCGTCTGTGGTGGCCAAAGTTGCAGTTGGGGGTACAAATAAATCTATAGGAAATGCACCCCTAACTGACTACAAGAGCTCGAGATTTATAGTGAATATTAATGGGAAAATTCTAAAAGGAGTTATAGTAGATGGAGGTTTAGGAATCAATCTGATGCCTGAATACACTATGAAAAAGCTAGGGTTTCAACCATGAAGGGCAGCCAATTTTACAGTTACATTGGCCGATCAGAGTATAATAAGACCTATGGGACTAGTCCCTAACATTTAGATGCAAGTACAAGGTAACACATTTGTCTTGGACTATGTAGTTATAAGATTACCAAATGTGTAGGGAGGGTTTCCTCTATTAATTAGAAGACCCTGGCTAAGGCATGCTAGTGTAGTATATGACTCGGGCAAGGATACCATGTGGGTCCAACAAGAAGGTGCTAAATTAAGACAATTATGGTTGGAAGAAAGTCTGGATCAACAAGGACATACTAGCATGATGCAATCTCTTAGTATACACATAGATATGGACTCTATGGAAAATCAAGAAGGCAAGGAATTGGATCTATATGATGAAGACAACATGCTCGCATGGTTAGAAGCAGGGAATTCTTTTTCTTGCTTTGGAATTTTTCCATCTAACTCAGACATAGAAGAAGGGTATTCAAAAAAACAGGAAAGAATTCAAGTAGCTCGGTTGGGAGAGCCGGCAAAAGACCAAAGAAAGGGAAAGAAGTCTCCTTAACGCAACCATATAGAGGAAGTTATTTCAGTGGATTGCGACCAAAAGGAAGGTTCAGAGTCTAAAGGTAATAAAAAGAATATGGAAGAGGATGTTGGAAGCAATGTCCAACAAGTGGTCCAAAACTATTGGAAAATAGTTATACTATATATTCTTTATATGCCTTCTACAAGAAAAAGTGCATGGGAGCATGGATAGAAGAGTATTCTTTCAAAGAGTGCACATGGGTTCGAATCTTCTGAGGTGCAGCATTCGTGAAATTTTAGAGTATCTTTTTATGATACAAAGCAAAGACCACAAAACATTTTCGCGACGAGGTCTTTTGAATAAAGCTAATCGTTAGTGATCATTATTGATTGTAGCTTTTTAGAGTGCTTTTGGAGGGCACTTCAAAGCTATAAAAGAAGGAGCCATCCTCATTGTTCAAGCATCACTCATCAAGCAATCCTCTCAAGGAGATCAAGGAGGAGTCTCACACACTTGCAGGAGGTGATCACTAAAAGATCTCAAGCCAGCTCTTGGTGTTCTAAAGCTTTGGGGGTGAAGATTTGGTGAAGGAGATGCTACTCTCTTGGAGCAAGAAGTCTTCTACAAGGTGGTGGTAACTATCTTTTGTGAGTTAACCTTATATATATTTTTTAGGGTTTCTCTACCCTAAGCTCAAAATTAGGCTTGGTTGATTTACAATTTTGTTACATTATTTTGTGAGAATAAGGTTAGCTTTGTTGTAATTGGCATACATACTTAGTTAAGACGAGTGCGATTAGAATTGAGATTGAAGACAAGTTGGATGGATCTTCTAATTATCCAATATGGAGTTTCATGATGATGAATATTTTAGTGACAAAGGATTTATGGATTATCGTCCATGGATCCTTAACAAGACCCACACGAGAAGGCGAAGAAGGAGCCACAGTAGCTTCAAGAGGTACTGGAGTTACTATTATAGAACCAACTGAAGAAGAGGTAACCACTTCGACATCTAGAGTCATAGGTAGGTCTTTACCTATAGTTCCTCCTATTGAAGATCAGGCAACGTGGGATGCTAGAGATGCTTTAGCACTCTCATTCATAGCCATGAGTGTTAAAAAGCATATTCTACCACAGATGAGATCTTGTAGAAGTTCTAGACAAGCTTGGTTGAAACTTGAGAATCTTTTTCAAAGTAGAAATCCTACTAGGAAAGCTCACTTAAGGAGACAACTAGCAAATACAAGGATGAAAGCTGGTGAGTCAATTCAAACCCAGATTACGAGACTCGTTGTCTTGAGGGATCAAGTTCTAAATATAAGAGTTGAGATATCAGATGAAGAAATGGTAAATACGCTAATTAATTCACTTCCTATTTCATATCGATCTTTTATAACCACTCTTACCCTTACCACAAGAGATAGAGAGGTTACATTTGAATTTTGAAGAGCTAGAGTTCTTGTTACTTCAAGTTGAAGATCAGTTGAAGGGAATGGAAGAGAATGAAGAAGCACTTTCATCTTCATCAAAGGGTAAAAACAAGAAGAAGGATAAGAAGGAAAAGCAATCCAAGAAGGAAAGTAGGTCCCTCTCACCTTCTACCTCAGATTCTGTTTCTACTACATCTAAAGAGAAGTCTTCTAAGAAGAAGGAAGTAATATGTTTTTACTGCAAGAAACCTCGACATTTAAAAGAAGCATGTTATAAAAGGATTGTAGCAGAAAAGAAAAAGGCATCAGGTAATGTTGGAGAAGATGATAAAAAAGGGAAATCTCAAGGTGATTCTTATGCTTGTATCACCATTGAGGAAGTAGCTTTTGATCAAGCAACTTTACAAGTTCTTTCAGCAAGTCCTTGGATATTTGACTCAGGTGCTACAAAGAATATGACAGGTTGCAGAAGATGTGTTTTCTTCTCTTTCCTATTCTTCAGGTAGCAAAGTTACTATTGCAGATGGCAATGATTTGGATGTTGTGGGAATATGTACAGTAACCCTAAAGTCAAGAGAAGGTGGTAATTTTCAGATTTCAGATATTCTATATGTACCTGAAATGAAGAAGAATCTGCTATCTATATTTGCATTTTTAGGTGATGGTTTTAAAGTTGTATTTGAGAGAGATCTTTGTAAGATCTTATCACACAAAGACAACAAGTGTATTTTAGAAGGTGAGCATAGAGGAGGGATCTTTGTTTTGTCAAAAATTAGTAAGGCATATGCGGTCAAATATTCGTCACCGGTGGAAGATATGAAGCTATGGCATGAAAGATTTGGACATATTAGTTTTGGAGCTCTCAAAAGTATCAAAGACAGAGGTATTGTTGAGAGTTTACCCTCATTCAAGCTACTAGATGATTCAGATATATGTGAAGGATGTCTTGAAGGTAAGATGCATAAACTACCTTTCAAGAAACATGGTCATATTACAGCTACCAGGAAATTGCAGATTATTCATTCAGATGTGAATGGACCTATGAGAGTAGACTCTATTCAAGGCTTCAGGTATTTTGTTCTATTTGTTGATGATTTTATGAGATACTCATGGATCTATGGTCTTAAATTGAAGTCAGAAGTCTTTCCTATGTTCAAGAAGTTTATAGCTATGGTTGAAAATGAAAGTCAGGAAACTGTCCAGATTCTCAGAAGTCATAGATGTGGAGAATACTTGTTAAATGAGTTCTAGACATTTCTTGATGAGAAAGGTATTACTAGAGACCTTACTATTGCTTATACTCCTCAGCAGAATGGTGTTGCAGAAAGAAAGAATAGAGTACTTGTTGAGATGATGCGGAGCATGATGGCATCCAAGAAGCTTTCACCGAAATTCTCGTTTGATGCAATACATGCAGCTAACCACATTTTAAATAGGTAATCTAAAAAAGCTTTAAAGGTAATCATACCTTATGAAGCTTATTATGGTAGAAAACCTAATGTGAGTTATTTGAGAGTGTTTGGATCACTTTCTTATGTACATGTTGAGAAAAAGGACCGAGGCAAACTAGATGCAAAGGCAAAGAAAGCTATTTTTAATGGATATCCTGTTGAGAGTAAAGGATACAGGTTTTATGTTCCAGAAAGAGGTGAAGTTATTCTTTCTCGTAATGCTTATATTGCTGAAAATAAGGTTTATGATAGAGAAGCAAAAATTCCAGAGTTCATTAGTGAAAATGACTATGGATTTTTTAGAAAGATTCTAGATGTACATGTTCAGCCATATCAGGAGGAATTTAAAATTCCTAGGAGTCAAGAAAGAGTTGAAGAAAGAGGAATTTCACAACCTTCTACAGAGTCAGTTCCACATGAGACTTTGGTTCCAGAAATGGAAGAAGTTAAAGTTCCAAAAAGTCCTAGTACCTCGATAGGACAAGTTCCACAACCTGTGGAACCTCAAGGGTCAAAAAGAGTTTCATCATTATTTGAAGATACACCTACTTGGTTATATCAGACTTGGAAAGATAGTGGTGTAAAGACTTTTACTGGAAGAACAAGGAGTCGGACTAGACAACAACAACAAGATCATATAAGAACAAGAAGTCAGACTAGACAACAACAACAAAGAGATCATGTAAGTTTTGCTGAAGACTTTGAGATTCATGATATTTTGGCACTTACGATTGTTGAAGTTGAACTTGCATGTGTTAAAGATGCACTTAACATTCCTATTTGGAGAAAAGTTATGCAAGAAGAGATTGATTCTATTCATAAGAATCAAACTTGGCAGCTATATGAGTTACCAGAGGGAAAGAAGGCTATAGGTGTAAAATGGATCTTCAAAACAAAAAAGAAACCAGATGGTACTATTGATAGATACAAGGCCAGATTAGTTGTCAAAGGATATGCACAACAAAAAGGTATTGATTATGATGAGACATTCGCTTGTTAGAGGGCCGCCGACTCAGGACAAATGAACTCGGACAGGTGCCTTAAATAGAAAAGAAGTGTTGGACGGCCGCCGAACAAGGACACAGGTACTAGGACAGGCGCCTTAAATAGCAAGAGCCTTTTGAGAAACGCGCAGAGATTCGCGCACCACTGTAAAATCCTGTATATAAGGAAATGAGAAGAGAATGGAAGAAGGCCCCATTTTTTGCACTGTTGTGTCCTGTGAAGGTGTATCGTCTAGTTGATTCTGTCTGTGACGTGCATCCTTGAGTCTATCTGTGAGTCCGTCTAGGGTTGCAGGGTCTTGTTAAGTTATCTTTCGATTGTGTCTGTCGGTTAAGAGTATCTTCTATTGTGAAGTACCTCTGTTGGGAAGTGTAGCGTATTGTTGAAGTGTCTACTTTGTATCTGTATGATTATGTCCTGTTCTACTGTGTTTGCTTAGTAGTTGTTCGTATCTTAAAGGGTAGTTACGCACAAGTGATAGTGTGCTACGAAGTTGCTCGGTAATGGTTGTGTAGTTGAGCATTGTTAAGTGTGGTTAATATATGTCGGCAAAGTAGAAGTACGAAGTGATCTCACTGCTGATCTGTCAAAGTTCTATGCAGTAAGTGAAGTCGATACAATAAGTCTGTGTTTCTGGAGATCCCATTCCAGGAAGGACTTGTATCCGTAAAGGGCTGTGTGCCTTGGAGCTAGTGATACGATTGTTAAGGTTCGGCTGATGATTACATACAGTAAGTTGTATACTTTTGAGTATAACTGTTCGATGTGTCTTTGAGTCAAGAATAGGTGTATTCTGTGTAATACTCGGCGAATAGTTAAGTAGTTAAGGCAGGACCGGACTACTCCTCTCCTGCTATAGCAGATTCAGACCGGAAATGTCAACGTTCCAATAAGCCGCGTAGTAGTATTGTTCAGAGACCAGTACTGAGCTAAGACGTGACCGTGTGTTTAATACCTGTATGAGAGTTTGGGAAAATAGTACAGGGCCTCTGTCCAACAGACCCCTACCACTCCCAAGAACCCACGTGACTGCGAAGTAGAGTGCTTCTAAGTATCACCTTAGGCTAAGTACTCTAAATCCAGATTTAGAAGCATTGTATCCGATCAACGGTAACTTTCCGGTTAACATTTGATGCCGACTAGTATAACATTTAACATTTGGCGCCGTCTGTGGGAAAGTGGCATCAGGTTGCCAGTTATCTGGGAACGTGGCACTAAAGTACCAGTTGTTGTCAGAAGTAACGTTTAGTTAAACATTCGAGTAACTAGCAGTAGCAACAGACCCAGATTGTTGCCAAACTGCTCAGATAGGGTTACGGCGTAATGATACATGCCGGTTACTCGATCTGGTGAGACATATCCTAAGAACTATGAGATTGAAGCAAGTAAAGCGATAAAGATAGCCCTGAAAGAAGAAGGTCTAACCCACGCTGACCCAGTGGTCAGACAAACTGAGAACGTCACGATTGATTCCGGTCATATTCCGGTGGAACGATTAACGCCTGTGATACATTCTGGTGCTACTTCGACCCAGCCTATCGAAGATATAGCAATTTCAGAATCTACCAACACGCCGTTAGAAACTAGTCTAAACTCAGAGTTAGACACGATCAGAAACACTTTAGGAAAAGAGATCGATAAGAGCGAAAAAGCACTGCATTCTGGCACAATTTTGGCTCATTCCGGTGATATTCCGGTGATAGAATCACCAATCGTAGGCAAAGACTTTACAGTTTTCGCGGAATCTTCAGCCCAACCAACGTGCTTGGAAGAAAGATTTCGGATATTGGATATCCAGAAGGAAGGAAAACTCATTGAAGCAGAAGTACGGCACATTCTAAGCAAAAACAGCACACCGGAAGGCACGTCATCCGGCGACAAAAGTTTCGATAACCAACATCAAGAGACAGAAGAAAAGCTGAATACACTCACAATGAACGGCCAACAGCAGCAACAACAGTTATGTCAGCCAAGGCCGCCTCCAACAGGAGTGACATATACGAAATTCGGTGGATTTCCAGGAGATGACCCGGATGCTCACGTACGTACCTTCGAGATAAGTTATGCAGTTCTTAACCATCCACCGGATCAGGCGTATAAGGCCATTGTTTTTCAATCAACACTGGTAAATGAAGCAGCTAGATGGCTTATGAAATACGATATTAATCATTTCGGCACCTATGATGCAGTTCGAGACGCTTTTTTGCAACGATTCAGGTTAAAGAAGAATCCCGCTGAAATCTTTGATTATTTATAGAACAACCGACAGAAGGCGAATCAGACTGTCCAAGAATATGCTACACTCTTCAGAACACACTTGCGGCAGATACCACAAGCCCACGCTAACTTACCTGATGATGTCATCACTCAGTGGTTCATCAATGGCTTAACCCCACAACTGAAATAGATCATGATCATAAGATGTGTGGGGGCTATGACGCTGGATGCAGTCATCGCCATGGCTCTGTAACTAGAATCCAAGGTTGGTGGATTTACAGAAGATCTAGAGTGGTTAAAAACGAACAAAGTTATGAATGAAGACATAACCAGACAAGTATACTGCATCACATGCAAGAATTCAGGTCATACTAGTGCCAATTGTGCGCTAAATCAAACGTTCTGCGCTATCTGCAATACTGCCGGACACACCACCAGAAATTGTGTTTACAATGCCAGAATACAGGGAACAGCAACAGTCAATGCTGTCATTCAAGAACATGGACAGGCAGCAAATCACTACGTACCACCACAACTGAGAAACAATCAACCGCAAGGATATCGAAACTACCGAGGATAGAGAAACAATAACTATAATGTAAACCGCTGGCAGAACGAACCACCACCGGAAAATCCCAATTTACCACCACCACGCTGTCATTTTTGTGGTGAATTCGGACACATTAGAAGATACTGCAAGGACGCAGCTAAATATGATCAGAGGAAAAAGGAGCGACAAAACCCCATGGCCAACATGGTACAAATTACGCCAGTAGAAACGCAAGCTGCTACAGTACAGACCAGATCAGGTAAACAACTGCAGACAGCAGCAGAAGTATTCGAGCCAGGGATACGAGAACAACATAGGATGTATAACAAGGCTAGTCACTGGACCGCAACAGAACCACCAGTATTCCCAGCACCTATTCCGGTGACTCAGGCTTCATCTCAGGAAGTAACGCAACAAAAAGAAACAACAGCAGAGCCATCATCAGCAGTAGACATAACAGGAGAGACTTCTACACCAGCGAAAACCTCAAGTCCAAAAGAGCAGGACAACCAATCTCAACAAGCTTGGGGAATTTTATCCAAGGCATCTATCACTTTACCTCTCGGTCAACTTCTGGCATTAGTACCTGGGATTCGACAACAGTTCCAGCAACAGTTTAGTCCGGTGCCTTCTTGTATTCCGGTGACAGCAGCAGTTCAACCGGAACCCAATTCTACGATCGATCATTCAGTCCCCTTGATTACAGTATGGTACAAGAATCATAAAATTACACAGGTCTTGATTGATGGAGGCTCTGGTGTCAACATTGCAACTACAGCCTTATGCAATAGGTTAGGATGGAACGAAATCGAACCAGTGCAATTTTTTGTCAGAATGGCAGACCAATCTAGAGTCCATCCTGTAGGACTTGTGCGAAATGTACCCATCACTTTACAAGGTACAACCTTCAAAATGAATTTTGTTATACTAGATCTGCCGGAATCCACTTTGGATTACAACCTTCTGTTCGGCCGACCTTGGCTGAAGCATGCGAAGGTAATACAAGACTGGTCTACCCAAGAGCTTACGTTCAAAGATGCCAGCTGTAGATATGTAGTAAAATTAGATGCCATACAACCTTGCGAACGGCATGCCAGACCATATTTTGCCGAACCTGTCCACATGTTAGATGGACTATCAGATGATGAAGAAGAGGAATTTCTGAAGAGTAATGCTGATTTAATGACCGTAGGGACTGTTGATCTACAGTCTGTTATAGATAATTGGAACACCTCGGTATGTACAATCACACCTATTACTAATACAATTAAGCATGAAGGTAGTATCCCCACACATGATGATGTATTACAATCACTGTTCAAGTCAACATACGATGTACAGAAACCGCAACAGTTTTATGTCCCAGAAGATCAGTTGACCACGTACGATCTAGGAGATGAAGAGCATCCACGACCTGTAAAGATAAGGCAAAACTTACTGGAATCATTTAAAGCTGACTTGATTCAACTACTTCGCGAATTCTCAGACGTCTTTGCGTGGGATTACAAAGATATGAAGAGACTAGATCCGCGCATCTATCATCACAGAGTCATGCTGAAGCCTGAAGCTAAACCGAACAAGCAGCCCAGCTATCGGATGAATCCCAATTATGCAGCACAGGTAAAAGCCGAACTTGATAGACTATTAAAAGTTGGATTTATCGTACCAATAGAACATGCTGAATGGATTTCACCAATTGTGATCGTACCAAAGAAAAACAAGCAACTACGCATCTGTGTAGACTACCGGAAATTAAATGCAGCAACAGTACCAGATCCTTTCCCAATCCCGTTTCTGGATACTATGCTTGATAGGGTAGCAGGTCATGAAATGTATTCCTTCTTAGACGGATACAGCGGTTACAATCAGGTTAGAATGGCTGAAGCAGATATACCAAAAACCGCATTCATTACCAATTGGGGTGTCTTTGCTTGTACAGTGATGTGGTTTGGCTTGAGAAACGCACCAAGTACATTCCAAAGATGCATGCAGGAGATTTTTTCCCCTTATCTTACTTCGTTTATGCAAGTATACCTCGATGATTTTTCAATTTTCGGTACGATGATAGCACATCTCTTCCATTTACGGTGCTGCTTTCAGAAATGCAGAGAGTATAGACTCTGTTTGAACCCAAACAAATCGGTGTTTGCGGTCTCATGTGGCAAGTTACTTGGCCACATTGTATCTGCCCAAGGTATCCAAGTCGATCCAGATAAGATTTCGGCAGTATTAGAAGCTCCTGTGCCAGTTTCTCCAAAAGAAGTTATGCGCTTTATGGGCCAAGTACGGTGGCATGGAAGACACTTACGGTGGCTTGCTCATCTGGCAATACCACTAAACAAGCTAATCAGTAAAACACCTCGACAATTTGAATGGACCTAGGAATGTCAGATAGCTTTTGATCGTTTAAAGCATTTATTAACACAAGCTCCTATTTTACAACCACCGGACTGGGATCACCCATTTCACATATTTGTTGATGCTTCAGATATAGCAATAGGAAGTGTATTGATGCAACAAATTGATAAATGGTTCAGACCAGTGTATTATGCAAGTCGAAGATTAGCCCCTGCTGAGAAAAACTACTCTGTAACAGAAAGAGAATGTCTAGGACTAGTATACTCGGTTAAAAAATTTAGACATTACTTGCTAGGCCGAAAATTTACATTCCATGTGGACCATGCTGCCCTCGTTTATTTAGTAAGACAACAACATTTAGGCGGACGCTTAGCACGATGGGTGCTACTTTTACAAGAATTCGACTATGACGTCATTCACCGACCCGGAAATGCACACGCCTTAGCAGACTTTTTATCCCGGTTAGATTCCGGCGAACCTCCGGTGGGTATAGATGACACAACACCCGCAATTTATGTATCGGAACCAATTACCGAAGAATCTGCAGACCCGCCTATTCCATTTTCATACTATGATCAGATCTTGACCTTTCTCACTGATGGTTGCCTTCCATCTCAAGTTTCAAGACCAGGACGCAAAAAAATTGCAGTCTTTAGCCGCCGATTTCGGTTAGTTGCTGGAGAACTCTATTATATAGACCTCACCGGAATCTTACTTCGCTGTGTTCCTCCGCATAAAATTAACTCAGTTATCACACTGGCTCACTCGACACCTACTGGTGGTCACTTTGCCACAGATTTGACTCACCGGAAAATTCTGTAGAGTGGTCTCTGGTGGCCAACTATGTACAGAGATGTGGCCCAATTTGTCAAATACTGTGATAACTGTCAAAGGACGGGACAACCGCTACAACGACACTTCTTTCCCTTACAGCCAGTCATGCCATTAGAACCATTTCAGAAATGGGGATTGGATTTTATAGGCCCAATTACACCTCCAGCAGTCTTCAGTAACAACAGATATATACTCACCTGTACAGACTATGCAACACGATGGGTAGAAGCATGGGCTTTACGGTCAGCTACAGCGGTGGCAGTAGCAAAATGCCTATTGAATGATGTCTTTCCACGATTCGGCTTACCACTGGAAATTGTCTCAGATCAAGGTACTCACTTTGTAAATCAATTAATGAAGGTACTCACCCAATCCTTCCAGGTGACACACAAACTCAGCTCACCATACTATCCTCGTGCCAATGGTTTGGCAGAAAGTACAAACAAAGCACTACTGAATATCCTCCGGAAACTAATCATGGAAGCACCGGAAAGATGGGATCAATTACTACCCGCAGTCTTATGGGCGTACCGAACTATATACAAGGTAACGACAGGCTTGACACCTTTTAAACTAGCTTATGGATTAGAAGCAATAGCACCCATGGAAGTAGTCATCCCAAGCCTGCGTGTAGCAATCACTCAGAAGATGCTACCAGAAAATTCACTGATAGCACGAATGGATGCACTCAGAGAACTTGATGAGCACCGATGGCTCAGTTTTTTAACTATGCGCGAAGTACAACTAAGGCAGGCCAAGACCCACGATCGATATTTGAAGACTCCAATCTTTTCAGTAGGACAGCTCGTACTCTTCTACAACGCAAAGTCGGATCGAGTCGTCGGAAAATTTAAACTTCGATGGTTCGGCCCTTTCAAAATCTTAGAACAAGTCGGTCCCGCAACTTTTCGGTTGACTACGTTGACCGGAAATCCACTCCCGAAAGTGATCAATGGGTCGAAGCTGCGGCCATATCATCACGCCCCTAGCCCGCATTAAATTTTTCGGCGGTGGACCGGGTTTTGTTTTATCTCTCCCTTTTTCTTTTTCTTTTCTTCCTTTTATAAATAGCCGCGTTTTGTACGATCTTGCTATAACCAACCGCCCCTTACCAGCCACTCGAATACGCCCGCCTGCATGAAAACAAACCTCATTCCCGCACTACACAATGATATTTCACCCCTTTTTCTTCCCACTGTAGTGTTTCTATTTAAACTCCGTCGACGACGCCTTTTTGCAGACCCAGGCCGAAAACTTGCTTACCGAAGCAATCGCGCTTAGCTCCGTCAGAATAGTTGCGCACATTTTAGAACCCGACACGCTAAAGCAATTATTAGAAACCCTTAAGAAAAAATAGCTCGCACATATGTACCTCGAAGGCCTCATAGAAGAATAAGTAAAATTCGACCATGCGAATTCATAATGAAACGATGGATTCGAAATAAGCATGATAACAAAGTTTTGTTTTCTGATATTTTTCACACATGTAAACACCTGTTCAGTCTAGCATCGAGCTACGGCATAACACGCAGCATAATGATTCTTACTCATGATACAAGGGGTAGGAAGGGTCATGTCCGACTGAAATACAAACATTCCAGCAAAACGGCAGTTCAAGCCCAATTGATTATAAAATGCGTTGACCAGCATTACATTCTTCACTACCAAATTCTTCGAGCTTCGGCGGCAGTAACATACTTCCAGCCTACTATTCTCGGCCACCCTTACAATCATGTCTGAATCCGACATACTCAGATGGCAACTCCGGAAGCGCGCATCTCCACAGAACCATGTCATAACGACAACAGATACTACCTTACAAGATAATACAGATGATTCAATAACTTCTGCAACAGTAAAAGTTCAGCATAAATTTTCCACAAAATTTAAAATCGAGCTCGACATCCATTCAAGAGGAAATGAGAACTGGCTACGGAGGATAGGACTCCTCCAGTTTGCGCAATTACCATGGGAGCAGTGGATCGATAATGAAGATGCAGAGAATCAATTATATAGCATGCGACAAACACAAGGCTTCATTCTAAATCAGGTACAATTTTCACCACAGTTAGTCTCAGCTATATTTAAACTGCCACTGTATGATGATGCCCGAGTCCCTAAATGTTCGAAGGACGATCTGAAAAATGAATTTGGCAACTGCGAAGGCCCCAGACGGTATTACATGCTGAAGAATGCCACATATCAGCGACGTGAACAATTTAAGTGGTACCTAGAGAAGCTCTGTTTCCTAGTTAAATTCGATTTAATGTCTAGAGAAAATTTTTCCCCATTAGTACATGCCGAGGGAGGTGGTAGGGTTAGCTGGACACACTGGCTGTATAACCACCTCTACACACAAATAATTCTCGGGGATAAGCGAAGATCCCACACCAACAGCAGACTAGCAGCCTATTTAGCTGCTATATTTAATTTTGTCCAATCAGTGAAGGATGAGAAGCTACACTGGTCCCCCCATTGTTATTCCGGTGATCATGATATTGTAAACACAGGACACCAAACAGAGCCCGAGGAAGCAGACCAAGTCTCCACATCGTCTGCCAATTTCTTCCACACAGGTAATAGCGCACAGAACCAGACAATAGGGACGCCGTTTCGGCTGACAATTAAACAAAGGATGGCAGACCACTTGCCCACTGCCAGTCCAGGGCAATTACCGGACGTTCTCCAACCAGATTTGGTGACAGGGATGCAAAACAAATTACACGAGGTTTCTCAATATTTGCGTCAACAAGAACAAGCGCTTCAGCACAAAAACGAATTACTATTCGTTACGATGACTACGTCCAATTCATTACTAGAAAGAATGCCACAGATGCAAAAGGAATTGGACGACAAAGAAGCCTTACTACAGGCGCTACAGAGTACCAACCAGCAACTAACGGCAGAATTGACCAACGCAAAAAATTGTTTTCAAGCATTTCACCAGTGGCAGCAAACTATCCAAACCCAGATTCAAGCCGAAATGTCCAGTTTTTCTACCATGAATGCTAACCTACAAGCCGAAAATGAAATTTTGCGGTCAAGAATACAGGTTTTGCAGGAATTCGAAAGGCAGATATTAAAAGAAGAGGGCGTAGAAATGAATGCCACATTAATGACAAATGTGGACATAGACTTATTAAAATAGCAATTGGATAGTCGTATTCAAAGTAATTGGACACTTTTTCGCAGGCGATGGCTGGCTATACTTGTTCCTCCACTTGAACAAGTACGGTCAGAAATGAATCGGGAGCCAAACTCTAGAATAGGCCTACAGGCAACACAACAGGATGATGACGTCAGTAATGCACCTGCGGGTTCGAGTCCACCGGGCGTGCCAGTGTTAGAGGGCCGCCGACTCAGGACAAATGAACTCGGACAGGTGCCTTAAATAGAAAAGCAGTGTTGGACGGCTGCCGAACAAGGACACAGGTACTAGGACAGGCGCCTTAAATAGCAAGAGCCTTTTGAGAAACGCGCAGAGATTCGCGCACCACTGTAAAATCCTGTATATAAGGAAATGAGAAGAGAATGGAAGAAGGCCCCATTTTTTGCACTGTTGTGTCCTGTGAAGGTGTATCGTCTAGTTGATTCTGTCTGTGACGTGCATCCTTGAGTCTATCTGTGAGTCCGTCTAGGGTTGTAGGGTCTTGTTAAGTTATCTTTCGATTGTGTCTGTCGGTTAAGAGTATCTTCTATTGTGAAGTACCTCTGTTGGGAAGTGTAGCGTATTGTTGAAGTGTCTACTTTGTATCTGTATGATTCTGTCCTGTTCTACTGTGTTTGCTTAGTAGTTGTTCGTATCTTAAAGGGTAGTTACACACAAGTGACAGTGTGCTACGAAGTTGCTCGGTAATGGTTGTGTAGTTGAGCATTGTTAAGTGTGGTTAATATATGTCGGCAAAGTAGAAGTACGAAGTGATCTCACTGCTGATCTGTCAAAGTTCTATGCAGTAAGTGAAGTCGATACAATAAGTCTGTGTTTCTGGAGATCCCGTTCCAGGAAGGACTTGTATCCGTAAAGGGATGTGTGCCTTGGAGCTAGTGATACGATTGTTAAGGTTCGGCTGATGATTACATACAGTAAGTTGTATACTTTTGAGTATAACTGTTCGATGTGTCTTTGAGTCAAGAATAGGTGTATTCTGTGTAATACTCGGCGAATAGTTAAGTAGTTAAGGCAGGATCAGACTACTCCTCTCCTGCTATAGCAGATTCAGACCGGAAATGTCAACGTTCCAATAAGCCGCGTAGTAGTATTGTTCAGAGACCAGTACTGAGCTAAGACGTGACCGTGTGTTTAATACCTGTATGAGAGTTTGGGAAAATAGTACAGGGCCTCTGTCCAACAGACCCCTACCACTCCCAAGAACCCACGTGACTGCGAAGTAGAGTGCTTCTAAGTATCACCTTAGGCTAAGTACTCTAAATCCAGATTTAGAAGCATTGTATCCGATCAACGGTAACTTTCCGGTTAACATTTGACGCCGACTAGTATAACATTTAACACGCTCCTACGTCTAGGATGATTGTTATTAGGTCAATATTTGCTCTAGCAGCACATTTTGGTTGGCATATATATCAACTTGACATTAAGACTACTTTTCTAAATAGTGATTTACATGATGATGTATATATTTAGCAGCCAGAAGGTTTTGAAGAGACAGGTAAAGAACACTTAGTGTGTAAGCTTATAAAAGCTTTGTATGGTTTAAAACAGGCACCTAGAGCATGGTATGAAAAGATACATACATATCTTTTTTCCATTGATTTCCATAACTCCGATGCCGCTCCAACTCTTTATGTCAAAGTTGAAACAGGTATGATGATTATAGCAATCATTTACGTGGATGATATTATAGTCACAGGTCCCAGAGATGAAGATTTGCAGGTGTTCAAAGAACAATTGAAGCAAACATTTGATGTGAATGATTTAGGAATTTTGCATTATTATCTTGGGATTCAGTTTCTATTTCGAGATGAGTGTATCTATATGACACAACAGAAGTACATTGAGAAACTTTTGGAGAGGTTACAGATGAGTGATTCTAAACCTATGCAAACACCTATGGATCAGAATGCATCATTACAGATGGTAGCAGATGCAGAGTCATTTGATGCTACTTTATATAGTCAAGCAGTTGGTTTCTTGATATATCTGTGTAATACACATCTTGATATACAGTTTGGAGTTTCTCAAGTATGAAGGTTCATGCAGAATCCGACAATGTTACATTGGAAAGCAGTAAAGCATATCTTTTGATATTTGAAAGGAACTTCAAATTATGCTATGGTATTTTCAAAATCTACACATTTGTTACTAAGAGCATTTTCAGATTCTGATTGGGCAGGTGATAGAGACATAAGAAGAAGTACTAGTGTATTTTGTTTTTATCTTGGAGATTGTCTTATCACATGGCTTTCGAAGAGACAACTCACTATTGCCACTTCATCATGTGAAGCTGAATATCGTGCAACATTTACGACTACTCTAGAGTCAGTTTGGTTGTAGAAGATTTTCAGTTATCTTGATGTGAGAGTACATGAACCCATTCATATATTTTCAGATAGCCAGAGTGCTATAGCAATAGCTAAGAATCCAGTGCATCATGCAAGGATAAAGCATATGGAGGTACACTACCACTATATTCGAGAGCAGATAGCTAAGAAGCACATTGAGCTGGTTTATGTTCCTTCTAGTGAGAATGTTGCAGATATATTTACCAAAGTATTGACTAGAGATAGTCATGAGAAGATTTGCAGGTTACTCATGCTTGTACCATTGTGACATTGAAGGAGGGATTGTTGGAAGCAATGTCCAACAATGGTCCAAAACTATTGGAAAATAGTTATAGTATATATTCTTTATATGCCTTCTACAAGAAAAAGCACATGGCAACATGGGTAGAAGAGTATTCTTTCAAAGAGTACACGCGGGTTCAAATCTCCTGAGGCGCAGCGTTCGCAAAATTTTAGAGTATCTTTTTATGATACAGAAAGCAAAGACCACAAAATGTTTTCACGACAGGGTCTTTTGAATAAAGCTAATCGTTAGCGATCATTATTGATCATAGCTTTTTAGAGTGCTATTGGAGGGCGCTTCAAAGCTATAAAAGAAGGAGCCATCCTCATTGTTCAAGCATCACTCATCAAGCAATCCTCTCAAGGACATCAAGGAGGAGTCTCACACACTTGGAGGAGGTGATCACTAAAAGATCTCAAGCCAGCTCTTGGTGTTCTGAAGCTTTGAGGTGAAGATTTGGTGAAGGAGAGGCTACTCTCTTGGAGCAAGAAGTCTTCTACAAGGTGGTGGTAACTATCTTTTGTGAGTTAACCTTATATTTTGTTTTTAGGGTTTCTCTACCCTAATCTCAAAATTAGGGTTGGTTGATTTACAATTTTGTTACACTATTTTGTGAGAATAAGGTTAGCTTTGTTGCTCATTCACTTCTTCACACACTTAGATTATTTCAACATAATCTAAATTTTGTATCATCATCTTCTTGGATATTCTTCCATTAGTGAGTGCACCACTCTATATGGTTGAGTAGTACTCCCATGTTGTAATTTGGACATCTATTGTTTAGTGAGTAAGCATCCAACTTATGTTCTCTATCCTTGTCTCAAGATAACTTTCTTTCTATCCCTCACTTATCATCTTAATTAATTAAGTGTGTATGCTCAAAAGGTTTTGGTTTGGAACAATCCTAGGGCCCCAAATTCCAACAGAGGATTCTTTACCACTTCATGAGATCCCTCTTGGATGGATTCAAGAGGAAGAAGTGCAACTAGACATTCAAGATGTTCCTGCTAATGATACCAAAGTTATGTGCACAATGTAACTAAGGATGCTACTCAAGAAGGAATTACGGATAACATTATAAATAGGCATCCAGTGAAGGAGGTTCAGTTGGGCAACGGGGATCAACCACGTCCTGTTTTAATAGCCACATGGATAGGGAATCATCCGGAGGTGCTCTTAAAGGTAACATCCTTCATGAAGTCATTTGCAGTTATCTTTGCTTGGCACTATAGGGATTTGGAAGAAGTACCACCTAGTTATGGAGAGCACAAAATCCCTCTCATTGAAGGAGCAAAACCAGTGAGAGGTAAGAGTTATAGGTTGAATCCTAAATATGTTGAAGCTGTTTACTTGGAAACTCAGAAAATGGAAGATGCAAGAATTATCATCCCTGTAGAGCATTCAGAATGGCTATCTCCTAATGGTAATTGTTCCAAAGAAAAACACTAACAAGGTGAAAATCTGTGTGGACTTTAGAGCATTGAACAAGGTCACCATCCCAGATGGATTTCCAATGCCATTTGCTGAACAGGTCATAGAAGAAGCAGCTGGACAAACATTTTATAGCTTCATGGATGGATTCAGTGGATATAATCAAATATCCATCCACCCTGAGGATCGAGAGAAGACTGCATTCATTACACCTTAGGGAACTTAAGTATATGTAAATATGCCATTTGGACTGAGAAATGCCCCAACTACTTTCAATCAAACAGTTAATCTCATTTTTGGACCATTGCTACTCGAGTCTCTCACAATTTTCATGGATGATTTTTCATCCTTTTCAGGTACTTTTGCAGAGACTCCATTGGATTGTTTAGAAAAGCATCTGATCCAATTACAACAAGTTTTAAGAGGTGTAGAGAAACAAAGTTGAAATTGAACCCAAATAAATGCCATTTTCTGGTGATTGAAGGTACCCTCCTGGGACATGTGGTATCATCCAAAGGTATGGCACCTGACCCAAACAAAATTATAGCTATATTAAAGTTACCTAGACTTAAATGTCCAAAAGAGATTCAAAGCTTTCTAGGACATACAAGGTACCACCGGCGGTTTATTAGGATGTATGTAGATATAGCTAGGCCATTGGCTAGGCTTAACGATAAGGATGTACCTTCTAAATGGGAAGAAGAGGAGGAAAAAACATATCAAACATTAAGGTCAAGGTTAGTAGCTGCTCCCATTTTGATCACACCTGAGTGGTCAAAAATTTTTCATATACATGTAGATGCCAGTGCATATGCAATGGGGGCAGTTTTGACTCAACATAGCGAAGAATACAAACTGGACAGACCAATTCAGTATGCCAGTTGAATTTTGACCAAGGCTAAAAGAAAATATAGCACCACAGAAAGGGGGGCCTTAGCCATGGTTTTCGTTGTACAAAAGTTTTGTCATTACTTGCTGGGAGTGAAATTTGTTATCATAACTGATCATCAACCGCTCAAATATTTATTGAACAAACCACAAGCGACTGGTAGGGTATGGAGGTGGTTACTTTTGTTATAGGAATTTGATTTTTCTGTAGTCCATAAACCAGGTAGAGAAAACGTTATGGCATACCATATATCCATGATCAATGCCAAGATCAAGAAATTGGAGTAAACGATGATTTTCCTAATGCCAATTGTTTGTTGTACAACCAAGGGTTGTTATGATGACATGAAAAATTTTCTTAACACTGGATTGTACCCAGAAAAGGCAAGCTTGGTGCAAAAGAAGAGGCTACTAATCAATAGCAGACCATTTACTATTATTCAAGGTAAATTGTACTGTATGGGAAAGATGACTGTTTGAGGAAATGCATAGAGAAGGAAGAGACATGGGATATCCTAACAAAGGCAAATGAAGGTCCAGGTGGTGGGCACCTTCTAGGTCATATCATGGGCCAGAGAATTCTAGATGCAGGATTATGGTGGCCCACCCTTTTTAGGGACTCGAATGATAGGGCTAAGGTATGTGACATCTGCCAACGATGCGGCCCTAAACCCACCAAGCAGAGAAACAACCCATTGATAGTAGCTACCAATTGGCAACCATTTGAGAAGTGGGGATTGGATTTTGTAGGATCCACATATCCTCCCTCTTTTCCAAATAGAGATAAATATTTACTAATTGCCATAGACTATGCAACAAAGTGGGCTGAAGCTATTGCTTCACTTGATTGCACAACACAGACAGTGGCTAAATTTTTATTCAACAATATTTTTTGCAGGTTTGGGTGTCCTCTAGAGATCTGCACATACCAAGGAACACACGTTGTGAATAAGATTTTGCATGAAATCTTTAATAGGTATAAAATTATTCATAGGACTTCATGCTCTTATTATCCTAGGGCAAATGGCCAGGCAGAGTCCACAAATAAGGTATTGATTGCCATGCTATGGAAGGAATGTATGCTACAACCTGCTGCTTGGGATAAAGCTTAACTTGGTACACTGTGGGAATACATATTAGCATATAAAGAAACAACCAGGTTTTCGATCTCCATTCCAATTGGTTTATGGGATAGCCCCCATAGAACCATTTGAGTTCATACATGGCTCGATCAAAACTGAAGGGGTTCAAAGAAGAAGGGGCTCAGAGGTAACTGATAGGCTCACAACTTTGCACGAATTGGAAGAATCCCGTATTCTAGCCTCCAAAAAGTTAGAGCAGACTCAACTCAAGAGAAGGGAATCTCATGACAAGAACTTGTGGCCTAAAACTTTGAAGCCAGGTGAGTTATTTATGTTACATAGACCATAGATGTCTACTCAAGCTAAGGGGAAATGGATCCCACACTGGGAAGGCCCTTATCGAATTAAGACGATGCTGAATTGGGGTATAGTGGAGTTAGAGACTCTAAAAGGAGAGGTCCTACCAGTGGTCAACAGTTCAAGGCTCAAGGCCTATCATCAACACGATTGAAGCTTTCTGGATCACGTGAAAATTACAAAATCTTTTCAGGTTGTATATAGCCTTCTCATTATCTTTTTGCTCAAGTTTTAGTACTTTTTATCCATTTTCATGCTTGTTCATTGAGTTTTTTTATGCAACTTAGAAGTCATTTCTCAAACTTCGCATAAATAAAATTTTTGGATTTTTGGGAATTTTTAAGATATTTCTAGAATTTTTTTTAGCATTGTTTTTCATTTTTTAATATCATTTTCTTGCTATAAATTGAAGACTAAAGGAAGCTCCCTGTGGTTTTGAGTGAGAAAATGGCTTAGAAATATCGAGAATTTTTTTTGAGAATTTTCTTCATATTTTTGTAAATTTTTTGAATTTTTTTAGATTTTATAGTATTTTTTATCTATTTTCAAGGTAATTTTTTCCAAAAAAAAGGGTCCTGGCGGCTGATTTTGCTTTGCCCAAAAAAGCAAATCCGCCCCGCTCCCCTCCGTCCCCCCTTCCCCCCATATAAATCCCTATATAAGTCCTCTCCAATCTTACTAAGTTGCACCGGCGTTCACCTTGCTTCAGGTTAGCCCTCCTTCCTCCCCCCCCCCCCCCCCCCACACACACCAGCATAGGATAACTTTTATCCTATGCTTGGTTGTGGAAGCATGTGAACCCTTAGCAGGGGGATTAATAGGACCTACAAAGTCTATTCCCCACTTAGAGAATGCACGTCCACCCATCATAGGTTTCAGTGGCATCTCATCTTTGCGTATAGGATATTGAGTTTGCTGACAGACATCACACCGTTTCACATAGGTATGTGCATCCATGTGAAGGGTCGGCCACCAGAAGCCCGCAAATAGTATTGCCTTGATCACCCGGTCTGGTCCAAAATTCCCTCCTGCTACAGCTTGGTGAGCAGTTTCCAAGATCTTGAGATATTCAATCTCGTGGACACATAATCTTAGGTAACCATCTTTGCCACGTTTGTATATATTATCACCAATGAGTGAGTAATCCAGGGCTTCTTGTTCTAAACTCCTTTTCCTAGCTAGAGTCATGTCTGGAGGGAATGTTTTCGTCCTCAGGAAGGATACTAGTGGTTCACTCCAATCTGGCACTATGGACACTTGATAAAGAGTGGCATGTTCCACAGGTGGTTTAGTGCAGCAGATTGGGCATTCCTTGCACAACTTTTGGACATCAGCTTCCATTGTCGGCCAATGCACTCCGAGTCTCCTTAGTGTCTGTAGGGTTCGTTGCTTTGAGTAGTGTTGCTCTAATGCACCTACATGTGCTAATTGCAACCATTTAGCGTACTCATCCTCTTCCACACAACAAGCCAAGATTCCTTGATCTGTGTGCTTGTACATACTTCCTGCCATGATGTGATACTTTTGGGCTTTCACTACCTCTCTATCCTGTGTGTTTATTACTCAGTGGTTAGGCCCGTATGTCAATATTGGCACTAATGGCTTAGCCCACTGTGGTACCACTTCCAAATTAAACAGGTAAGCATCAGGGAGGTCATCTGACACTCCTTGTGGGGCTTCTCCAGATGTGAGTCTAGACAGATGGTCTGCTCTCAAGTGAGTTTTCCCTTTCCTTACCACAACTTTGAAATCATATTCCATTAGCAAGAGAAACAATCTTACTAATCTTCCTATATTGCATGGCTTGTTCACGAGATATAGCAGTGCCTGATGGTCCGTAAAAAATTTAAACTTATTTGCAAGAAAATAATGTCTAAACTTTTTAACTGCATATACCATGCCTAATCCTTCTCTCTCCGTAGTGGTATAATTTCGTTCAGCTGCATTCAATTGTCTACTAGCATAGGCAATTGGAAGGTCCATATTACCTTCATCGGTAGGCTGCGTGAGTACACACCCAATGGCATAATTGGATGCATCCACATGAACATGGAAAGGCTTATTCCAATCTGGTGTGGTCAAGATTGGTGCTGAACATAATCGCCGTTTAAGCTCATTGAAGGAATTCTCACATTCGTCAGTCCACTCAAAGTTAGTCAAAAGTCCATACAGAGGCTTTGTTGTGATGGCATACATGTGTATAAACCATCGGTAATAACCACAATGCCCCATGAAAGCTTGTACTTCCTTGACATTCTTTGGCCTAGGTAACTCGGCTATGGCTCTCACTTTCTCTTCATCAGTGGATATGCCATTCTTTGACACTATGTGTCCTAGAATCTTGCCTTGCCTGACCATAAAAATGCACTTTTCTGGGTTCAGGCAGACTTGATATTCTCTACATTTGTCAAAGACTTGTCTGAGTTCAGGAATATGGGTTTGCCTGATGTTGGAATGAGCACAGAGATCATCAACATAGACTTCTAAGTTCTTCCTCAAGAACTCCTTAAATACATGGCACATCAGCCTTTGGAAGGTAGCTGGTGCATTGGTAAGCCCAAATGGAATTACTCTAAAGGCAAAAATGCCCCATTCAGTGGCAAAAGCCATCTTATGCTGATCTTCTGGAGCTATGGCTACTTGATTGTAGCCCGAAAATCCATCAAGGAAGCTGTACACTTCCTTGCCTGCTACTCTTTCTAAGAGATGTTCTGTAATAGGAAGCGGATAGTTATCTCGAATTGTGGCTGCATTGACCTTCTTCAAGTTAATGCATACACGCAGCTTCCCATTTTTCTCGGGCACCACTACAATGGGGGATACCCACTCAGTGTGCTCAATTTCATAGATAAATCCAGCTTCTACCAGACGATCTATCTCTTCTTTGATCTTGGCCGCATAATTATCATTATAGGTATATGGCTTTTGCTTAGAAGGTTTGGCATCTGAGGTCATGGGGATAGTGTGAGAGCATATGTCAGGCTCCACGCCTTTCAAATCCTTGTAACTCCAAGCGAATACATCTCTGTATTCTCTTAGCAAGGCTATCAATTCGTGGTCTTCGTCTTCCGTCAGGTCATGGCCTATGTACGTGCATCTCTCTTCTCCTTCTTCCACAGCTACCACTATTTTCTTGGTGGTTTCTTTGTTATCATAGGCCTCCCCTGATTGTGCCTCTCGTTTAGGCATTCTGATCATGACTCTCCTGTCATCTATCTCATACTTCTTAAAATTTTCCGGGACCTCAAACAAAGATTCTTCCTCTTCTGGTGTGACTTCTCTCTTCTTTCTTTTCTTTCCTCCTTCCTTCAGGGTCACATGTGTGGCTAGCCGTACATCATTTGTAAGCTCTCCATGCCTTTGGGGTTGAAATTCTACTTCATAGAAGTATTCTTCATCTGATGCAAAAGGTGGGTCCATGATGATTGACTCTAGATCGGAGTCACTTGCATCCTCAAATGCATCAGGGCTAGGTTCACACTCTTCTAACACCGCCTCTCCCATGATTGGCTCTATGGAGAAGACTAAAATGTCACAGCCATCTTCATCACAGTGAGGTGTCCATTGTTCTTCATTGATGGCTACATCCATTGTTGCTAGGATTTCTGCCCAGCCATGGGGTTCAAATTCTTCATCAGGAAATACTACAGGTGCATAGGTTGGGTCTTGAATGGATCTATGGGTTTCTTTTGCACCTATCTCTCTGGCTTTTTCTCTCTTCTCTTCTTCTACTGCTACTTTGCACATCCATAAGTGAGTGTCTTCATGCATCCATGAGGATCCTGATCCTATGGAGTGCACAGACTCTGTATCATCTTTGGATCTATGGAGGGGATTCCATTGGATAGGAGGGACATCTCTATGAGAGTAATCTTTGAGATTCACTTTGGTCATAACACCTAAGTGTTGCAGGTACAAGGAATTGGTTCCCCAATCCTGGACCACTTGCAACTGTCGCATAAATGGTCTTCCCAAAATCATCTCGTATGCATGATTCTTGCTAAAATCATAGATAGCAAACGTGTGCTCAAACTTTACACCACATGTAGTGAGAGTTATTCGTTCAAGTAGTCCTAAAGGCCTCTCTATGTGACCATCAGCCATCTGCAATTTCATCCTTGTGGGCCTGAGTGCTGGCTTGCCCCAACGCTTCCATAGGGAAGTGGTAGCAATAGCAACTCCTGCACCTGAGTCCAGAATTGCCTTGGTTGTGTACCCCTGATGGGTAATGGGAAGATAGGTGTTTCCTTCTTCACCTTCACTCATATCTCCTATCTTGTCTAGAGGAATTTCTGGCACTGTCCTTTGAGAACCTACCTGGGAACGAGGTTTTGCTATCTCTGATACTTGTTTGGCTACATGTTTCCATAGCTCTGGCCTCACTTTGAGTAGTTCTTCTAAGGTGAGGTTGCACTGTACTTTAGTGTTTTTCACTACCTCTGTGTTCCTAGGTATGACTGAGTCCTCATTTCGTACCATGACTGTGGGTGCTCTCATACACGTAGACTTAGCTTCCCATGGGCCTGTGAAGTGGGGTAATTCTTGCAGAGAGTTAGACTCAAAGTCTAATCTTTCCTGAGATTGGGTGCTCTCCTGCTCCTCATAAATGGATGGGATGTCTTGTGGGAATTGGTCATGTGCATCATCCACAAGTTCAATGGGAGGAGGGACTTCACTTTCTTTAGCCCATTTGTCTTCTTGAATCTCTCGTAGGAACTCTGGTGTGAACCGATTCATAGAATATCATGTGTCTGGCTCCGTAGAGTTAGGCACATAGGCTTCCTGGGCAGGAAGACCTGCACTTTCACTTGCCTTGTCCTTGTGTTGAGAGGCGGGTTCCTTTCCTGATTGTGCAATTAGCCTCTCTATTCTTTCTAACAGTCCTTCAAAGTGCAACTACGTCTTAGCTGAACTAGAGATGTTAAAGAGGTGACTTGCTTCAAACATGGTCTGAGCCAATTCCACCATCTTAGCACAAATTTTGGTTCGTTCTAGCTCTAGTTCTGCTCTAGGGTAACACTTTTCATGATCAGTTACGTTTGGCCCTTCTTGGAGTCTGGCCTGATATGCTTTAAGCATCACATTAAGGTCCTCAGGAGTGGGATCTGCTAGGACTGATCCTACTCTTGGGGGTGGTGGAATTGTGTGAGGTGGGTTGGAAGGTGGCGGGTCGGATGGAGATGGGAATGGTGGTGGTGGGGTAGTGTGAGAGGGAGTTTGAGATGTGAGTTTAGTTATCCTGGCCTTTGTTTCTCTGAGGCTTTTCTCGAGTTCACTCATCTTTTTTGCCCATTTCCTTTTCATTCTTTCACGACTATCTCTCCACGCTCTAGTCCTCTTCTTTGTCATGCTCTCCGTTTCACTAACATCTGGGCTCTTTTCCTGGCCTATGCTCTGGTTTTGGCATATTATTGGGGTTCTTTGGGCAATCTCGTAAGAGATGCTCCTTTCCACACTCTTGGCAAAAGCCTTGGATCGTCACTGATTGGGGTTGTGTAGGTGCAGGCATGGGGCGATCACGAATGAGGTGATCTCCCTGACATCTGTAGCATGGTCCTCTAGGGAATGGGGTTCTTACTTGCCTAGGTTGAGGTCTAGGGTTGGGGTTTGCATACATGACATTTGTGTAATCTGACTCCCAACTAGGTTCATTCGGCTCTTCATTATAGTAGGACTCACCATGTTCAGGAGACTGCATGTAGTAGGCCTGGGGGCTATCAACATGTGGAGAGTCAAAGCTATGGTCACTGGGATCACTTTTTGAAAGCGATGGGGTTATTGGCACTATAGCTCTATTCAAATTCTCTTCTGCAGCTGCATACTTTACCGGAATTACGTTAGCTGGAGCAGGGGGCTGTTGAGCTAACACAGGCTGAGGCCTTTGTAAGTTTTGGTAGGGTTGCTGATAAGGTTGTTGTGGCCTACCATATGGCTGTGGAGGGTACTGGTTTTGGTATCTTCCCTGCGGTGGATAGGATTGAGGGTAAGTTTGCCTAACCGCTTGCTTATTGTATGGGCAGTCTTGTGCGGTGTGATTTGTGTATCTTCATTCTATGGTGCAGTACTGGCTACTAGGATTCACTTGAGGTTGAGCCATAATGGTACATACATTTGCCATATGGTCACCTCCACAAGTATAGCATCTTTTCACAGGGGCAAATCGTGGGAGTTGTTTGCCAGTGACACCTAATTTCTGAGCTACTTTCTCTGCTAATTCCTCAATAGATGTGGATTGCGTGGAAGAGAGGCTAGAAGAACTATCAGTATCTTTGTAGATTTTTGAAAGCTCTAATTCCTCCCCTAGGTTATCCTCGATGTCAATGCACATGCGTACACACTCTTCTATGGTCCTAGGGTCCTTCAAGTACGCATATGATCTCAATTTGGTGCTTAGCAATCCATCCAAGAACAAAGCCACTTGCTTAGCTAGTTTGGATAACTCAGAGACAGGGCATCTTTCAAGATATTGCCTAAATCTTCTTCCTGCAAGTCTCACGGTCTCTTGAGGGGTTTGCTTGAAGTTGTGAATTAGTGAGGAGGTATTATGTCTTATGCCACTCTTAGAGAATTCAATAATGAAAGCCTCTAGGAGTTGGTCTATGCTCCTGAACTGCCTCTCGTTTAGTGGCTGAAACCATGTCAGGGCGGTGTTCGTAAGGGTTAGACCAAAGGCATTGTATTGCGTAAAGAGATCTTCAACTTGTTCGGCTCTCAAGACTTGCCTAAACTCAGCCACATGATCGTAGGGATCTCCAGTGCCATCGAAGTAGTTCTTCATAGACTTAACTAGCTGAGTCGGTCTCAAAGTCCTTGTGTGCTCTCTAGGTAATGGTAGAGGGAACTCATCTGCATTTCTCTAATTCCTTGGATCTCTAAGTACCTCTGGTTCCACTCTATTTGTTTCCGTCCTCGTTCTTTCTCTGCCCCCTGGGTTGGCAAAGCTTACTTCTGGCCTATCTCTACTTTTGTCTCTTTGAGTTCCATGAGCTTGGGATGTTCCAGCTCTAGGGTGACCATAGGACACGTTTGATCTCGGTTGGGGGAAAACGAATTCACCCTTCCAAGTTTAAGCATGTCTATCATGTTCTGTAACCACAAAGATCCTCTCTGAAGCGTGATCTAAGTAGGTCACTCTGCCTGGGCTATCCGGATCTTTGAACTCATAGATCATGATCGACCCTACATCATTTGGTCTATTTGATTTATATCTCCAAAAGGCTTCATCGGTTTCTTGATTTAGGAGCAGATCTATGCTCTTATTGTCCTGGGGAATCCACTCGGGATTGAGGATTCTTGTAAGAACAGATTTGCCCCGGGGGGTTCTAGGTTCTCCTCCTACGTTCCCTTGTTCTAGGTCATCTATGTCCGTCTCAAGGATCACATTCCCGAATTCATCTGTCCTATCTGGGTGATTGGTGACTACGTATATGGTTCCTTCTTTATCCAGGTATGCTCCATTTTCGAACTTGACAGCTGGGTGTTCTAGTCCAATGGATTGGTCTGGGTTTTTAATCTGGACCACGGATCTTCCTAGGCCGTCCTCATAGATGCTAGCACCTAATCGGTTGGTCCTAATGTATTCGAGCTGCGTCTTGTAGGGGCCTTCCACCCTATACAAATATGGCACACCTGAACTTCCTGTGGGTCTGTCCATGCCTTGAGACATCTCTGATTCACTAGTCTCCGAGCTAGGGTAGTATGAGTGGTGGCTCAACTGCTAGGCCCAAGACCTAGCAGTGTGGTTGACACTAGCCTCTGAAGACCTAAGACTTTGTCTATCTCTCCCTAGATGTCGTCCTGATCTAAGGTTCATAAGCCTAATTGAATAGCCCAAATTTGCCCAAGTACAACCTCGTTGCAGAGTTCTTTTGTATCAGTTACTTGCTTCTTTTTAGTTGCTTACCGTGTTTATGGTCTTGTCTGATATCACGTCGTCAGGTATACTTGAGTGTATTTCTGCACTTGAAGTTGATCGTTCCACGTTAAGTTCTTTTCCTTTAGAGTTCTCGACCGTACAAAGATTATGTCGTTAGCTTGAACTTGAGTATTTAGGTAGTCTTCAACTTGATAAATGCCTATCGCCACCCTGGCTTACTCCTATCACTAGTCGTTCTTAGCCTAAGCTAGGAATTGACAAAGGGAGTTGAGAATTTCCAACCTTTTGTTTCCTTCTTGGTTGCCCTTGAGTGCCCAGGAAGCGTGTTCCCAAGCTTGCACTTACTCTTGCTTAGAATGCCCTCAAGTGCTCTTACTGGACCTGTAAAAGTCCCACGGTTAGCTCAAGACTTAGATTCAAATGACACAATAGACCACTTTCATGCATGTAACTCACAGACCAAATTATCCTTTGCCTTTATGGAAAACAATCCCAAGGATCCCTCAGTTCTCCTACCTCGGGGTATGGTCAACTTCAAAATACCCTATCTAATAATCCTGATATTAATTTTCGCATAACCAGTGGAAGTTTTGGTTGTACTCCCCACGAGCTTTCCAACAAAACAAGAATCACAGCAAACAGATTTCGTATGAGAAAGTTATGCCAGTTCAAGCTTCAGGGATTAAAACAGGGTTCAAACAGGCCAACAGGGCAACAAGTTTTCCTCGGGTTATTTGCCTATAGCCTCCATATGTGCTCCAGTGTCCATTATCCATGTCCAAAATTAGCCAAAATATTCAATTTAAAAAAAAAACCTAAAAATTTAGCCGAAAATGGTTGTCAATCGCGATCGACTGGGCTGTCAATCGCGATGGACAGGGCTGTCCATCGTGGCATGTCAATCGCGATGGACTGTTGTCAATCGCGATGGACAGGTATTAGTCACGATGGACAAGCATCAGTCGCGATGGACAGGTATCAGTCGCGATGGACAGGTATCAGTCGCAATGGATAGGTATCAGTCTCGATTTTTCTGTCGGTCGCGATGGACAGGGGTGTCCGTCGCGATGGACACATGTCCGTTGGGGTCTGTCAGTCGCGATGGACTGGCTGTCTGTCGCGATGGACTGGCTGTCCGTCGCGATGGATAGTGTCAATCGCGATTGATGCTATCAATCGCGATGGACAGAGAAAATGCAAATTTTTTTGAAATTTTTGTGGATTTGTGAAGTGCAAGGTCTATAGTCTACTGTGGTGCACTCAGTTTTACCAAAAGATGAAGTTTTTTGTCAATCGCGATTGAGAGAAACTTGCGACACAGAGACATTTCTACACATTTCCGTACTTGCACAGCGTGTTGGAGATGATGGGATAGCCAATACCTGCAAGCAAACTCAAGAAACATGCAAAAAATAGCACACAACAGTTTGCTCTCTCGCTCTCTCTCACAAGTGAAATGAGGGAAATGAAAGGAGGAAGGAGATATAGTCAAAAAACTGAAATTTTTGCGATGATGGAGATGGAGGTGGAAGATGATGAGGATGATGATGGTGATGATGATGATGAAGTAAGGACGAGAAAAATAAGGAAAAGTAAAGAAATTACCTACAACGCCAACATCACAACTCTACGTCTTACCATCACACGCTCGTCCTCAAAGCTCGATCCCCGACAACGACACCAAAATTTGGTGTAGCTCAGTGATGAGTAGCACCTCCTTTAATTTCAATCCGGGAAGACGTGAGGATGGTATGATGACCTCGAGCAAGTGAAGGCACAAGTGCGTGAGTGAGAAGCACACTAACATGCACACACATACACACACACGAGCACATACAGTAAGACAAAGAGTGAGAAGCAATGGAGTTCTTAGATTACTTTCAAAAAGCTCATACAAGTTCAATTCAATTACAAGCTAACCTCAAAAATGAGCTCTCTAGCTCTATTTATACTTTCTGACTAGGTTTTGGCCCTGTCCAGACCTAGTGTCCAACCTAGCTAAAAATTAGGTTCCAGGGCCTATTTGAGGGCTTAAACGGAGTCTAAAAAATACGAAAATTGATATGTAGGTACTTCTAAAGCTCCTCAAGCTCAAGGACTCCTTGGATTGCACAAAATGGAGCTACAAAAATATGAAATGGTATTTACAATGATGGTTAGTGATAAAAATCACTGTTATAAAGATGTTGATTTGGAAAACTTTGAAGGCCTATCTGCCAGATCTGCATCGACTGCTTTGTCTACTTAATCCTTTGCCTTGCTCTGACTCTCTTCGCTGGCTTCCTTGTCTCCTCAGTCCTTGGGTGCCCATACTGCTCTCAACACTCATGTACGCACATTTGAGATAAGTTACGTAGTGCTCAATCATCCACTTGATCCGGCGTATAAAGCTATTGTATTCCAGTCTACATTGGTTAATGAAGCAGCCAGGTGGCTTACAGAATATGATATTAACCATTTCGGCACCTATGAAGCAGTAAGGGATGCATTTTTGCAGAGATTCAGGCTAAAGAAGAATCCAGCCGAAATTTTTGATTACCTGCAAAACAATAGACAGAAGATGAATCAAACAGTGTAGGAATATGCCACCCTATTCAGAACTCATTTGAGGCAATTACCGCCAGCACATGCCAACCTGCCGGATGACGTTATCACTCAATGGTTTATCAATGGTTTGATTCCGCAACTTAAACAGATTATGATCATATGCTATGTGGGAGCTATGACGCTAGATGCGGTGATTGCAATAGCTTTGCAGCTGGAAAACAAGGTTGGAGGATTTACAGAAGACCTAGAATGGTTAAAAGCGAGTAAAAATGTTGCAGAAGATCCGACCAGACAAATGTACTGCACCACGTGCAAGAATTCAGGGCATACCAGTGCCACTTGTGCCCTCAACCAGTTGTTTTGTGTTATCTGCAATATGACCAGACATTCCACCGAAAATTGTGCATACAACACCAAAGTGCAGGGAACAGCAACAGTAAATGCAATTATACAAGAACCATGACAGCCTGCCAATCACTATGTACCTCCTCAAATGAGAAACAACCAGCAGCAAGGCTACCGGAATTATCGAGGACAGAGAAATAATAACTACAATGCGAACCGCTGGCAAACAGGTCCACCACAAGAAGGTAATGCTTTGCCACCGCCTCATTGTCATTTTTGTGGTGAATTAGGAGACATTCGAAGATTCTGTAAAGATGCAGTTGAATACGATCAGAGGAAGAATCGGTGAAAGGTACAAATCAAGTAAATCAAGCCTGGGAAATTTTATCTAAAGCATCCATTACTCTTCCTCTTGGTCAATTACTTGCATTAGTACCAGGAGTTCGGCAATAATTCCAACAACAGTTCAGTCCTGTGTCTTCTTGCATTCCAGCAACAGCAACAGTGCAACCGAAACTTGATTCTACGGTTGATCATTCGGTTCCCTTAATTACGGTATGGTATAAAAACCATAAAATTACACAAGTACTAATCGATGGTGGATCTGGTGTAAACATAGCTACTGTAGCACTTTGTAAAAGGTTAGGATGGACCGAAATCAAACTAGTCCAGTTTTTTGTTAGAATGGCCGACCAATCCAGAGTCCATCCAGTAGGACTCGTACGAAATGTGCCAATCACTTTGCAGGGAACCATTTTTAAGATGACTTTCGTAGTTTTAGAACTACCGGAGTCTAGTCTTGATTATAACCTTCTTTTTGGCCGTCCTTGGCTGAAACAAGCTAAGGTTATACAGGATTGGTCTGCACAAGAACTCACTTTCAAAGACAATAATCGTAAATATGTTGTAAAATTAGATGCTATACAGCCTTGTGAATTACATGCTAGACCTTATTTTGCAGAATTAGTGCATATGTTAGATGGGTTGTCAGATGATGAAGAAGAAGAGTTTTTGAAGAATAATATTGATTTGATCTCCCTAGGAACTGTTGATCTACAATCTGTTGTAGATAATTGGAATCCGATAGTTTGTACGGTGATGCCTGTGACTAAAGAAGACAAGAAAGAAGATATTGCTGCTATAGATGATGCTGATCTACAACAACTTTTAAAACCAGCTGATGATACAAAGAAGTCCCGACAATTCTATGTTCCAGAAGATCAGTTGATCACCTATAATTTAGGAGATGAAGAAAATCCGCGTCCTGTCAAGATAAAGAAAAGCTTACCTGAAGTGTTTCAAGCAGATTTAATCCAACTCCTTCGAGATTTCTCTGATGTTTTTGCATGGGATTACAAAGATATGAAGGGTTTGGACCCCCGCATTTATCAACATAGGGTCATGCTGAAGCCGGAAGCAAAACCAATCAAACAACCCAACTACCGGATGAATCCAAATTATGCAACACAGGTAAAGGCAGAGCTTGATAGGTTACTAAAAGTCGGATTTATTGTACCAGTAGAGCACGCTGAGTGGATATCACCCATTGTTATCGTCCCTAAGAAGAATAAGCAGCTACGCATATGTGTGGATTACCGGAAACTAAATGCAGCTATGGTGCCAGATCCGTTTCCTCTTCCATTTCTTGATACAATGCTAGATAGAGTGGCTGGGCATGAAATGTATTCATTTATGGATGGATATAGTGGGTATAATCAGGTCAGAATGGCTGAGGAAGATATACCAAAAACAACGTTCATTACCAATTGGGGTGTTTTTGCTTGTACTGTTATGTGCTTTGGATTAAGAAATGCCCCCAGTACTTTCCAAAGGTGTATGCAAGAAATATTCTCCCCCTATCTTACCTCTTTTATGCAAGTATATCTGGATGATTTCTCTTTATTCGGTAAGATGGTAGCACACTTGTTCCATTTACGGTGTTGCTTTGAGAAATGCAGAGAATACAGACTCTGTCTGAACCCAAACAAATCTGTGTTTGCGATTTCATGTGGTAAGTTACTTGGCCATATTGTATCTGCACAGGGCATACAAGTCGATCCAGATAAGGTAGCAGCTATGTTAGAAGCACTTGTACCTACTACACCAAAGGAAGTAATGCGTTTCATGGGTCAAGTGAGATGGCATGGTCGTCATTTACGGTGGCTCGCTCATTTTGCCATTCCACTCAATCATTTAATCACGAGTACTCCTAAACAGTTTGATTGGACTCAGGAATGTCAAACAGCATTTGATCGTCTAAAATGTTTAGTAACACAGGTCCCAATTTAACAACCACCTGATTGGGAACGCCCATTTCATGTTTTTGTAGACGCATCAGATATCGCCATCGGCAGTGTGTTAATGCAACAAATTGATAAGTGGTTTCGACCTGTTTACTATGCGAGTAGAAGACTTGCTCCTGCAGAAAAGAATTACTCTGTAACTGAAAGAGAATGTCTGGGTTTAGTGTATTCTGTAAAGAAATTCAGGCACTATTTACTTGGCCGCAAATTTACTTTTCATGTAGATCATGCTGCACTTGTCTATCTGGTACGACAACAACATTTAGGTGGTCGATTAGCGCGTTAGGTTCTACTTTTACAAGAGTTTGATTACGAAGTAATTCATCGGCCCGGCAGTTCACATGCATTAGCAGATTTCCTTTCTCGCTTAGATTCTGGTGAAGCTCCGGTAGGTGTAGATGACACCACACCCCCCATTTATGTTACTGAACCAACTAATGATGAATCTGCAGAACCCCCTATGCCATCTACATATTATGATCAGATATTAACTTTTCTTACTGATGGATGTATTCCTGCTCAGACCTCTCCTACAATGCGTAGGAAGATTGCAGTGTACAGTCGCAGATTCCGGTTAATTGTTGGAGAATTATACTATATGGATCACACTGGAATTTTACTTCGTTGTATTCCTCCACATGAAGTTAACTGAGTCATTACTCTGGTTCACTCAATTCCTTCCGGTGGACACTTTGCAACAGATTTAACGCACCGGAAAATTCTACAAAGTGGACTTTGGTGGCCTACTATGTACAGGGATGTATCTCAGTTTGTCAAACAATGTGATACTTGTCAAAGGTCTGGACAGCCTCTACAACGCCATTTTTCCCCCCTACAACCTGTCTTGCCATTGGAGCCTTTTCAAAAGTGGCGTCTAGATTTTATTGGATCTATTACACCTCCAGCAATACTCAGTAATAACCGTTATATTCTGACATGTACAGATTATGCTACCAGATGGGCAGAAGCATGGGCTTTAAAGTCCGCCACAGCTTTTTCGGTGGCAAAGTGTCTAATGAAAGATGTTTTCCCGCGTTTTGGCTTACCTTTGGAGCTTGTTACAAATCAAGGCACGCATTTTGTGAACAATTTAATGAAAGTACTCACACATTCTTTTCAGATTATACATAAGTTCAGTTCACCGTATTATCCTCGTGCCATTCCCTATTTTCTCCATAGGATATTTTGTGTCATCTCCTATTTGTACAGTGTACTAGAGACTGCACACCAAGGTGTTGCAAGAGGTAATTTTGGCCCCGACAAGATAATCAAAGCCATCGTCTTTGTAGGATTATGGTTGCCCACTCTTCACATGGATGCACATAACTATGTTAAGAGATGTGATGTTTGCCAGAGAACTCAATTTCCTACTCGCAGAGATGAAATGCCATTAAAACCCATGATGGGAGGACGTACATTTTCGAAGTGGGGTATAGACTTTGTAGGACCCATTAACCCCCCTGCAAAAGGTACTCATGCTGAATACATTATTGTTGCGACGGATTATCTTACCAAATGGGTAGAGGCCAAGGCCACAAAAATGAATGATGCACACACGACTGCAAAATTCTTATTTGAAAATGTCTTTACAAGATATGGATTTCCTATAGAGTTAGTGAGCGATCGAGGAACTCACTTTCTAAACCAAGTCATTGAATATTTGTTACAGGATTTTATGGTGATTCACAAGAAATCCGCACCATATCATCCTCAGGCCAATGGTCAAGCTGAAAGCACTAACAAGATCCTTTGTAATATACTGACGAAACTCGTGAACAACAAATGTTCAGATTGGGTCAAACAGTTACACCATGTTGTTTGGGCATATCGAGTGGCCTACAAGACCGTACTCAATGCAACTCCCTTTCAGATGGTTTTTTGTCAAAATGATGTACTTCCTTTGGACTTCTTGATATCGACCCTTAAGGTTGCACAAGAACATCAGTGTACCGGCCATGAATTATCAGCAAGAATAATGGACTTGGAACAATTAGGAGAAACCAGGCTGAAAGCAGCAGCAGGTATATATGCAACGAAGAAACGATAGAAAGCATATTTCGATGCACATGTGAAAGATAAAGGCTTGAAAGAAGGAGATTTATTCCTAGTGTATACGTTGAAACATCACACATGGAAACTAGAAAAGCGAGGTTATGGACCTATGATCATTAACAGACTGTCGACAAGTGGAGCAGTACAATTAGCCACCTTAGAAGGAGACATAATGCCTAATTACATTAGTGGTTGTATAGTCAAGCTTTATCAAGAACCTCTTACTGAGGATATGCTTAGATGACTCACGTTGGCAAAGAATCATAAGGAGGAAGAAAAAAGAATATGTGTTGAAGCTCAGGTAGAAGCTATAGAACGCATTAAGCGCATGAAGTTAAGAAGACAAGGACTAGGGAGAGAACATTATAACCATCTGGAAACAACACCCAGATATCCCATGGCCATGTGTCAAGCAAATTCAGGTACTCATCCTAGCATAGTGGATAGAAGACCATTCATTATAGTCAGGATAGAGCACAACAACCCTTGCCATGAGCTCAGGGCTTTAATTGACTCAGGTGTTGTGACTAGTGCGATTAGATGGTCCCACTATAAGGACTCATGAATAGAAATGCGGCCAATTGAGGCATACCTCATAGGGCTAGGGGGCCTGGAAACCCCTTGCATGGGTGAGGTGGAGCTTCCTATCCTCATACATGACATGACCATGACAGCAAAGCTACTAGTGTGCCATGATGATGACCTGATAGAACCCCTAATCCTTGGCCAAGATTGGCTATATGATCACTCAGTGGACCTAAAACTTAGACAAGGCTCCTTGTAGATTGGAACCTTAGATCAGCAGCGAGTGATACTGCTTGAGTTCCCTAACTGCACTCTGCCTGAGGTATGTAACCCTAGACCATATGAAATGCATGTCATAGAGGACCGGAAGATCGTTGGCCAGATACCTCGGCTAAGCACGCTCATTCCAAAGTCAACCCATGAGAGCTTGGCGATGGATAGTGGCCAGATAAAATAATGTCAATAGATTTTTCCCTAGTCTTCTAGCAGCAGTCAGGTGGGTTTCATCAATGGTCAGGTGGACTGCATCAACAACCACATGGGCACAACACCCTGCGGTGCCCATCCTTCCACACTTACTGCAGATTGGCCTAGATTTTTTATACAAAACGAAGCACTTCCTAATGGGCAAGTTTCACAAGTGTTGGATCTCCGTTCTTTTCCAAAGCAGAGTGTCCATCCGACCTCTCAACCTCAACCACGAAGGATTCAACCACAACGAAGGAACCCAGACCGACAACCATATCACATGACACAAGAAAGAAAGCAACAGTATCAACATCACAGAGCAAACAACATGAGACAAATATGGATGCCAAAAGGACAGAAAGCACCAACAGATTTCAATAACGCAGACAACTATAACAAGAAGTTAAGGTAGAAGCAAAGTTAGTATTCAACATCTCCTCGATCTTCTTCCACAAGTACAAACATTTGATAGATTTGGATCCCCAAGAAGTACCTTGCGAATGCACCCACACCCACCCATATTTGGGTACCCAAACAGTGTATTATAGCTCAACACTCAAGCCATGTAACATATAACCCTCAGAAATCTCTTCACCCCTCAACACCACCACATCCAATATCATCTTTTGTCCCTCAGCAGAAACATACCACCCGCTCAGCAACTCTTAGGAAATGGATACCGAAACGTATCCAGCTGTCTCCTCAAAACTCGTTGTCTAACATTACTCCCACCCCGACTGAACATCCTTGTAATAATTCCGTCACAACCGAACTTTGTATAAACTCATCAACAATAACCCAACATCACTCGTAATAACAATCTCATCAAGCAATGTATGCACCATCAAAAGCATGTAGGTGTCTAGAGACCTGCATTAGTTTTGCAAAAAATCATTCCATAAACAACCTCACAACACTTGGCTACACGGTTTACACATCGGTTATGGAAAGGGATTGCGGTCTCACTTTAATGGGATCATGATTAATTTCCATACCAATGTGCTAATCTTTTGTAGCAGATCTTCTCCACACTCACATCATTCATCATGCAAACAGAAGGACCATCTGAAGCTAGCCCGAGTGTACCTATGGTCAATTTTGGCAAATTACTGGTGGAGCCGTATCCCACGTCACAACCACTTGAATTTCAAGGATTCCCAGGACCTATGCCAATTGATGATCCTCCTAGGGGATATACTGAAAATATTCATCGCAATTCTCAATGGTTCCAAGGTTTAGTAGGACCTTTGGCAGATACAGATTTTATTTTTGATGCCAATTTGACTTTTGACAACAGTAAGTGGGGCAAGTATCAGTTCTTCTCTAGAGAATTTGAAGCGCTCCAGAATACGAAAGATTTAAAGCATGTTTGGGCTAGAGCAGGTTTTATGGAATACTTCAATGATCCACTGCCCAAACCAGATTTTTATAGATGTTACTACCTAGTGACCACTCTGACTGCCTCCGAGAACAAGGACTTGCCGGGCACTTTTATTTTGCCATCTTTGGTAAATGACCCCCCATTCAAGAAAATCTATCTTTCAAAGGATTTAATTCGAGCTGCAATTAAGATCCATGGAACTCACACGCCAACAAAGCCAGAAAGGTTGATTCTAGAGCCGATGAAGCATGGTGATGTTACCAAATGGGAAGACATTTCGGCCATCACACTTGAGCTATCTAATCCATTACGTATATGTATGCAACACTTTGCATTCCCAACTCAAGTTCGTCTTATTATGCCTCACAAGCGTATTTGGTTTGGATTGTATTTAGCATGTATAGGTCCTCAAATAGTAGATCTGGCAAGTTGGATCATTGATCAGTTATATTTAATACAACATAGATGGGAAAGGGAAAAAATCATCCATGGATGTTCCACTCTCACAAGAATTGTGTGTATGTATTTGGCATACGAATTACCTATATAGCATGCGATGACTAGTGAAGAATTGAAGGCATTCAAAGGGACCGCCAAGAAAGCTAGAAAATCTAGCAAGGGACGAGTATGCAAGCAAATGCGAGGATCCATCCCATGCCTACAAGTTCCAGAGTCCCTGTCTCCTCAACCATCTCCATAACAATCACCTACGGAACCCCCTGTGCCTATACAACCCATTCACATATGACTATCATGACTTGTCATCACAGAAGGCACTACCAGTGTAGTTACTTCTCAGAAAACCTCAGTTCAGGAACCTACCACTACAACAGCAGAAATTCCCACCTCCATTGGTGCGGAAGCATTTACTTTTCTGATACCCAATCTGGAAGTAGAACCAATGAATACCACATTTGATTTTGAAATGCCGGATGCTTTTTCAAATGAATTTCAATTTTCAGAAGGACAATTTTTCTCTCAGGAGTACGAATGTCCAAGTTACCCTACAACTCCCCTTGATCAAACACAAGAGCAAGTAGTCTCTAGTTTCGAAGAAGAAAGGACAGAAACAGATGATGAAGATGGATATGATGAAGCCAGTCAGGGAAGCCATGAATCTCAAGAGAATGTGCAGATAGATGAACAGGAACATCACACCAACACCCAGGGTGACACCAGTACTTATGAAGATGAGACATTTGAAGCAGCTTCCTATACATTGGTGATGAAGAAGCTATACCGAACCATGCAAACCATTTGGGCACGCAAAAAACTCTCAGAGGAAGAAAGCCAAGCACTTGTAGAACAAGAACTCGCTACAGGAGGCTTCGAAGAAGCCTACATTCAAGGTTTCACAAAACTAGTGAAGTCAGTAGGAACGGATGAAGCATTATGCTATTTGCAAAGAAGACCACTACCACAGTTTGACGCACACCGAATTCGCTTATTATCGAAACTGGGTCAATATATTCGTGTACCAACAGATGTTCAGTCTGCGCAACAGGCCAGAGAAGCACGCCTCATTCCGGAAGGTCCTTTGACAGAAGAAACAATCGTCATCGACTCCCCACCTCGCACCTCTCCTGTAAATATTCCTAACATCGTTGAAGTACCCACCACCCCAACCACTCCTCTTTCACCTCCACTCCCTCCAGTCTCTTCTATACACCTTGCCTCTCCCAGACCAGCCATGTCCTTTGATAGTGCGGTAGTAGAAGCCTTTTTTGCCTCAATTCCTCTCACCCTTTCTGTACCCACACAACCTAGCCTCCCTCCTAGGACATCCACCCTTCTATCCAGTCCATTTCTCCATCCATCCTTTCCTTCCTTCCCCACCCCTCCAAGACCCCTATTCCCATTTCCACCTCCATTAACCTTCTCCCCCGTTTCACCTCCACGACCCACTATATTTTTTCTTTCCCCTCTCCACCAAGCTATACAAGAGACCCCATCTATAAATTATTCAGCCACTTTTGTAAATCCGGTATTCACACCCACTCAAGCACCCACTATCACTCCACTGTGTGTCACGGCACTCGACACCACATCCAATGACATGGACATATCACCACCCATGGCACCACCACTCATTTCATCCATTTCACCACCACATTTAGGCACATCAGATTTTTCCACTGTCACCACTGCATCCACTTTCCCATCCCTATTTCCCCTTCCCTTGCATCAACACCCACACCCACCACGTCTTCACTCACTCCACCATTAATATTATCACCCACAATCGACACTGCATTCCGTCACATGTTCGCATGCATGATGCAGGTGAGAGATGAATTCGCATCTCTAGGTACCAGTTATCAGACTCTGCAGCAGACCACAAACGACTTATAGTCATAGCTCAATTATTTATCAATCGATAATGCCTCCCTTAACACACGCTACCAAGAGCTATGCCAGGCCTACCACAAACTTGAACTCAAAAGTGAACAGAAGACAAAAGAGGCCATTACAGATATTGACAATTTGTTAAGGGCTCAAACCATTCGCAATGCGATGCTCACCAAAAACATGGGACTACTCATACGCCACCTCGTAGCAGCTAAAGAAGAGAACCAATGCTTGCAGGAACAAAATAGAGAGAACCTTGAAGCTGCTTTAGATCAACCGGACGAACCCTTGAGTCCCAGTCCTTTCAAAGCTGTCCCCTCTGAATCCATGAAGATGCTATTGGAAGATCATGTTAAACTACTAGAGGAGTATGACAGTATGAATGAGGAATACCAGAAGCTCAAAGAGGAACACAAAATATTACAGTTACGTGCACCTGTACAACAAGTACCACCAGCTCCTGCGGCCACATCTCCTGAGATTATCGAGGAACTAAACGCTTTATGGGCCTAGGTATTGACTCTTCAAACATAGATACCAGCTTACAAAGCACCCCCTAGGCCAGATTCCCCATCGGAACTACCAATGGAGGAAGAAACAATGACTATCCCAGTGGAGGACACTTTTGAAGAAGCCTACAAATCCCAACCCATCCCAGGAAGACGAGTCACGGCTGAAGGGCAGACTACCTTTGAACTCCCTACTCCCGCATGGATGAAGACTATAGAAGAGCTTGGCAAGACCCACTCAGGAAACCTGATGGAAACATCAACCTACTCAGTAAGGTACTCTATGTCCCTACCATTACAAAGAATTTGATAAGTGTTGGGCAGATAGTAGAGAAAGGGTTGCAAGTCAGGTTCACAAAAGCAGGAGCATTTGTTGAAGATCCAAGTCAAGGATTCAGAAGAATTGCAAAAGGTGAAAAGAAAGGTAGATTGTTCACATTTGAATTACAAGACACTAGAAATATTGCTCTCTTTAATTATGGTAGTCAGACACTCACAGAATTGGAAGTATGGCACAAAAGGTTAGCACATATTGGTGAAAGGTCATTAAAGCAAATTTGCAAGGACCAAAGTGTACTTGGACTCCCTAATTTGTCAAAACAACATATGATTTATAAGTGTAGTGCATGTCAATTTGGAAAGTCTCACAGGTTACCATTCATGAAGAAAGGTTATATACATGGAGATCTCTTGGAGTTGGTTCATACAGATGTATGGGGACCTAGCAAGGAAGCTTCAATATCTGGATCAAGGTATGATGTCTCCTTTATTGATGATTGCAGCAGATGGACTATCCTATTCTTTATGAAACACAAAGATGAAGTTTTTTCATGTTTCAAAAGATATTTGGCTCTTGTGGAGAATCAAACAGGTAAATCACTAAAAAGGCTAAGGCCAGATGGAGGGGGAGAATACTTCTCCCATGAGTTTGATTATTTTCTTCAAGAAAGAGGAATCAAAAGAGAGGTAACTACAAGGTACACTCCTGAGCAAAATGGAGTGGCAGAAAGGAGGAATAGGACAATTGTTGAAGCTGCAAGGTCTATGTTAAATGAAAAGCATTTACCTAATTACTTATGGGCTGAAGCTGTATCTACAGCCACTTACTTGATTAACAGGTTGCCTTCAAAATCCCTTGATGGGATGACTCCATATGAGGCTTGGAATGGAAGAAGACCAAGCTTAGATCATTGTAAAATTTTTGGATGTATTGCTTTTGCTCATGTTCCTTCACAGGTTAGAGGCAAGATGGATCCAAAGGCAGAAAGGTGTGTATTTATTGGATATGACAACAATCAAAAGGGCTACAGGTTATACAACCCTACCAACAAAGGATTCTTGGTAAATAGAGATGTAGTTTTTGATGAAAACAATTCATGGTATGAAGATTCATGCAGGAAGGTCAATTTACCATATGATCTTGAAGAAGATTTTCCAAAGCTTGGTAGAGAACAACCAAAGATTGAAGAACAAGACACCTCAGAGGATGATGAAGAATCTCAGATGGGAAAGATCAAAGCATGGAAGTCTAAAGGTAAAGCAAAATTGCAGGAACTTGGACATGAGGCAGAATCATCACATCATGGCCTAAGAAGATCTATGAGGGAAAAGAAAAAACCAGAAAGGTATGGGTTTGACACCTCATTAGTAACTAAACATTCTATCTACATAGCACAGGACATAAAGCAAGAGGAGCCATCATCATTTGAAGAGGCCAAAGCAAAAATAGAATGGAAGCATGCAATGAAGGAAGAGATTGAAGCACTTGAGGAAAACAACACTTGGGATTTGGTGCCCAAGACTTCATCCATGAAGGTAATAGGCTCAAGATGGGTCTATAAACTCAAGAAGAATTTTGATGGTTCCATTAACAGGTATAAGGCAAGGCTTGTAGCAAAAGGCTTTGCACAAACTCAGGGAATTGATTATGAGGAGACCTTCTCTCGTGTGGCAAAGATGCCTACTATTAGGGTTTTGCTTAGTATTGACTCTTCCAAGAATTGGAAGATACTTCAACTAGATGTAAAGAATGCATTCTTGAATGGTTGGATAACATAAGAGGTATATATGGCATAACCACCTGGTTTTGAGAATCAATTTTATCCTGATTATGTGTGTAAACTTAACAAAGCATTGTATGGTCTCAAGCAAGCCCCAAGAGCTTGGAATTTCAGACTTGTTTCATTCTTGCAGGACAAAGGCTTTAAACCAAGCAAAGCAGATCCTTCACTCTTTATAAAAAAGAGTAATTCTGAGATCATCTACCTATGTGTATATGTAGATGATATTAAATTGACAGGAAATGATGCAGATGGTATGAATAAGATCAAAGATCAGATGAGAGAAGAGTTCAAGATAAGTGATTTGGGTTCACTTACCTACTTCCTAGGTTTGGAAGTTGTCTACAAAGATCATGGTTTGTTTCTCACTCAAAGAAAGTACATTAAGGACATGTTGGCAAAATTCAAGATGCAAGATTGTAAGATTGCAGGTACTCCAATGGAGGTCAATCACAAATTGAGCTCACATGAAGGTGAACTCATAGAGGAGATCACATCATATCAAAGTCTAGTGGGTAGTCTCAACTATGCCACATTGACAAGAGTAGATATATGTTAGAGTGTGAGTGTGCTAAGTCAATTTATGCACACACCAAGGAAACCACATATGGATGCTGCCAAAAGGATTCTCAAGTATCTCAAAGGAACCATAAATGAAGGACTTTATTATCCTTATGTATCTGATTTAGGTTTGAAGCTATTTTCTGATGCAGATTGGGTTGGCTCCAAAGAAGATAGAAGGAGCACTTCAGTTTATCTTACCTTTGCAGGTTCAAAGCTTATTTCATGGTCATCCAAGAAGCAACCCACAGTTGCTCTCTCTTCTACCGAAGCTGAATATAGAGATCTTGCCATAGCTACACAAGAAGCTATGTGGATGAAGACATTATTCAAAGATCTTGGATTGGAGTTTGGAACTCCAACTATTTTTGGTGACAATATGAGTTCTATTCATTTGGCTGCTAATCCTATTTTTCATGCAAGGACTAAACATATTGAAGTTCATTATCACTATGTACGAGAGAAGGTTCTAAGCAAAGAGATTCAAAAATCATATGTGTCCACTCATCAACAATGTGCAGATATTCTAACCAAAGCATTGGATGGTACAAAGCTTTGCAAATTCAAGACTATGATTGGTTTGCAGGTAATCTTGGAAGATTGAAGACCTCAAGCATACTTGGCTTGAGGGGGAGCTATTGGAGCAAGTCTATGACAAGCCTAAGTATTGGCTTGAGTCTCACAAAGTCATAGAAGAAGCCTTAAAATGAAGACTATGTAAAGTTCACTTGTGAACTACCTCTTGTAACTTTTGAAGAGTTTACTTAATGTAAAAGTGAAAGAATCTTAAGTGGTTGAGTCCACTTGATAAAAAGGGGAAAGAGGATCCATGAATTCATGATTTGTGGTAGGTAGAGAATCAAATCAATCACTGATTGATTGGAGAGTGATTGAGGGAAGTTAGCCTCCCAAACTAGACTATAAATAGATGGCAGTTTTAGTCGTGGTTAGAGAGACCTATGTGAAGACCTCCAAGAGTTGAGCTTTATGCCATACCAAGGTGTGATTCCAAGGTACACATATGTATCAGTAAGTCCATTGTATTGTACAATCAATATACTTTCATTTTCATGATCATTTGAGTCCATATTTCCATGTTCTTGTGAAGTGTACTACTCACTGCCATAACTCTCAGTTTTCTCAGTCCGATTGCAGAGATGGTTTCTCTGATCTTGGTGCATCATTTTCAGTTATTTAACTTGGTAAATTTAGCTCTATAAGTCTACTATATGCTCACCAATTTTCATTTCATTTGGATGTTGCAATCGTCAGTTATGTTCAGTTGAAGTCAACAGTATCTGTTCATTTTCACTTCTCTGTCAGGTACCCGACTTTTTTACTCGTCTTGTCAGAGCCATTTCTCAGTGGTCACTCATCTAAATTCAATGATTTAAAGCTTACTGGATTCAACTTACTATCTAGTATAAGCATACAAAGTTTCATAATCATTTGACTCTTCAATCTTGAGTTATGTTCATTTTTCTGCGCACTGGTCTCATTACTGTAGCAGCCCGTGAAAATCGGGATGATGTCATCAGTTGTTAAACATCTTTCTCAGTGTGTGGTTCATTATTTTTGATGAAATTACTCTTGAAAGTTAGCTCTTTAAGTTATCTAAAGTTCCCCAAGAGGAATTAAGCTAATTGCTGCTGTGCTCAGAGAATTATGCAAAACACTGGACAAGTGTATGAACCAAATAACAAGTTCTTAACCTCTGAGCTAACTCCAACTTATCTGTTTTGATCTATCTTTTTGAGAGTGATCTTCCAAGGTACATAGGGTGTCTAATTCATCCATTGGAAAGGTAAAAGGGCCCACCATATACTCCTGGAGTTCATTTGGCTGGTGTAGATCAAGGATTTTGCAACACCTGTTCATCTTCAAGCACATACCTATACATCTCTCACTATATATATATATATATATATATATATATATATATATATATATATATATATATATATATATATATATATATATATATATATATATATACCTAACACACACATACACGGGCACTCTATTTTAGTAAATCATATACATGTCAACTTATTAGAGTATAATATTATACTTACAAAATCTCTATAAATGGTCACTTACAAAGATATTCAAACACTTATAGTAAATACTACACTTATATACTACACTTACACAATCTCTATAAATGGTCACTTACAAAGATACTCAAACACTTATAGTAAATACTATATTTACATAGATCTCTATAAATGGTCACTCACGTACATTCACACACATATTCAAACACATATAACAAATGTTTCCCAAGATAGGTGCCTCTACCTTACGAGGTCGGGTGTGTGTCTTTCTAATTCATTGTACTCTCAAAAAAAAAATGTATTTACTAATTGATTTTAGTAAATCAAATACTATTTTATTTAAATATTATCCAAGTATATATTATAATTTAATATAAGGTTATTCACATATATTATTTATTAGTTATTGTACCAATCTTATACTAATACACATTTTTAATTTTCAATATAGATCAACATATATTAATAAACCAAATACTTATCCACATATACCCATCAAACATCTATATTATTTACTCATCAGGGTTTAAAAGACATGAAAATACATGCAAACTTCAATGAAGACATCATCTATTTAGTTTTTGAAGTATATATTTTTTTGCTAAACAATAATACTCGAGTGTATTCAATCATGGAACACAAGGCTATTCAATCTGTGAAAACAGACCAAACATCGATCCAATAAATCTCATTTTGTTCACGTCCACTGAAATTGAAGTTACATGCATACATGTATACATAAGCTCATGGAGTTAGGGCACTTAAAGGTACCCATACATACCTATCACTACAACATATTGAGAATATACCGAGGCTTTTATCGAGGAAATTGAACAGGTGCATTTTGCCCACGATGTCGGTGTTACAATTGGTATGCGCATCAGAACCAAAGCGCTCGTATAGGCATCGGTATGGGCGTCGGTATGAGCGTCAGTATGGGCATCGGTATGAGCGTCGAAAATGCCGATGCTCATACCGATGCCCATACCGGTGACTGTGTTGGGAGTATAGATGCTTATGCCGACGACGTGGTGGGAGTACCATCGCGTATATCGATGACCATATCTGCAAATTTTTTTTTTGGGCAGATGTGTGTTGTCTTTTGCTACAACAACATTACCATGATGTTGTTCAACAAAAAACAATACACTCTGCCCAAAGAAAACCGAGTACATGTGATATGTACTCTAATGGCAACCAAAACATGATTTCATATAGCAAAATACTGTCAAACAACAAAAGAGATGAGCAAAAATGAACCATGAATCATGTACAAAAAAAATGTATATTCCATAAATGAAGCATGTACAAGAGTGTGGCAAAGCACTTCCATATAGGAACCGAATACAAAATGTGACAAAGCACTTCCATATAGGGACCGAATACAAAATTATGGTGCACCATTGCCACATATGAGTGATACAAAATTGTGGCAAATCACGACCATACATATGCTCAAGGGGATCAAAACCTTCACACCTACAATCCTGCAACAAAACATATGCATAAAATGAGACAAATTGACATGACATTTATAAACAACAACTAAAAATACGAAACCAAGCTATAATCTTACCTCATCATAGATCCTCCCATGAAATGATTGCACCGCATCCCTCTAAGTCTTGCAATAGTGCAGCCAATCAATGACGATATCCATAAGCTTCTTCGGTTCGCATCGGAGGATGACCCACTGCCAACTCCTATAATAAATATGCAAAATGTTAGATGAACATACATGATGTGCTTAACACAAACAAATTCAATAATTAAAATGATACTTACAAATTGGTAGCGCATACTGTCATACCTGTCGCTACCCAAATGCGACGTTCCAACTTTATCTAAACGTGTGGCCGCTGCATCTCGTTGCTGATGATATCGGTCAAGAGTATGTTGTTGCTCATCCTAAATCGATTCCCACTCTTCAACATCTAACCATGTAAGATTTGGTAAGTCTACTCTAAAAGCATCGCGAGCCTCGAACCGCTGATCAGACATCACCTCACGTGCCATATGCAGAATCCATTCTGAGTTCACAATAGGATGCCTAGGTGTTGGCCGGTACTCTTCATATATCAACTGTGAAATACAATTTTTGGAATCCTTATCCTGTTCGCTCCATTTTAACATGACAGAATGTCCTAACTCTATGTAGCAAATCTGTCGAATGCATTGACGCATGGACTTTCTGACCGCATCCATGATCGGGGCTCCATCACGTATGTGATATATCTTGGATTCGTCATGGTCATGCGCTCCCCAAGGTATACGTGGAGATCCCATCTGATCCAATGTGGAGATGTTAGGATATATATATATATATAAACCCTAAAAAATCTATAGATTTATTTTTTAGATATTTTCACATATTTCATTGTATAAAAACTCAAAAATCCTATTTTTGGTATATATATATATATATAAACCCTAAAAAATCTATAGATTTATTTTTTAGATATTTTCACATATATTTCATTGTATAAAAACTCAAAAATCCTATATATATATATATATATATATAAACCGTAAAAATTTAAATATCTATTTTTAGATATTTAATTATTGATATTTTATATATTTCAATTTTTTCTCTAATATTTCATAAAAATGTATGTATGTATGTGTGTATGTTTATATGCATGTGTGTATGTATATGCATATGTGTGTGTATGTATGTATGCATATGCATGTGTATGCATATGCATTTGTGTATGTATGTATGTATATGCATATGCATCTGTGTATCTCTCTCTCTCTCTCTTTGCATATGCATTCGTGCATATGTGTATGCATATGTATGTGTGTATGCATATGCATTTGTGTATGTATGTATGTATGTATGTATGTATGTATGTATGTATGTATGTATGTATGTATCGACGCTCATACCGATGCCCATACCGACGCAATGTTTTAAGCGGACCCGAGAGCAAAAATTCGACATTCATCATGCTTTGAAACAAAACCTGCTATTGTGGAGTTTGTGCATGCGAGCTACATCTCTCTGTTTCACACTCTTTCTCTCTCTCTCTCTCTCGATGCACACCTCTCTATTTTTCTAGATCTGAAGTTTTGGTAAGTATCGCACATACTGTAGCACTTTTTTCTCTTTCTTTATGTTTTCCCTTTTCTAATTTCTTCTCTCTTTAGTTTTGCAAGAGATTTGGCATTAGGTCTTTGGAATTCGACGAAGGACAACTTTAAGTGGATTTTGACGACAACGATCCAAACAATTGCATCGATGTAAGTGATTGTTTTTTTTTCAATTGACACAGAGAGAGAGAGAGAGACAAACAAAGAGAGAGAGATGAAAGAAAGAGAGAGATCTAGAGAAACATAAAGAGAGAGAGAGAGAGAGAATAAGAGACGTATACATATACATACACACTCACATCTGTATACACACACATATGTGCATACACACATGCATATGCATACATACATACACACACATATGCATATACATACACACATGCATATACATACACACATATGTGCATACACACATATGTGCATACACACATACACATGCATATGCATACACACATACACATGCATATGCATACACACATACACACATGCATATGCATACACACATGCATATACATACACACATGCATATGCATACATACATACACACACATATGCATATACATACACACATATGTGCATACACACATATGTGCATACACACATATGTGCATACACACATACACATGCATATGCATACACACATACACACATGCATATGCATACATACATACACACAAAAACTGCATATACATACACACATGCATATACATACATACATACATACATACATACACACACGAATATGCATATACATACATACATACATACATACACACATGCATATACATACACAAATATGTGCATACACACATACACATGCATATGCATACACACATACAGAAATGCATATGCATACACACATGCATATACATACACACATATGTGCATACACACATTGTCACTCTAGCACAATGGTGAGTACCAACGTGAGAAGATTCACCTCATAATTGTCAATCCGTGGAGACGTGAGGACTAGTATGAAGACTATGAGCAGGTGAAGGCACAAGTGTGTGAGTGAGAAGTACACAAGCATACACACACATACACACACACGCGCACACAAGGCAAGAACAAGGAGAGGAACAATGGAGTTCTTTGCATTAGTAAAAAATTCTCTTACATAAGCTCAATTCACAAACAATCTAACCCCCAAAAATGAGCTTTCTAGCCCTTTTTATAGTTTTCTCACTAGCTTTGGCCTTGTCCAGACCTAGTGTCCGGCCTAGTTAAAAATTAGGTTCTAGAGCCTATTTGAGGGCTCAAACGAAGTCTAAAAATTATGAAAATTGATATGTAGCTAATTCTACTACTCCTCAAGCTCGAGGACTCCTCGGCTTGAACAAAATGGAGTCTATTCTACCAAAAACGGAATTTACAATGTTTTTGTAGTGATTAAAATCACTTGAGTTGTAAATGGTCCATGGAAAAAATGATTGGGCCTTGTTGCCGTATTGTGCATGACTGCTCCGTTGTGCTAGTATGCTCTTCATCTGGCTTGTATGCCAACACGCCCCCCTTCCTAGCGTCTGTCGCCCCTGACAGACCTCGGTTCTATCGGGTGGTCGATATAGTATTGGATGACATTGGTGGCAAGTTTGTGTTCTCCTATCCTTAAGCCTCTTGCTAGATCAGCTTCCAATGCATCCCAATTTATTGCGCCAGGGACCTCTGGTTGCGGTGTGGTGTAGTACTCAGAGTACATTGCTTGTTCACAATCAAAGAGATGGAGCAGGTGTGTTGGCTTCGGTGCGAAGACCTCCGAGTGATACTCCCAGAAACCTGATCTGAACATTTCTTCGAAGGTCTGTTTGTAACATGCAGGGAGGTATTTGATGCGTGCATGCCAGGCGTAAGCCACACGAATACTGGGAGTGGTGCTCATGTCATACACCAAATCATAATTTCCATTGGTAAACCCCGGTAGATGTACCTGTGGTGCGGCTGCATTTTTAAAGGTTTTCAGGACTATCTGCATCATATCTAAAATCTTAAGCATCATTTGAGCTGCCACATCTGGCATGGGCTTCAATCGCGGCATCCAATATCGAATTGTTCCCATCATGTACGCTACTGACGGTGGTCCCTGTGGTGGCGCAATGTATGGGTAGTTTAGCCATTCCTTGCATTGCGCGTTGTTCTGCACTTTGATATTGAATGCCTTCCAAGACCTACGGTGTGGAACTGGACCGTAGCATGGATTGTATAGGAGATGTAAAGGCGCGTTGTTCCATGTGCGTAGCATTTTTGGATATGTCTCTAGAGGTTTCTGCCGCCAGGTGGGTTGACGAATTTTGCCTTTTTGCACCTCTGGAGGAAGGTCTTCGTGTTGAAATTGGGTAGCAAAGGTAGGAATCTTACCCGTGACTCTCTGTATTTCTGCATTATAATCAGCCAGGATAATATAATAAGGCCTGTATTGGAGTTCAGATGAAAGGATAAGGCGTCTCGATGACAGGTTCTTGAAGTAAGCAGATTGTAGCACAATTTCCTCTATGACCCTCTAGGCCTGATTTTGCACTACTGTGCGCTCTTCGTGAGAACTCCCGATTTCCTCCACTTGCCGTAGCCATGGAGGCCATGGTGCTTCGAATGTGTCCTGAGCTTCTTCCGTTTGTTGGCCTCCTGGGAAGGGTTGTGGGTCGTATTCTTTTTCAAATGTTTATTCCACAGGAATTTGTACTACTTCTTCGTCGGTGGGAGCCTCTGGAGGGGAAGGTGGTCTCTCATATTGTAGTAGACGTGCTTGCAATTCGGTGACCTATTTCTGGAGATCTTTTAAGGCCTCAGAGTCTGTGAGAAGTGAAGCCACGAAGGAGGTGGTTTGAGAGGCTGCTGTTGTTTCTTTTTGGTGTTTCTGCTTCAGTTGACCCAGTTCCTCTGATAGCAGGTCATGTGCTTCAAGCAGCATGGCATAGTCTTCCAATATGATCTTGATATTGTTGGGGGTCACTGCTTGAAACCTTGATGGGCTGATGGGTGCCCCAGGTGTGCTTTCGATAGTTGCTTCTAGGTTTTCCTGATTTTGTAATTGCAGGCGTCGATTCTCTTCATGAGTGGCAGCAAGATGTCGCTTGAGTAGGGCCATATTTCGCTGAAGCTTTGAATTGCGTTCCAGCTGTGTCCGTAGATGACCTTCTACCACTTGTATTGCTTCCTGATCTGTGTTCTGTAACTGTACCTCCAATATGCTATGAGCCTCTTGGAGAGTTTGGAATTGTGTGTGGAGGCGAGCATTTTCCTCCTCTAGTGCAGCAAGGCGGTGTTGTAGTGTCTCCGAGTGCTCTTGCAGGCGTTCATTCTGTTGCTGGAGCTGATTGTAATCTGTCCTTAAGTTTGATATACAAGCTAGCATGGTGTCCAATGCATTGCCTATAGATGAGGGGGTGGTGTTTACAATGGAAGATGCATGGGAAGGGAATTGGGGAAGGGGAAGAGTGAATGATGTGTCTATCGAAGACGTGTGTGTGGGTGAAATTGGTGGAGGGGGAATGGGAGGAGGTGGAAGCGTGGGGGGAGGGGGAGGTGCCGTGGGTGGTGAAATGTCCATACTTTCATGAGTGGGTGCGAGTGTGGGGTCTACCATATACATTGGAATGGTAGGTGGTGTGTGTGTGAAAGTGGTGAATAGATGAGAAGTGGGGTAGGGAGCTGAAAATAAAGGGAATGGTTGAGACCTGGGTTGAAAAGTTCTAGCAAGGAAGTTATGGAGGGATTGGAGAAGTGGAGAGATGGAGATTGGGGGTTGAGGTCGTAGAGTTGAGGAGGGCATGAAGGGTTGCGTGGTAGTAGGGAAACCCATGAATATGGATCTAGGGTCAGGATGACCTATGGCTGAGGGCATGGGGGATGGTTGTCCTAGGGCAGACTCTATGAGCGATTCGGTGGATTGTGTAGTGATGGGGGTTGCTTCATAGATTGGGTTATCAGAGGTGGAGAATAGGGTTGAACTAGAGATGGGAGTACGGAAGATGAAGGTTGGTTCGGTGGGTTGAGTGGTCGAGGTGATTTCCACGGTTTCTGCTCTAGGAGGCGATGGTGGGGGTGTGGGTGGTAGTGGCTCGGTGGATTCCTCATGGGTGACTGGGTGCTCTTGGCTAGCAGTTTCTGTTGCTTGGGAGGTTGTCCCGATGGGTTCGGATGTAATAACTGGCCCTTCTACCGTTGTAATGGGGATCTGGATATTCTTACCTGAGCGTGGTCGTGTCTGGAATCTTCGTGGATCATATTGAACTGGAGACCTCCTAATGGCGGTCCGCACTGCTTCTACTACCCCATATGTTTCTGCCATCAATAAGAGACCTTCACTATATTCTGAGTCAACTCCTGCTTCTTCCAACAGCTGAGTCATGAGTACTCTACTGCTCTGTTCGGTGAGCAGTTGTTGCGATCGCACTCGTTCCATAATTTGATACAGCCTTCGGAGTTCTGCTATATAGGCTAGGGCTTCAGTGGTCTCCTCTTCATATGCTCCTTCTTCTTCTAGGTGTCCTTGTTGTTGACCTTGCTGAGCGTCACTCCAATGTACATGGCGGCCGTCTGTAGATTTTCTTCTTCTTTGTGAAGATGTGCCTTGTTTTTTTGCATCTGAATAAAACTCTACATCAGAGAGTTGTGTACTTTGTAAGAATGCTTCGAAGTCCTGGGGATCCATTCCTTCAGCATCTCCAGTTGTAGCAAATTCAAATTCAGATGGAGCAGGAGGAGCTGAAGGGGCAGCTTGTGTCGTAGTTTCAGATCCAGACCTGGGTATCCTAATGGTAAAGGGAGGTACAGTGGCCTCCCCTCGTGGTGATACTTCAGGAGTAGTCAGAACTTCCCTTGTCTGGACACAAGGGATCGCACCCCTCATGCGCTTGGATTGATGTGTGGACGTCTTGAGCTTCTTAAACATTTGTAATTGTGCCCAAGTTAAGGCATGTTCAATGGGAACATCGTATGCTAGGCACCGGTAAATAATGTGTGTGATTGCACAGCAACCGTTCACCACTAATTTCCTAGAAGACCTTTTATTTGCTTCATACAATTGATCTATAATCCATACAGGTAGCTTAATTGGTAACGCACCTGTCTCCGCTAAGTAGAGAGCGAACCAGATTCTTTTGTGTGGTTGTGTGAAGCGGTCTTGGCCGGGGAAAGCAAAATGTTGCATGCACATACGGAGAGGGATGGACATGTTTGGTGTGAGTGCTGCCATGTCTTTAAGCTTCAGCAGTTTCCTATCCTTCATGTTAGTAGGAACGAGAGCATCCTTCTCAGAAGGTACATGTGTGTCGTGCATATTCAAAGCAGAGCTCACCAACTCCATGGTAAGTTCAAACCTCTTTAACTCATTGTTGCCTAGCAAGGAAGGAAGAACAAATGATCCTGTTTTGTCCTTTTCTTCATTAGCTTGTAATGTGGAGACGAAATAATAGCATCGGAGGAGATCCGGTTTAGGTAGTGGTGCTTCAAAGTATTCTGCTAGCCCTGCACGTTGCCATATGGTCTGGAGATCCTCGGTGTTCTGTAGAGTCTCAAACTCCTTGGAGAAAAATTGGAATCGAACCCATGATCTGTCATACTCGCACTTAGACTCCCATATATACTTGGCCTTTCCTAATGGACCTGGCATGCCATTGAACCAATGAGAATTGGCATGGACTCTTTCTGTGATCCCTGTGGGTGGATCCGGTACCGGGATCTGCTGAAGGTGTTGCAGCTCCATAGGTCGTTCAGTTGGTGGCACATCCACAGGTAGACTATCCACATCGATTCCTGCAGTAAGTATTCCTACTTGTGAGCTCGGACCTGTCGCTCCTGCCATGTTACTTCTTGCCTCCTGATTCTGTGAGAATATAGAAACATGTGTTAACATTGTAAAGGACAAGTTAGAACCGTTTTTGTCCCCATTACAACATTATCATGAGGTTCGGGAGAGATTAGTAGGTTAATAAGTGCTCGGTGCTTGTGTGTGTAGTTAGGAATTGGTTGGACCTAAGAACTAAGTGGAATGATGTAGTGTGAGAGTGACATAGTTAGTAGGTGGGCATGGATTTAGAACTGGGATCCAGGGTTTTATTACAAGTTTTAGGTTGCCAAATGCAGTGGATGGTCTTTGATCTTGATTTTGTGGAGACTTTGAAGAGTTTGATAGGGGTATCTGCTTGAAGATGAGGCTTTTTAGGGACCCATTTACAAGTGATTCTACTAGTGCTCATGGAAGAATATGTGTCCGTGCGTGATGTGTAAGACTGGGCCTCAGATGTTTGAGTGAGTGAAACATGTTGTACCGGTTGCGGCCTTGGTGTAGCTATTTGAGCCCGCAAGCAAGCCTTAGGCACCCAGATTTGTCGTGATTGTGGGTTGGCCTTCATTGACTTCTTGGGTACCCAAATAGACTTCACTTTCGTAGAAGAATTAATGAAGGACTTCTTATTAGTGTCGTGTTGTTGACTACTAATAAGAGGTTTTGGCCGTGGGGTCGGCCTGGTCTGAACAGGGCATTCGCCTTTTCGCCTCCATACTTGTTTCCATGGCTGAAACAATCTGCTTTGCTCCTTTTTTTGGCATCCAGTATCGGTAGTGTTCTGCTTCTTCTGTATTTGATATGCCGTTGGTTGTTGCAACCTTCTGGTCTTTGGAAAAGAAGGGAGTTCCGTCCTCTCCTTGGCTCCGTTGTTGAGACAAGCCTCTTTCTGCATCATATAGTTTTGGACAAAAATAGCATTGTCAACTTCATGTGCACCCCTGGAAGGACCAGGAGTTTGTGCCTTGCCTAGTTCCTTGAGTGCCTCATTTTCCAATTCAACTGTAATTCGGCTATGATCTACCCATACCTGAAGAAGTCCACTTCTTAGGTTGAGGTTGACTGCATGATCATAGATCCAGTCCTGACCCAAGACAAGAGGCTCAGTGAGGTCCTCATCTTGACACACTAGTACTTTGACTGTCATCACTTCGTCTTGAATGGAGATGGGAAGATCCACCTCGCCCATGCAAGGGGTTTCCACACCTCCCAATCCTATGAGATATGCTTCTATAGGATCGACAGTTAATTTCAATTCTTGACAGTAAGACAACTTGACAGTAAGACAACTTGACAGCACTAGTGGATGCACCTGAGTCAATCAAAGCTCTTACAGTCTTTGCACCCTTTCCTTGTCCTACTCCTAGGGTTTACAAAAGGCCGTCGGTCGATTATTCTATGGGAATGCCCAACTGAAGGCTCGCACATGGCCATAGGATAGCCTACAGATTCTTGAGTGTCAAGCATAGGCGGGTCTCTGCCTTGTCTCCTCAACTTCATTCGTCGGATGCGTTCTAAAGCTTCTGCCTGTGCTTCTTCTCTAATTTGTTTCTCTTCTTCTTTTCATTTCTTGGCAGTGTTGAGTCGATTTAGCATCTCTTCAGTGAGGGGTTCTTGATATAACTTGACTCTGCATCCACTTATGTAACTTGGTAGAATATCGCCATTTAAAGTGGCTAGTTGAACTGCGCCACTTGTGGAGATTCTATTGATAATCATTGGCCCGTAACCTCTTTTCTCTAATTTCCGTGCATGCTGCTTCAATGTGTAGACTAGGACTAGGTCGCCTGCTTTCAAGCCTTTATCCTTCACATGTGTATCAAAATATGCCTTTTGCCTCTTCTTCGCTGCATAGATTCTTGCTGCAGCTCTCAATCGTGTTTCACCTAGACGTTCAAGATCAAAGATTCAAGAGGAGAGTTCATGGCCTGTCCAGTCATGCTCTTGTGCTACCTTCAATGTAGGTATCAAAAAGTCCAGAGGTAGCACATCATTTTGGCCAAATACCATCTGAAAGGGGGTGGCTTGGAGTACCGTTTTATAGGCAACCCGGTATGCCCAAACAGCATGGTGTAGCTGTTTGTCCCAATCATAGCGTTTATTGTTCACTAGTTTAGTCAGCACATTGCATAAGATCTTATTAGTGCTCTCAGCCTGGCCATTAGCTTGTGGATGATAGGGGGCCGATTTCTTATGTATCACCAAGAATTCTTGGAGAAGGTTTTCTACGACTTCATTCAAGAAGTGTGTGCCTCTATCACTCACCAACTCTATGGGCAATCCGTACCTCGTGAATACATTTTCAAATAAGAACTTTGCTGTTGTTTGAGCATCATTTTTTGTAGTAGCTTTTGCTTCTACCCACTTGGTTAGATAGTCTGTGGCCACGATGATATATTCAACATGTGAACCCTTAGCTGGGGGATTAATAGGACCAACAAAGTCTATTCCCCATTTAGAGAATGCACGTCCTCCCATCATAGGCTTCAGTGGCATCTCATCCTTGCGTATAGGGTACTGAGTTCTCTGACAAACATCACACCGTTTCACATAGGTATGTGCATCCATGTGAAGGGTTGGCCACCAAAAGCCTGCAAATAGTATTGCCTTGATTACCCGATCTGGTCCAAAGTGTCCCCGTGCTACACCTTGGTGAGCAGTATCCAAGATTTTGAGATATTCACTCTCATGGAAACATAGTCTCAGGTAACCATCTTTACCCCGCTTGTATAGATTATCACCAATGAGTGAATAATCCTGGGCTTCTTGTTCTAAACTCATTTGCCTATCCAGAGTCATGTCTGGAGGGAATGTTCTCGTCCTTAAGAAGGATACTAGAGGTTCACTCCAATCTGGCACTATGGACACTTGATAAAGAGTGGCATGTTCCACAGGTGGTTTAGTGCAGTAGATTGGGCATTCCTTGCACAACTTTTGGACATCAGCCTCCATAGTCGGCCAATGCACTCCGAGTATCCTTAGTGTCTGTAAGGTTCGTTGCTTTGAGTAGTGTTGCTCTAATGCACCTACATGTGCTAAATGCAACCATTTAGTGTACTCGTCCTCTTCTACACAACAAGCCAAGATCCCTTGATCTGTCTGTTTGTACATGCTTCCTGCCATGATATGGTACTTCTGGGCTTTTACTACCTCTCTACCTTGAGTGTTTATTACTGGATGGTTAGGCTTGTATGTCAATACTGGCACTAATGGCTTAGACCACTGAGGTATTACTTCCAAATTAAACAAGTAAGCATCAGGAAGATCATCTGATACTCCTTGTGGGGCTTCTCCGGATGTGAGCCTAGAGAGATGATCTGCTCTCAAATGAGTCTTGCCTTTTCTCACCACTACCTCAAAGTCATATTCCATTAGTAAGAGGAACCATCTCACCAATCTACCTGTGTTGCATGGCTTGTTTACCAAGTATAGTAGAGCTTGATGATCAGTAAAAAATTTAAACTTATTTGCAAGCAAATAATGTCTAAACTTTTTAACCGCATACACCATGCCCAACCCCTCTCGTTCGGTAGTGGTATAGTTTCGCTCAGCTGCATTCAAGTGTCTACTCGCATAGGCAATTGGAAGATCCATATTACCTTCACCAGTAGGTTGTGCAAGCACACATCCAATGGCATAATTGGATGCATCCACATGAACATGGAAAGGCTTATTCCAATCTGGTGTGGTTAAGATTGGTGCTGAACATAATCGCCGTTTAAGCTCCTTGAAGGAATTCTCACATTCCTCAGTCCACTCAAAGTTTGTCAGAAGTCTGTACAGAGGCTTTGCAATGATGGCATACATGTGAATGAAACGTCGGTAATAACCACAATGCCCCATGAAAGCTTGCACTTCCTTGACATTCTTTGGCCTAGGTAGTTCTGCAATAGCCCTCACCTTCTCTTCGTCAGTGGAGATGTCGTTCTTTGACACTATGTGTCCTAAAATCTTGCCTTGCCTGACCATGAAAACACATTTTTCTGGGTTCAAGCAGACTTGATATTCTCTGCATTTGTCAAAAATTTGTCTGAGTTCAGGAATATGGGTTTGTCTAATGTTGGAATGAGCACAAAGATCATCAACATAGACTTCTAAGTTCTTCCTCAAGAACTCCTTAAATACATGGCACATCAGCCTTTGGAAGGTTGCGGGAGCATTGGTAAGCCCGAATGGCATTACCCTAAAAGGGAATATACCCCACTCTGTGGCAAAAGCCGTTTTATGCTGATCTTCTGGTGCAATGGCCACTTGATTGTAGCCAGAGAACCCATCTAGGAAGCTGTACACTTCCTTGCCTGCCACCCTTTCTAATAGATGCTCAGTGATAGGAAGTGGGTAATTATCCCTGATCGTGGCTGCGTTAACCTTCTTCAAGTTAATGCATACTCGTAATTTGCCGTTCTTCTTGGGCACCACTACAATGGGGGATACCCATTCAGTGTGCTCAATTTCATAGATAAATCCAACTTCAACCAAGAGGTCTATCTCTTCTTTGATCTTGGTAGCATAGTTGTCATTGTATGTGTATGGCTTTTGTTTTGAGGGTCTGGCCTCTATGGTCATGGGAATCGTATGTGAGCATATGTCCGGGTCCACTCCTTTCAAATCCTTGTAACTCCAAGCGAATACATCTCTATATTCTCTTAGCAAGACTATCAGCTCATGCTCTTCTTCCTCAGTGAGGTCATGTCCTATGTAAGTGCACCTCTCTTCTCCTTCTTCTATGGCTACCACTATTTTCTTGGTGGTTTCTTTGTTATCATAGGCCTCTCCCGATTGCGCCTCTCATTTAGGCATTCTAATCATGACTCTCCTGTCATCTATCTCATACTTCTTAAAAATTTTTGGGACCTCAAACAAAGATTCTTCCTCTTCTGGTGTGACTTCTCTCTTCTTTCTTTCCTTTCCTTCTTCCTTAGGGGTTACATGTGTGGCTAGCCTTACATCCTTTGTAAGCTCTCCGTGCTTCTGGGGTTGAAATTCTATTTCATAGAAGTATTCTTCATCTGATGCAAAAGGTGAGTCCATAATGATTGACTCTAGATCGGAGTCACTCGCATCCTCAAATGCATCAGGGCTAGGTTCACATTCTTCTAAAACTGCCTCTCCCATGATCGGTTCTATGGAGAAAACTGAAATGTCATAGCCATCCTCATCACAGTGAGGTGTCCATTGTTCTTCATTGATGGCTACATCCATGGTTGCTAGAATTTCTGCCCAGCCATGAGGTTCGAATTCTTCGTCTAGGAAAACTACAGGTGCATAGGCTGGGTCTTGGATTGATCTATGGGTTTCTTTTGCACCTATCTCCCTGGCTTTTTCTCTCTTCTCTTCTTCTATTGCTACCTTACACATCCATAAGTGAGTGTCTTCATGCATCCATGAGGATCTTGATCCTAGGGAATGCACCGATTCCGTATCATCTTTGGCTCTATGGATGGGGTTCCATTGGATAGGAGGGACATCTCTATGAGATTAATCCTTGAGATTGACTTTGGTTGTAACACCTAAGTGCTGCAAATACAAGGAATTGGTTCCCCAATCCTGTACCACTTGCAACTGCCGCATAAATGGTCTTCCCAAAATTATTTCATAGGCTTGATTTTTGCTAAAGTCACAGATAGCAAATGTGTGCTCAAACTCTACACCACAAGTAGTGAGAGTTATCCCCTCTAGTAGTCCTAAGGGTCTTTCTATGTGCCCATCAGCCATCTGCAATTTGATTCTCGTTGGCCTGAGAGCTAGCTTACCCCATCGTTTCCATAAGGACGTGGTAACAATTGCAACTCCTGCACCTGAGTCCAAAATGGCCTTGGTTGTGTAGCCCTGATGAGTGACAGGGAGATAGGTGTTTCCTTCTTCTCCCTCGCTCATGTCTCCTATCTTGTCCAAGGGTATTTTTGGCACTGTTCTTTGAGATCCTACCTGGGATTGTGGTTTTGCTACTTCGGGCACTTGATTGGCTACATGTTTCCACACTTCAAGTCTAACCTTTAGCAGCTCTTCCAAAGTGAGATTGCACTGCACTTTGGTGTTCTTCACTACCTCTGTGTTCCTAGGTATGACTGAATCTTCGTTTCTTACCATGACTGTAGGTGCTCTCATACAAGTGGACTTTGCTTCCCATGGGCCTGTGAAATGGGGTAGTTCTTGTAAAGAATTAGACTCGAAGTCTAATGTTTCTTGAGATTGGGCACTCTCCTGCTCTCCATAAATGGAAGGAAGGTCTTGTGGGAATTGATCGTGTGTGTCATCCACAAGTTCAATGGGAGGAGGAACTTCACTCTCTTTAGCCCATTTCTCTTCTTGAATCTCTCGCAAGAATTCTGGTGTGTATTGATTCATAGAAGAAGAGGTTTCTGGTTCAGTGGAGCTAGGCACAGAAGCTTCCTTGGGAGGAATGCTTATTCTATCACTTGCCCTCTCCTTAGCCTGGGAGGTGGATCCTTTTCCAGACTTTGCAAGTAACCCCTCCAATCTATCCAATATACCATCAAAGTGCAATGGTGTTTTGATGGGGTTAGAGCCATTGAACAAACGACTGGCTTCAAACATGGCTTGCGCCAACTCGACCATTTTAGCACAAAGTTTTGTTCGCTCTATCTCTAGATTGGCTCTAGGGTAACATTTCTCAAGATCTGTTACATTGGGCCCTTCTTGAATTCTGGCCCGATATGCTTTAAGCATCATGTCTAGATCTTCAGGAGTGGGATCGACTAAGACTGATCCTACTCGGGGTGGTGATTGGGTTACGTGTGGTGGATTGGTGGGTGGAGGAATGGAGGGTGAAGGGGATGGTAGTGGCGGGGATGCGTGAGAGTGCGTTTGAGATGTGATTTCTATGATTTTGGCTTTGGTTTCTCGTAGGCTTTCTTCAAGTTCGCTCATCTTTCTTGCCCATTGCCTTTTCATACGTTCACGGCTATCTCTCCAAGCTCTTGTCCTCTTCTTATTCTGGCTCTCAGTCTTACTAACCTCCGCATTCTTTTCCTGGCCTAAGTCTTGGTTTTGCTTAAGTGTCTGGGCTCTCGTGATGACTTGTACTGGGGCTGTGGAAGTCACACTTCCTGTGGAGTCTACCACTAAGCCAATCACATTGATAGGAGTGATTTTTGGCATATTATTAGGATTTTTTGGGCAGTCTCGTAAGAGATGCTCCTTTCCACACTCCTGGCAATAGCCTTGGATTGTCACTGACTGGGGTTGTGTCGGTGGAGGCAAGGGACAATCACGAATGAGATGATCTCCCTGACATCTATAGCATGGCCCTCTAGGAAATGGAGGTCTTACCTGCCTAGGTTGAGGTCTAGGGTTGGGGTTCGTGTACATGACATTCGCATACTCTGTCTCCCAAATAGGTTCACTCGGTTCCTCACTGTAGTAAGACTCACCATGTTCAAGAGACTGCCTGTAGTAAGCCTGGGGACTATCAACATGTGTAGAATCAAAGCTATGGTCACTCGGGTCACTTTCTGAGATTAATGGTGTTACTGGGACTATCGCTCTATTCAGGTTTTCTTCTGCAGCAGCATACTTGACCGGAATCACATTAGTAGGAGCAGGTGGTCGCTGTGCTAGCACTGGCTGGGGTCTCAGTTGGGCCTGATATTGCGGTTGGTAATTTTGCTAAGGCCTAATATACTGTTGTGGTGAATATTGACTCTGGTATCTGCCTTGTTGAGGGTATGGCTGAGGGTGGATTTGCCTAACCGCTTGCTTGTTGTATGGGCAGTCATGTGTTGAGTGATTTGTGTACCTTCACTCTATGGTGCAATATTGGCTGCTAGGATTCACTTGGGGTTGAGCCGTGATGGGACATGCGTTTGCCATATGGTCACCACCGCAAGTATAGCACCTCTTTACTGGGGCAAATCTAGGAATTTGTTTACTAGAGACACCTAGTTTTTGAGCTACTTTTTCCGCAAGTTCCTCAATTGATGTGGATTGTGAGGAAGAGAGGCTAGAGGTACTATCTGAATCTTTGTAGATTTTGGATAGCTCTAACTCCTCCCCTAGGTTATCCTCAATATCGATGCACATGCGTACACATTCTTCTATAGTCCGGGGGTCCTTCAAGTACACATATGATCTCAATTTGGTACTTAGCAATCCATCCAAGAATAAAGCCACTTGCTTAGCGGTTGTGGGTAACTCAAGACCAGGACATCGCTCAAGATATTGCCTAAATCTTCTTCCTGCAAGTCTCACAGTCTCTTACGGGGTCTGCTTGAAGCTGTATATCAATGAGGAAGTATTATGCCTTATGCCACTTTTAGAGAATTCGATAATGAATGCCTCTAAAAGTTGATCTATGCTTCTAAACTGCCTCTCGTTTAGTGGTTGAAACCATGTCAGGGTGGTGTTCCTAAGGGTTAAACCAAAGGCATTGTACTGCGTGAACAGGTCTTCAACTTGTTCAACTCTCAAGACTTGCTTAAACTCAACTACATGATCGTAGGGGTCTCCAGTGCCATCGAAGTAGTTTTTCATGGACTTAACTAGCTGGGTCGGTCTCAAGGTCCTCGTGTGCTCTCTTTGTCTTGGCAAAGGGAAATCATCGGCATTTCTTCGGTTCCCTGGGGCTCTATGTCCCTCAGGTTCCCCTCTATTCGTTTCCATTCTCGTTCTTTCTCTTCCCCAAGAGTTGGCAAAGCTTACCTCAGGTCTCTCTCGACTCCTTTCTCTTTGAGTCCCCTGAGCTTGAGATGTTCCAGCTCCTTGGCGACCAAAGGACACATTCGATCTTGGTTGGGGGAAAATAAATTCTCCTTTCCAAGTGTAAGCATGCCTATCATTTCCTGTAACCCCAAAGATCCTCTCTGAAGAGTGATCTAAGTAGGTCACTCTTCCTCGAATATCAGGATCTTTGAACTCATATATCATGATTGTTCCTACCTCACTCGGCTGACTAGGTCTATATCTCCAAAAGGCTTCATCCGTCTCTCGGTTCAAGAGGAGATCTATGCTCTTATTATCTTGGGGAATCCACTCTGGTGTGATAATCCTCGTGAGAATAGATTTGCCTCGGGGGGTTCTAGGTTCTTTGCCCATGTTTCCTTGCTCTAGGTCACCTAAGTCTGTTTCGGGGACCACATTCCCAAATTCATCTGTCCTATCGGGATGACTGGTGACTACATATATTGTCCCTTCCTTGTCCAAGTATGCTCCATTTTCAAACTTGACAGCTGGGCACTCTAGTCCAATGGATTGATCAGGGTTTTTAATCTGGACCACCGCTCTTCCTAGGACGTCCTCATAGATGCTAGCACCTAATCGGTTGGTCCTAAGGTACTCGAGTTGCATCTTGTAAGGGCCTTCCACCCTATGTAAATATGGCACCCCAGAACTTCCTGTAGGTCTCTCCATACCGTGGGACATATTAGACTCGCTAGTCTCAGAACTAGGGTAATACAAATGATGGCTCAACTGCTGGGCCCAAGACCTCGCAGTATGATTGACACTAGCCTCTGAAGATCTAAGACTTTATCTGTCTCTCCCTAGGTGTCTACCTGACCTAAGGTTCATATGCCCTTTGTACGTTGCTTATTCTTTGGTACCAGTCACTTGTTCCTTTTAAGTTCCTTTGGATGTGTTTTCTTGTTTTTTTTAATTAAGCGTCATCAGGAGCACTTTTGTGGGTCGTACTTGATGTTCTGCGTCCGCTTAGTTTAAGTTCTTTTCCTTTAAGTTATCCCTTGACTACAATTTAGCCTACCCTTGCACTTGAGAAATTAAGGGCTCTTCAAACTTGAGTGTTCCTATCGTACCCCTAGTCAATCAGAACAACTACTTGCACTTAGCCTATGCTAAGAATAGACTGAGGGGGTTAAGTGATGTTCCAACCTCAAGTCGCTCCTCCTGGCGATGCTGGTCTACCCAGGAAGCACGTTCCCAAGCTTGTTCGCCTTGGCACTTACTTTGCTTTCTCCAAGAGCTCTCGATGATCCTGTAAGAATCCCAAGTTTAGCTTCAATTTGATCCTTCAATTGACAGACAATTTATTTCAAACACTTTTTTAATGACCCTTGTTCCCCCTTTTGTATTGCTAAAAATTTCCTCTAAAGCTCCCTTGGTGTTCCTACCCCTAGAGCTCAAAAAATGGATTTTGTATGAAAAAGTTATGACCGTTTAGGGTTTAGGGGGTTAAACAGACAAACAGAACCTTTCAGGAGTTTTAATGCATTTTTCTAAGGCCTTTGCAAGTGTGTGAGTATTTGAGAGTGCAAATATGCCCAAAATTTAGCCTAAATTTCCAAAAAATTTACCCCTTAATTTTTGCCGAAAATGTCTGTCTATCGCGATAGACGGTGTCTGTCGCGATAGACACAAACTGTCATGGGGGGCTGTCTATCGCGATAGACGGTGTCTGTCGTGATAGAGTGGTCTGTCGCGATAGACGGTGTCTGTCGTGATAGACGGTGTCTATCGCGATAGAGTGGTCTGTCGCGATAGACGGTGTCTGTCGCGATAGAGTGGTCTGTCGCGATAGACGGTGTCTGTCGCGATAGACGTGTCTGTCGCGATAGAGTGGTCTGTCACGATAGACGGTGTTTGTCGCGATAGACGGTGTCTGTCGTCTGTCGTGATAGACGGTGTCTGTCGCGATAGACGGGTCTGTCGCGATAGAGTGGTCTGTCGCGATAGACGGGGTCTGTCGCGATAGACGGTGTCTGCCGCGATAGACGGGGTCTGTCACGATAGACGGTGTCTATCGCGATAGAGTGGTCTGTCACAATAGACGGTGTTTGTCGCGATAGACGTGTCTGTCGTGATAGAGTGGTCTGTTGCGATAGACGATGTCTATCGCGATAGACTGGATCTGTCGTGGAATTTGGTCTGTCGCGATAGACAGGTGTCTGTCGCGATAGACGGGGTCTATCGTGGGTCTCTGTCTATCGCGATAGATGGGTGTCTGTCGCGATAGACGGTGTCTGTCGTCTGTCGTGATTTGGTCTGTCGCGATAGACGGTGTCTGTCGCGATAGACGATGTCTGTCGCGATAGATGGTGTCTGTCGCGATAGACTGAAAAAACGCAAATTTTTGAGAAACTCCTAGTGATTTGGAGTGCTCTAATGGTGTAGGTTACCGTGCCAAACACGCATTCACAAAATGGATGGTTCAAACTCTAAATATGTAGAGATGTACATCTCTATGACAACATGTGCTCTATTTGTGTCTAGATGCATCTGAATAGTCTATGACCATCCATGCCCTCACATACCTTCATCTTTAAAATAAAAACACAAGTTACATAAAATATCAATAATAAACTCCAATAATTCAACATTCCATAAGCGATAACATGCCCCCAGTTGAAAAAAGCAACTAGTCTTAGCTGATAAGAAAGAAAATAGACATGGATGGTGAGTCAGATGTCCCAGCACTGAACAAAAATAAGCATATTCCATGTGAAACACATGCATGAAAATGTTTGTTTGTAGAGTTAAATTATTGTGATTGTGAATTAGATGAAAAATTAAGTGATCGTAATGGGTTGTTAAGGAATTCTTATGGATCCACCTAGATTTGCTTTTAGAAGGTCGTCTTGTAAAATTGGGAGGTCACATCAATCCAACAAAGAGAAAAGATCTTTACAAGAATCACCTTGATGTATTGTGATGTACCCTAGTAGGTTGTACAATGATGGGATGTATTCTATGAAATTATACCCTGACATATATGCGAGCCAATATTAGAAGAATGTGACTCTAGTACGATCCAGTGTGAATACAAGAATGATGAGGACTTAGATTCCATTATAATACATAGCTTCTTTGACTCGAAGGAGCAACACTTGGAGTCCATTGGAGCAAAGAGTCAAGAAGAACCCATTCCCCTAAATGTAAGGACTGTAACTATAGAAGTTGAGAAGGAAGAAGATAAGATAAACAAAAAACATAAGGAATCATAAAAAATGGAGGTAGAATCCTTGTTTGAAGTGCCCAGTAATTTGAAGAAGTATGAAGTCGAAGAATATCTTAGTGAGAAAGCCTAAGAGAGAAGCACTAATAGGAGAAGCTTACGATAATAAGGAAAAAATAAAAACGATTGTAGTGAAAATTGAAGATCAAGAACAAAGATGCACATACATAGGAGAAGGCTTGAGTCTAGAAGAAGAAGAGAAAATGGTGAATCTCCTATGCGATTATAGAGTCATTATTGCATGAACTTATAGAGATTTAAAAGGAGTGGAATGGGAGATTCATTTGCATAATATTATTACATGAAGGGTTGAGAGGCACTGCCATGGGAGGATAAGGAGACACACATCAATATTTTAGGTTCTTTATTAAACCCTCAATTGGCTTGGCTTCAAGGTCCGTATGACTTGAGGCACATGAAACAAAACTTGTGCTTTTCAAAACTTGGAGGGTACAGATTGTTATAAGCGAAGGCATCATCAACAACAAAAATTCATGACTTGTGTTCAACATCTTCTGTAATATATCACAATTGTGGTCTTAATCTATCACAATCTCTCCCTTCATATATGTTGCAATCAAGGACTTACGCATCTTTTAACGATTGCCATCCGAGGAAAGAAGCACAATGAAGAGAGTTTCAGAACTTGATAATACAATAGAGAAAAAAATATTGTATGCTTTTTGCTCCTCCATGCCTATCTAAAAATCCTTGAACGTTTCATGATTAGAAATAATAACTTCAAAGATCTTAAATATAATGAAATGGATTCTAGAGATGAGCAAATTTATATCTAATATATTTCGCTTCCTATTATTCTTTTGTATTCTATTTCGAATTCTAAAATGATACAAATGCTTTTCTTTCTTATGAAGTAAACATGACATGCATCTTCAAAAAACTCTTCTGACCTTTGTATGAACACTTGAAGTTATGGCAAAAAAAGATATTGTTAGGGGAGCATTAGATTGTGCCCTCTGATCATAGAAGACAAGCTTTCATAATTATACTTCTCATTACAAGATCACCCATGTAGGGAAAATAATACAAGAATATCTAACTAATACAAGAAGTCGCACAACATGGGATTGATAGGTATGGACAACTAGACTAAATGGAATACAAGAAATCCCACAACCCAAGACCATGGGTATGAAACAAGATATGTGAATGACAAGAACTCCCTTGAGAGAGATGAAATAGATACAAAAAAATAACTTGATAAGTTCTCATACTACAAGATTACAAGCGCACAAGACTATATGTCCAAAAACTAGACTAATCAGAACTAGAACAAGGAGCATGTCAAGAACTAGAACTAGGACTTCGAAAGTACTTACTTGGTGATTATAAATCCTTGGCATTGGCAAGACTAAGAATATATGTCAACAAGCCCTTCTTATATAGGTTTTCAAGGCAGGTATAAGGGGGTTAAATATTAATGATGTCATCCATGATGCCATTGTTGGAACAAGACAATCAACAATTGATGATTATATGAAGCTTGGGAGTGAAGACTAGAAGAAAAAGATTGAAGCCTAAGAGCATGAAATGAAGTAGAGGTTCAAAATGAGATGGTCTATAGACACTTGTATGTATAATATTAGCTCTGTAAATACTTCACAAATACTTGAAGTAATGACAAATCAACACTCATATGTATATATACACTTGTATATAGTCATGATACATATGAGAGAAGAAATATAGATAAAAAAGATAGGAGTAGATCATGAGTTAGGTGAGTATCATTGATCAAATGTAAATTGAGTTACTGGTGGGGTCAGGTTGAGGGAGCAGTAGGGAAGAGACTGCTGAAGGAGAAATGACATGGGAAGGAGATTTCAAATTTTCCATAGGAGTGTGCAGGCTATGGATGAATGCCTATGGAGGAATGGAAGGAAGATCATTGGGGTTGGAGATGGGAGTGGCTGTAGAGGCTAAGTCAAGCGAGATGTGAGGTGAGCAAGGAAGGGTGGAAGTCGAGGGATGGCAGATATTGCTAGTACATGCTCGAACACTCTTTGTTTGAATGTTATGCGATCGAAGGGAAGCTGGTGTGTCTGAAGGGAGGGTGACGGAAGGGTTGGCTGCAAGAAGGGTGACTAACGTTTGGTTTGGTAAATGATATAGCCAAGCGAGGAATGGAGCAGAGTAAATGGAGAATGACTTAGAGCCCCGAGTCAGGGCTTCGCGAAGGCGACGTGACCTTAAGTTTAAGGATCCATAGATGAGGGCAGTGTAAGGGTATGGATGGCTATTGAGGAAGCAAAAAAGAGGGTCTGCAATTCTAATGTCAGACCACGGGATGGAAGAAGACGGGCTACGCAACAGAAAGAAAAAGATGAAAGAATTAAGGATGGGCATCATGCGAATGGAAAATCTAGCAGTAGCCAAATCTTTCTCGACAAAATTCTATACTGGCATTGGGGGACAAGCCAGAATATAAAAAAGGGGGTTTGCAAAAGCTTATCAGTGAGGACCCTATACCCTCAGCAAGACAGGAATGGAAAGACTACTAGAGCGGAAATGAGGAAATAACCGAAGAGCTTCATATACATCGCTATTATTGGTAGGGTCATTCAAAAGAACATTAGCTAATCCCCATAGACCAGCATGGTGAAGGTTTTCTTCATAAAAAAGGGTAATCAGTTTGACAGAGGGAAGAGATAAATGAATGCGAATCTGGAGCCTCAAATTAGCAAGATGAAATATTCGAACATAATCAACGGAAGAGGAATTTGGTTGCGGATGAGAACTCTGAGAAATTGAGTGAAGTGAAGGGGTGGAAGGAGAGTTTTCTCGATGGATGGAGGGTGTGCTATACAATGCAGTTGAGTCTGATGGTAATGAGTAAGTAGGAATATTAATAAAATTGGGATCAAGAGTGGAATGGTGAAGAATAATTCTATTAATTTGTTGAGTGGACGGCAGAGCAGGAAGGGAATAAGTATTGGCGGAATGGGAGATGGTCGACGCATTGGGTTGGTGGTCAGTAGGGGTTGAAGCAGGGTGCATGTTATCAGGAGGGGGATAGTTGGGTTGGGTGGTATGCAGTGCCGAAGGGGTAAAGTTGGAATGGTCCTCGGTGGCGATAGACTCGTCCATGAGTATAGCAAGAGATAGAACGAACTTTGATGAGTTCAATTTTAGAACTTAGGCGAGTAGTGTAGAAGATGCCGAGCTTTGGTGAAGTAATCGAAGATTTGTTGTTTGAATGGGGGTTGTTAGGGGTAGGTTGGGCGGGATGGTTGGAGGGATCCAATTGGGAGGGGTTGTGAAGGGGGGTGGGGGGGGGGGGGGCGATGGAATGTGAGGGAGGGTGGGCGGTGTGGGTGGAGTGAGTATAGGTGGAAGGAGGGTGGGCGGTGTGGGTGGAGTGAGGTTTGGTTGAAGGAGGGTGGGGGTTGGTTGGAGGGGGGGTGGGCGGAGGGTGGGGATGTTGTGGAGGAAGTGGTAGGGTGGAGAGGGTGGGCGGGGGAAGCGTCTTGGGCAAGGGGGTGCTGGGCAGGTTGTGACCACAAGGGGGGAGGGCAGGGTTGGCTGGAGTGGATGGATGGGGGTGAGGCAGAGGGTGGGGAGGTGTCGGAAGAGGGGGGAGGGATGGAGAGGGTGGGTGTGGTTAGCGGGATGGAGCGGTGGAGGAGGTGGGCTCGGTGGGGTGGGACTGCAGGGAGGGAGGGCGGGGTTGGTGGGATGGGGTGTCGGCGGAGGGTGGGGAGGCAGTGGAGGAGGGGGGTAAGAGGTGGAGAGGGTGGGCGGGGGTAGAGGGTGGGGAAATTGGGGGCTGGGCAGGGGGAGGTGGAAAGGGTGGGCGGGGAGGAGTGGGCTAGGGTAGTGGAGGAGGGGGGCTGGGCGGGGTCGGACCACAGGGAGGGAGGGCGGTGTTTGCATGAGTGGTGGGATGGGGTGGTAGGTGGAGGGTGGGGAGCCGATCGAGGAGGGGGGAGAGCGGAGAGGGTGGGTGGGGGTGGCCGGATGGGGAATTGAGGGTTGGGCAGGTGGGAGGTAGAGAGTGTGGGCGGGGAGTAGCGGGTTGGGGCGGTCGAGGAGGGGGGCTAGGCAGGGCGGGACCACAGGCAGGGAGGGCAGGGTTTGCAGGAGTGGGGGGATGGGGTGGTAGGCGGAGGGTGGGGAGTCGGTGGAGGAGGGGGGAGAGCGGAGAGTGGAGAGGGTGGGCGGGGGTGGCGGGTTGGGGAATTGAGGGTTGGGCGGGTGGGAGGTGGAGAGTGTGGGCAGGGAGTAGCGGGTTGGGGTGGTGGAGGAGGGGGGTGGGTAGAGGGTGGGGGAATTGGGGGCTAGGCGGGGGGGAGGTGGAGAGGGTGGGCGAGGAGGAGCCGGCTGGGGTGGTGAATGAGGGGGGCTGGGCGGGATGGGACCACAGGGAGGGAGGGCGGGGTTTGCAGGAGTGGTGGGATGGGGTGGTAGGCGAAGAGGGTGGGGAGGCGGTGGAAGAGGGGGGAAGAGGTGGAGAGGATGGGCGGGGGTGGCGGGTTGGGGAATTGAGGGGTAGGTGGGGGGAGCTGGAGAGGGTGAGCAGGGATTGTGGTCTGGGGCAGTGGAGGAGGGGGGAGAGTGGAGAGGGTGGGCGGGGGTGGCGGGTTGGGCAGGGGGGAGGTGGAGAGGGTGGGCAGGGAATAGCGGGTTAGGGCAGTAGAGGAGGGGGGCTGGTCGGGGTTTGACTATGGGGAGGGAGGGCAGGGTGTTGGCAGGATTGGTGGGGAGGGGGTGAGGCGGAGGGTGGGGAGGCGGTGGAGGGGGGGAAAGGTGGAGAGGGTGGGCGGGGTGGAGGAGGGGAGATAGATGAGAGGGTGGGGGGTGGCGGGCTAGAGCAAGGGGAGGGCTGGGTCACGTGGAACTGCAGGAGGGAGGGCGGGGTGATGGATCGGTGGAAAGGGGGTAGGCAGAGGGTGAGGAGGCATAGGAGAAGGGTGAAGGATGGAGAGGGTGGGGGGTGGGGGGTGGGGGGGGGGGGGTTGGTGGTGCATGGGAGGATTGGAGGGAGGGCAGGGGTGATTGAGTTTTTTGGGTGGGCGGGGGGGGTTGGGAAGAGGATGAGAGGGTGGCGGGGAGGATGGATGGGGGAATGGTGGTGGAGGGGAGTAGTGGGAGGAAGGGCGGGGTGGCGGAGTTGGTGGGTGGGCTGTGTGGTTTGGGAAGAGGATGGGAGGGTGGGTGGTGAGGATTGGGGGGTTGTTGGTGACTCCATGTGATGGGTGAGTAGGATGCAGAACTGGGTAAGCTCGAAGAAGATCCATGACGATAATGAGACAATGAGTGAATTTTGGACTTCAATTTATAGCCTATTTAACTCAACCCAAAGTGAGGTGCACAGTGAATCAATATGAAAGGGTGGTGTATGTGATAAAGCATGCTTAAAAGAGAGGCCATGCAGAGATGACTTTCAACCACAAGAGAGGTAACCAAATGAAAGGATAAAATCAAAAGTAGATTTTAGAAAGAGATTGCCATAAAAAAGGACAACGCAAAAAAAAAATTGATGGCTATAATTGAAAAGTTTCACGTTTAAGTTTTATATATAAAGAGAAAGAACTTATGGAAACAAAAGGGATGTTATGTTTATTTGCGTGAAAAAAAAACAAGTTTATACATTGCAAGATGGATATGCCATTCAGGATGGTGATTCTACTCAAAACAACGGCGGAGAAAACATGAAAAAATGGATAGAGTAGCCCTATATAAAAGCAAATTTTCTATACAACCTTGACAATATTTGTATTCCCAATGATTTAGCATGTTCCAAGGCTTTGCTGACGGTAGGGCTTGAGCCGAGATATGTTGACCAATGGTAGGACCTCTCCATTTAATGTCTCTAACTCCACAGCACGCCAATTCAGCATTGTTTTAACTCGATAAGGTCCTTCCAAGTGTGAGAGCCATTTCCCCTTAGTTCTGTTTGGATTTGAGGTCTATGGAGAAGAACTAACATGCCTGGTTGTATGTTTTTGTTCCACAGATGCCGATCATGTGCCTCCTCCCTCTTCATCTGAGTCTCTATCAATTGTTTTGCTGCATATAGATGTATCTCCTCCACTTTGTGCAGTGCTTCCAGCCTTTGAGAGACACCACAATCTCTCTTTCCCTGTATGAAAGCTACTTTTGATGATCCATGTAGAAATTCTAAGGGTTCAATAGGCAATATCCCATAAACCAGTTGGAATGGAGAGTAGCCAGTAGCCTCTTTGTAAGCAAACCTGTATGCCCATAGGGTACCTTGATAAGCAATGCCCCAGGAAGTGGGTTGTAACATACATTCTTTCCTTAACATGGCAATTAATACCTTATTAGTGGATTCTGCCTATCCATTAGCTCTTCGATAATAGGTAGAAGAGGTCCTATGTAGAATTTTGTACCTGTTGAAAATTTCCTGTAGGTCCTTATTCACAAAATGAGTACCTTGGTCTGTACAAATTTCAAGTGGACATCCAAACCTACAAATGATACTACTGTAAATGAAATCAGCAACAGTTTGATCGGTGCAGTCAGGGGAAGCAATAGCTTCAGCCCACATTGTTGCATAGTCTGTGGCGATCAATAGATACTTCTCTCTTTTTGGAATCGACGGAGGGTAGATGGGCCCCACAAAATCTAGCCCCCACTTTTCAAATGGTTGCCAAGAAGTGGAAATAATCAAGGGGCTATGCCTCTGCTTTGTTGGCTTGGGTCCACACCTCTCACAAACATCACATGCCTTTCCCCATTCCTCTGCATCTTTGAATAATGTAGGCCACCATAAACCAGCATCAAGGATCCTCTAACTCATAATGTGTCCTGGAAGGTGCCCACCACCTGTTCCTTCATGTGCAAATCTAAGGACTCCCCTCACTTCTTCTTCTTCCATGCACTTCCTAATCCTATTATCTTTTCCTTGTCTATATAATTTTCCTTCAATGAAGGAAAAAGGTCTGCTTTTGATTAGCAGTCTCTTTCTTTGCACAACACTTGCCTTCTCCAGATGCAATCCTATTATAATAAAATTCTTGATGTCCTCATACCAACCTTGAGCTTGTATTGCAAATAGATTAGCATCTCGAAAATCATCATTTACTCCAATTACTTGATCCATCATGTTGATCCTGGATAAGTGGTCTGCCATAACATTTTCTTTACCTAGTTTATGGACCACAGAAAATCAAATTCCTGAAACAATAGTAGCCACCTCCATATCCTACTAGTCGCTTGTGGTTTATTGAGTAAGTATTTGAGTGGTTGTTGATCAGTTATAATAACAAATTTCAATCCTAGTAAGTAATGATGAAACTTTTGGACAGCAAAAACCATGGCTAAGGCCTCCCTTTCTGTGGTGCTATAATTCCTTTCAGCCTTGGCCACAATTCGACTGGCATATTGAATTGGTCTGTCCACTTTAAATTCTTCACTAGGTTGGGTCAAAACTGCCTCCACTGCATATGCATTGGCATCTACATGTATAGGAAAAAAATTTTACCACTCAGGTGTGATCAGAATGGGAGAAGCTACTAACCTTGACCTCAATGTTTGATATGCTTTTTCCTCTTCTTCCTCTCATTTAAAAGGTACTTCCTTTCCTGTAAGCCTAGCCAATGGCCAGTCCATTTTTGCATACATCTTAATAAACCTTCGGTGGTACCCTCTATGTCCTAGAAAACTCTGTATTTCTTTTGGTGATTTAGGTCTAGGTAACTTTGATATAGCTATATTTTTGTCTGGGTCAGGTGCCATACCTTTGGAGGATACCACATGTCCTAGTAGGGTACCTTCAGTCACAAGAAAGTGGCATTTATTTGGGTTAAATTTCAACTTTGTTTCTCTGGACTTTTTGAAAACTTGTTGTAATTGAAACAGATGCTTTTCTAAACAATCCAATGGAGTCTCTGCAAGAGTACCTGAAAAGGATGAAAAATCATCCATGAAAATTCTGAGAGAATCTAGCAGCAATGGTCCAAAAATGAGATTAACTGTTCGATTGAAAGTAGCTAGTGCATTTCTCAGTCCAAATGGCATCTTGAAATATACATAAGTTCCCCAAGGTGTAATGAATGCATTCTTCTCTCGATCCTTAGGGTGGATGGATATTTGATTATATCCACTGAATCCATCCATGAAGCTGTAAAGAGTATGCCCAGCTACTTCTTCTATGACTTGTTTAGCAAATGGCATTGGAAATCCATCTAGGACGGTGACCTTGTTCAATGCTCTAAAGTCCACACAGATTGTGGTCTTGTTTGTATTTTTCTTTGGAACAATTACCATAGGAGAGAGCCACTCTGAATGCTCTACAAGGATGATAATTCCTACATCTTCCATTTTTTGAATCTCCAAATAAACAGCTTCAGCATATTTAGGATTCAGCCTATAACTCTTACCTCTCACTGCTTTGCTCCTTCAATGAGAGGGATTCTGTGCTCTCCATAACTAGGTGGTACTCCTTCCAAATCCTTGTGGTGCCAAGCAAATATGTTTGCAAATGACTTCATGAAATATTTTACCTTTAATAGCACCTCCGGATGATTCCCTATCCATGTGGCGAGTAAAATGGGATGCGGCTGATCCTCATTGCCAAACTGAATTTCCTTTACTGGATGCCTGTTTACAATGCTATCTGTAAGTCCTTCCTGAGTAGCATCCTTAATTACATTGTCCCACATAGCTTCGGGATCATAAGCAGGAACATCTTGGATGTCTATTTGCACTTCTTCCTCTTGAATCCATCCAGGAGGGATCTCATGAAGTGGTAATGAATCCTCTTCTATATTATTATTCTTACCTTTTAACTCTGAACCTTCCTTTTGGTTGCAATCCACAGAATTAGCTTCCTCTATATAGTTGTATAAAGGAGATTTCTTTCCCCTTCTGTGGTTTTTTGCTGTCTCTCCCAGCTAGCCACATGAATTTTTTCCTCTTTTTCTTCATATGCTTCCTCTCTACTTGAGTTTGGAAAAATCCCATAGCAAGTAGATGTGTCTTCTGTGTGAATCCAAGCCAACATGTTTTCTTCTTCATATAAATTTTCTTCTTCAAATAGATCTGCCTCTGGTTTGTCCAACAATTCTTCTTCCACACAAATGCCAATTGTCTGCATCATGTTGAAATTTCCTTGATTGTCTGGTCCTTCTTCTAAAATTATCTACTACAAATCTTTTCCCTCTTGCTTTACCCACATTGTGTCCTTGCCCCAGTCATGCCTTAACCAAGGTCTCCCAATTAACAGGTGGAAACTTCCTTCTAGTTTTGGCAGCCTTAAAACAACAAAATCCAAATTAAAGACGGTACCTTGTATCTTGATTGGGACTCTAGGGAGCACTCCCATAGGCCTTACTATGCTTTGGTCGGCCAGTGTTACAGTGAAGTTTGCAGGTCTTGAAGGGTGTAGTCCAATCTTTTTCATGGTATGTTCAGGCATCAAGTTAATGCCAGAACCACCATCCACAATGACTCCTTGAAACTCATGACCTTTGATATAGACGGTGATCCAAGAGCTCTTGTAATCTGTAAGGGGTGCTTCCCCTACAATTTTACCTTTATACATAAGAGTAGTCTTTGCCACTAAACTTGTTGTGGAAGCCTCATCAATTATCTGCAAGAGTTCTGCCCTGAATTTCCCATCCATCTTTATTAAATCAAAAATACTAACCTCCTTTTTCATGGACTTGAGTAGTCTTGAAGCTTCTGATTCCTTAAGATCATGGGCTCCAATGGATTTATCAAACTCCTCATGATCTCCATTGAATGCATGCCCAATGGCATCATTGGTACATATGAGATCTCCTTTTTGCCTTGTATCTGCATGTGTGGTGGCCTTGTCTTCAGATGTCTCTTTGTCTTTGTTCAATCCATTAATTCTTGATTCTTGACCTATATCTACTTGATCCTTTTCTTTGCTCCTTGTCTGCATTGTAAAAGATTCAATTTCTTCTAACTACATCATCCTGGTAGATGGTGATGGCAGATTGACTTGATCTAACATTTCTTCTGTGTGCACACAAATCATTTGGATGTGGGGCCCAGATGAAGAGGCTTGATTCTTAGGACAACAATTTGTATAGTGGTCTCTGGCCTCTGACCAGTTCGTGCAATTTTCCGGTAGAGTGCACCTACTTTGATAGTGCCCACATTCTCCACATCTGAAACAAATGATTGACCTCCTAGGCCCATTTCCAAAGTTATTCCTCTGTCTAGGGTTGTAATTGTTACCTTGATTGGGTGCAACCACCATCGCATTTGCTGGTGGTAGGGGTCCTCCTTGTGTCCAATATGTTGTTGCACGCATTCCTCTTGATTGGCATTCCTGTGCCTCACGACCAGCCTTCCTGCATAACTGGGAAGTCACACTTAACAAAGGACATTCACTTACTATATGACCTTGCTTACTGCACATGGTACACCAAATTCCACTCTTGATGCTACCCCCTTTGAGTTCCTATAGCTCTTGTCGCAGCTGAGCCAATTCCTCTGCTTGGGCTTCCTCCTTCTTTTGGAGCTTTAATGCCTCAATCTCCCTCCTCAACTAAGTAACAACATTCTCCTCCTCCTTGTGGGGTTTATTCCTTTTTAAGCCCTACAGCTCTTTTCTTAGCTCGATTACTGGATCTTCCATATATGTAGAATAGGGTATTTGAGAGGAAATTGCTCCATATTGTTGCCTTGTTTGCTCCAGTCGTGTAGCTATGTTGATGAACTCCTCCCATGGAGGCTGTGGGTAACATAATTCCTTGCTTTTACATTGGGTGGTCACTGGACGTGACTTAGCTAACCATTTCTTAACAAAAAAAGTCATGTGGAGGGTCTGGCAGCTTAGCCATTAGTGCCTTGGCCCTAGTTACAAACTCTGGGAACTTTTCACTTGAACCCAGTCTCAAATTTTCTAATTCCTCTATAATGATTTTTGCAGTATTTCCATGCTAGAATTGGGTTTTAAATGCATCTTTCATTAAGTCCCAAGTGGTGAAATGGTTCTCCGCAAACTCGTTGAACCATTTATCTGCTAACCCTTTTAATGTGGCAGGGAAGAGTATCAAAAAGGCATCCTCTCTTCCCATTAAGCCTCTAGTTTTGCATAGTGCTAAAACCTTCTAATATGCTCGTCAGGATCTTCCTGAGCTAGGCCTCTGAAAGAAGGAAATTTTATATTTAATCTTGATACTAGGGTTTCCAAGTCTACCTCACCTGCCATGCTCTTCACTGATGAGGTTGACGAAAGTGGATTGGAGGATCTTCTAACAGCCTTCCTTCTTGTAGCCATGCAGGTGATCCTCAATGTTTGAGACTGGGTTGCGGTCATGAGCTGCTCATAGCCCTCTTAGTATGAGATAATAGATAAGAATATTTACCTCTTAGTCCAATGAATAGTATTGTCAGCTCTTGAACTCTTTTATCCTTTGCACTTGGCTTCTCCTATGCTCAAATCTCCTTGGGGTCGTACCGTACGTGCCAAATTTTGTTAGGGGATTCTTGAACAAGAAGGGATTTGAGTGTTTGTAGGAGAAAAGGGAAAGACAAGAAGAAAGATACACACTGGAAGCCTCTGTTGATTGATTATAAGAAGACAAATACAATGGTGATGCACAATACAATCCAATGCTTCTGTGCAAAATCCCATAGAGTGCTCAATCACAAAATACCAAATACCCAAGGGTCTTGTTGCTGCCTGCCTTCTCTGCACCAGACCTCCACCTTGTCAAAGCCTGCACTTGTGCACTCCTTGCACCAAGCTTCCAATAAGGGGGAGGGATGGACACCTTGTGTCGGCACATGCACAGCTTCAATGAGACCTTGGGATCCTTGGGGTGAATAGCTTAACACTTCTTTACACACTTCTTAGTCACTCTTCATGCACACCTTGCACTTCATTTCTCTGCGTCTAACACAGATTTTAAAGGCATTTGACATGGAGGACTACAAGGAGTTTTCTACACCTATGGAGGTCAATACAAAATTATCTATTGAAGATACTTTATCTCTATTGGATATTGGAAAAATAGAGGAACTTGGTTGAAAGTGTCATCTAGTTGTGCAATAGGAGACCAAATATATCCTATGTTGTTTGATTAGTAAGTAGGATCTCTTAGAAGCCTTGCAAAACTCATTGGAAATCAAGTACGTAGATAGTGAAGTATAAGAAAGGAGCCATTGATTATGATATTCTATATGAAGAAGTGCCATCTTGGGTATTGTGATTTAGGTTGGGCAAGGGATATAAATACCTGAAAATAATTATTTTTTTTATTTTCTTTCTTTAAGATCCATGATTTTCTCTTTGATGAGTACGAAGCGATCGACTATATCATTATCTTCTACTAAACCTGAGTATAAAGTGTCATATGTTGCAACATATGAATTATTATGGTTGAGGAGGATCCCATATCATATAGGAATACAAGGACATGAGGATTCAAATCTAAAGCGTGCAATGAAAGTTGCATGACCATCGCTAAAAATGCTATTTTCCATGCATGTACCAATCATATAGATATTCAGTATCACTATATGCATGAGTTGTTCGAGGATATGCTCGTGAAGATAAGATATTTTCCAACTAAAGAAAATGGATTGGACATCTTTACCAAGGCTCCTATGAGAGAGAAACTTTATGCGCACTTTCCAAAGCTTCATATTTGACCAAGGAGGTAGTTCATCACAGGTTGCACATTGATGTGGGGTGAGAGGTGTGCTATATAAACTCAATACTCCACCATCAAGTGTCCACAAAAGATCCCTCATGCTCTAATTGCAAGATCCCATTATGAAGACAAGCCATTAGGAGAGCCAAGACATTGTGGAACCCTATCTTCCAAGTTAGATGAGTTCAATGTGTGAGTGTTGATGGTAATAGATCATCTTTGTGGGCTTAGCCATGAGGCTAGGGAGGGCATCAACATTCATGTCAAGGGGTTGCCATTCAAGGTGAACATAAAAGGCCTTCTAGTGTCATCCCACGCACCACTAGGTTAGAGACAATATGAGTTCTATGGAGATATTGTCCAACATTATGTTTTATTGACAATCTTGTCTCTCCAAACTATGTTTATCTTTACACATTCCCATTGTATAAGCTATATAAGCATGGCCTATGTAAATCTCTACTCATCATTGTGCACTAATGAGCCCATCATGTAGACTCTATCTAGATATCCATGTAAGCTCCATGTTTTGAGCACACGAGTGTAGAATGCCATTGTTATAGCTGTATTACTCTTAGAAATTTGTGAATTTGATTTCTCTATCTATTCGTCTACATTTTTCTAAACTTTTTCTATTGGCCTATTGCATTGTACTATTATTTCTTACAATTTTAACCTTAAAAGTGGGCGATAATATGTTCCTTATATGTATGAATTGCACCTTCAAAATTTCAAGTTAATGGAAGAATATGTTGAAATCGTACTTTAGAAAAAAAAAATACCATACAGACTCACGTTGTATCCACCTTCTTATACCTCACTTTGCATGAACATTGTCTTGTAGACTCGCGAATTCTAGTGGAATGCATCTACTTGATCTTATAACGAAAATCTCTCCCTTGCAACATGAGTTTGTAAAAATCGTGCAATATGATTCATACGCATCAATTATTATTCCCTCCACATTGTTCCTTTTGTGGGAGATGAAGGCTATGTGTAAAGATCAACCTGAGTTTTATTTTATAATCCTCTTTCAACTAATGAATTCGTCAAAGAGTTATGAAGGAAAATATGAAGGAGTTTTGAGATAAAATATATTGTACATAGAACTCTAGTTGGACCTCACATAAAAATTTCTCTAAGGAAAAGAATCATGTGCATAGAACAACAAGTGACGTCTATAATGAAAGGTATATATTATATTTCTCATACTGCACAAACTAACAAATCCTAACAAAGCTTTATTGAGCATTCATGTTATCTATTTACTTATGTAATTAAATGCATGCTTATCTAAATAATTAGGAATTTATAGTTTATATTAGTATATCATGTTGTGCAGGCATATGCATGCACATGCTTGCATGATAATGTAGGTTTATTTTGTGTAGGCATGCATATGTCTTAGGGTTACGGTGTTATCATAGTTCATGAAAGCTATGGTTATGCTATTATATTTGTTATGCTTTGCGTAATGTAGGCTCATGTTGTATAAAACTTTTCTTGCGTACACCTACATAATCTTGCATATGTCTAAGAATATCTTTGTTTTATTTTTATTTTTATTTAACTATCGATGATAATATCGATGCAATTTTTGTTATTATAATTATCCTAATACATTTGGTTTTTGATACACATATGGAAAGTTTTATCTTCTATTGTATTGTGTTTCAATGCATCTTTCTCTACTTGAATGTTACACGGCTACTTGGATTGTTTTATCCCAAGGGGGGATCACCATCGCTAGATTTACATGCTTTTTCTAACTTTGACTGGGCTGGTTGCTATGACACTCATCTGAACACTAGTAGTTTTTGCTTCATGCTTCATAGATCATGCATATCTTGGTTGAGCAAGAAGCAAGCTATTGTGGCCACTTCTAGTTGTGAGGCTGAGTATAGGGAAACTTTCATAGTGAGTGATGAGTGTGTGTGGATCACATGCCTTTTGGCTGATTTTGGTGTTGGTGACCTTCTCCATTGATAGTTAGAGCGCATTTGTAGTTGCGAGAAACCTTGTGTTTCATGCTTACATGAAGCACATTGAGGTGCATTATCATTACGTCAAGCAAACATTCTCTTCTAGGGAGATCCATTTGCATATGTACTGACACAAGATAACATTGTAGATATTTTCACAAAGGCTCTGCCTCAAGAGAAGTTTGAAGCTTTTTGCAAAGCTTTGGGATTACTTCCTTTTATGGATAGATATCTTTCCACATCACTTGGCACTTCCTTATACATGAGCGCAAGATCCTTGTTCACCACATCACTATGATGGGGGATTTTTTGATATATTTTGATAGTGATGTGTGCGAACACACTTAGGACTACCAAGGTACTTTTTCCCTATCCAAAAGGTCTTATTCCCCTGCTTGTATATACGCCTATAACCATAATGGGCGACTTATCTTTGTACATTCATTTGGTAATTCCGATAGTGTAATGTGTTATGATCGAAGCTTTTTCTTCTTCCTTGTGTTGTTTGTGTGCTTTTGCTGACCTCAAAATCCAACATTTCCTTCTTGCATGGCTGGTCCTAGCTCCATTAAGTGCATAATCTTCACTGTTTGAGCCCTTGTTAATTGTCTCTTCATTCTATTTTGCTACTTATTCTTTCTGCCCTAGCCTTGGATAGGTCCTAGAGAGATCTTCTCGAACCAGAACCAATGTGTCCCCCTTCCTTCAACATCCTCATCTTGTGCTCTAAGCTCATCAGGCTCATTCCTTTAGACTACCAGATTAGTACAATGATGTTAGATCTCATTGTGACTAACCCATTTATTTCCTTTTGAATGTATTTGTTGAATACAATCATGTAGCAAGGGTGGGTCCTCACACATCCCCATTCATCCATATCTAATCTTGCAACCAAGTTGCCTTAATTTTGGTGGCCACTGCCTGGATAATCTATCCCTACTATCGAGGAGGCAACATCCTTGTGTGCATATTCTGGATTGGCTTCCATTTGTAGTTGCTTCAACTTTTCTTGATCATATATACACATGTAATTCTATCCCCAATCATGGATACTTTTGCATGTCTAAACTAAGGTTGTCCCACAAGTAATGGAAAACCTCTTGTTTCGAGCAAGAGCCTAAGTATGATAAAATCTAGGATAAATTTATATCCTTCTTTTGTTAGTACGACTCGTTCCACTATTCAGATTGGCTTCCCCCTTCTTTGGTCTGCCATTGTTATGATAAATTATGCTTCCTTAGTTGGGTGGAGTCCTAACTTTTTAGTAATTGATTCCAGCATTAGGCCGATCCCAAACCCACCATCTATGATCATTCTTGGAATATCTCACCTGACTTGTTCACTATTGTCCATGGACTATAATAATCAATTAATGGGCCTATGTTATCAAGCAATCACTTAGGCTACTTTTTATGGAGATTGGTGCTTCTAGCCACCGAACTATGCTTATCATCGCACATTTTAATGTTGCATCCATATGCAATATTTTGTAAAGGATGACTTGTTGATATGTATTTCTAATGATTTGATTCATTGAGAGAGATGTTGTTGAGGTGTTGTTTGTGTGCTCTAGCATCTTAGCTCTTAGCTCCTGTTGGGCTGTTCGATATGTATCCTCAAGTGTTCTTTCCCTCCCCACCTGCTTCTTCTTACCCCTAGGACATATTGTGGTTTGAATCAATCTACAAGTTTTTGTTCTTTGCACTACCTTCTCCATCTTCCTTGTTAGCTCCTCATATTCCACAGTCGGGGTTGTTCTTGCCTTGGTCCTTGTCTCCTTCGTCTTGGCAGTTTTTGGGTTCATTTAAATTTTTCTCACCTCCTTCTCCTTTTGCCCTAGGTCTCAAGTCGTTTTCTCAAGATTAGGCATGTGGCTCACTTTAGTCTTCTATTTTTGCCTAAGTTCTTCATTTTATGTCTCCTCGATCCTTACTTTTATCCTTTGAGCCCTAGTGCAAATTCTTAATGGACAAATTTCATGCAATGGCACCACGTGATTAGTTGGGGACCATTATAGTACTTCTTTCATCAGTGGTAGTTCCATCAAAATATGGAGAGAATTATTCATTGTACTTTGGGTAGCCATCACCTGCTTTGGGTAGTCCCTAGTATAATGGTCCCTTGATTCTAGAAAGTTGGAGCATAGTGGTGTGTTCTTTGGTAAAAGACAATGAGATTTCACATGGACATATTCTCTGCATCTAGAACATACTATGGGCAATTGAGGCCTATTTTTGAACGTTGAGTCTTGATTGTTCACATTGTTCTACATACCTATTTTAGTGAGAGTAGCATGGAAAGTAGGGCCACTATAATATTACTCAGAATAGGTCCTAGAGCCACCATTGGCTATGTTATCAATAGCATGGCGGCACAAGTCTCGTAGATTGTCCATGCAGGTGCTTGCATCTATGCCATCCCCTTCAAGTAGTAACTTCTGCGAGCTTCATGTCCCCATTTTCCACAAAACTAGCATACTATCTTGTTTGGACAACCTGCTTGCGAGTTCCCTCGTTGGTGGCATATAGTACACCAAAGGCTTTCTCTTGTCTCTCGGTTCCTTAGTTCCTCAATTTCTTTTCACAACTTAGCCACTTTGTCTTCTTCCATGGTCACAAACTCATGATGCCCTTGGATGTCAATCCACAGGTGAGGGCATGAAAAAGTGTCATTAAAATGAACTTTGGATTGCTCGAATCTTGTAGCCATGCCCACAAAATCTTCTATTGAAGCGCCTAATGCTAGCAAGTCTTGGAGCTTGTGTCTAATGCTCATCAAAAGCGCCTTTTTTGAGCCATTTCTTAATCACGAAATCTATTAGACTGAGTGGTAGTTTTGCTACTAATGCCCTTGTCTAGGTCATTAGCTTTGAAAATGACTCATCTTTTCTCAAATTCAAATTTCCAAGCTCATCCAAGACTTTTTCGATGGAATTGCTTGGTCTAAATGCAAAAGAAAATTCAAGCTTCATTTCATGCCACATTACGAAGTGGTTGTCGTAGAATTGGCTGAACCATTTATTGGCTAGCACCTCCAAGTTGTCGCTAATAGAGTCATGAAGTCATCAATTCATCCATCTAGCCCTTTACTCTTACATAATGCTAGAAACCACCTAACATGGTCATCTTGTTCCTCCATTGAAGGTCCCTAAAAAATAGGAAAATTGATGTTAATTCTTGAAAGAAGCATTGCAACATCAACTTGGGCCATCTCCCAATCGTCTGTACTTTTGGATTTTCCTAGGAAACTTCCTTGAATGGTAATATTCTACCCTCGATTAAGTGATGTAGGTCATGAGCGCGTTTGGTTCATAGATAGGATTAGTGTCAAGAGATGATGAGCTACCAAGACCTAATCCCATCGGGCATGCTAGACTCAGCTCTACTAAGGAGCTGATTTTCTATGAGAGGACCAAGGAGGTAGCATGCTTGTCGTGGCCCGATTTTTCTTGACCCTATTTGTCACGGCTTCTCGCTTACAACCTTCACAACAAAGAATATCACAGATGCACAGAGACTAGAGAATTGATTTGGACAAGCTCACATATACGTGAACAATAATTAGGCTCACTAAGTGTTTTTATTACTCCAAAAAAATTACAATGAGAGGATTCCACCAAGCATGAATAAGAAGGGAGAAAGCCTTTCCAACTTGAGAGCCCACACCTTATAGGAATTCTTCTATTGGAGAACACATATAGGGTAGTAAAGTAATACAGATGTTTTGGGAGTAGTAGTAAAGTAATATGGATGTTTGTGTCTAAGGTGGATGGGATGTCACAATTTCAATCGCCTCAATAGCCTTGGGATTCCTTCAACATCCAAAATCTGATAGTTCTAGGCCAAAAGGAAGGAATAATCCTTTGTTGAATCCTAGGAAGAGGAAGTGGAAGTCTGTTGAACCTCCTCTTGCTTTTCATTTTTGAGTTGCCTCTAGCGCTAGCCTTGTTGCCGAATCACCACTCCACCCATCCCCAACCTCTTTTTGTTAACTAAAGATGCTTTGGTATCTAACAAACAAACCACCTAGAGCCCGCACCATGGTAGCCTTCCACTTTGAGAGCGAAGCTTTCTTCTTCTTCCTATTGTCAATGCTCATTGCTTTAGTTGTCGTACCACCTTCTAAGCATTCTCCACTTGTCAGGGTGTAGAGATGCTAGCCTTGGCTTCCTTCAATTAGTACTCATCAATCACTCTGCTCATGGTTGTCTCCCTCTTGAATACCATAGGGAGCTTCACTAATCCTACTAGAATCATCAACTATCGTATCACTTGGTTCTTCACCTTCCGTAGTACACCTCTCACAACCTCGCATCTGACCTTGCCCAATCCTTCTTGCTTTTCCTACCATGTACCCGTCTGTCTCTCCCGTGAAATGTTATCTTCCAATGGAATCCTACTCTCTTTCCCTTCTCTAACGTAGGAGTCGTGTTCTGGTATTCTTAGATTCTTTTCTATTTTTGGGTATTGTTCTACATAGGGTTGTTTACCTATATAGACATCTTGCATTAACCCTCCCTTGTATTTGAGTATATCTATCTCTCTATATCAATCTGTGTCTATGTGTATCCCATTATCTGCATCAGGTGCCTTATACACTAGGTGTTCTTGTCCTGCTTCTTGCATTTTTTGATCTATTTCACTTCACCTTCTTATATCATAATTGCTTCAATCACATGATCTATCCATTTGCAAAAGGGAACTATATTGAGATCTTGGATTTGCACCCAAAGAAGGACATTATCGATGGTGACCTCAAGCTAGCAACATGAGTGTTGGTTGGAGTTAATGCTTTGCTTCTTAATGCTCATATGTAGTTGAATATTCATGAGTGTGTAATAGAATTTGGGCGGACACTAGTTCAAACTAATTGGTACTTGTTTTCAAAACCCATATGCATGATCCTCCAGAATAGATGTCATTGTTGGCTTCAGACCATCCGGCCACTCAATTGTCGAGAGTGACCTAACTCTGGAATTAGTGTGAATGTGTCTGAAAAAAAGACCTTATGGTATTTTGGTATCATGAACATCCACCGAATGTACACACAAGAACTATCGGAATGCCAAGGCTTGGAACTAACAGGATTCTAACTTGGTGAATTCATGAGGGGAAGGATAGAAAAAATATAGGGCAATTGGGATTTAAAGTGGTAATTGTGAGATAGTCTATTTGGAACCCTACAACATTCTTTATTTATTTTGCGAAAAAATAATGTTTCCAATTGATAGGCATGGTGTAGCAGCATGGATAAAGGACTAAAAGAGGCGGTTAATATCGTAATGTTTAGTTTGCGGGTTTAATGCGACCATCAAGAACTATAAAATGGTGCGTTTTGGTTCCTATGCTTGGAAATTACGTATTCAAAGAATGGAAAATTACATATTCAAATAATTTCTTCAATATAGATGCCTTTACGAGGATCACAACAAAAAGAGAGGTAAGAAAAGAGGAGAACTTAAACAAAAATAGACATTGGTGACACTACAACGAATATGCTCTCATATGACCTAGAGAGTTTGCATGAAGTTTTAACTACATGCTAGAGGTTAAGAATACTTTTCACATTGTTTGAAAATGGAACATCTTGCTTATGTCGGGGACAATAGAGTTAGACCAATCTATTTGTAGGTCTTAGTCAATCAACCTCAGTTAGACAACATTATAATCAAGAAGGAACTTTTTTGAAATATTCCCTCTAACATTAGATTGAGGGTTTTCATCCTTAAAACCCAAGTGGGGTGCCATGGGCCCCACATACTTTTCTTCTATGTTGTTGCATTTCACCCCAACCATTGCTCAAATACCACTTTTAATCCTCTATCCATGTGAACTAGATACATGCTCTTTACCGCAATTGCATAAACATACACAATAATAAACCAAAGCCCTCACTTGGCGCCCACATAGATCTCCTCGTTTGAGGGCCTTACAATATGGGCACTCATTACAAACATAGTTGTTAGAGGTGGAATTGTCTTCTAACGATATCTCTTTTGAGCTACAATTTCAAGTATTCATACAAAGTTCTGAAGAATATTTTAAGGACCTATGTTATGTTTATTTCATATGAAAACAAAAAAAAAAATTGTACCATTTAAAAATTAAAAATTTGAAATTGAATAAGACAGAAAAATGGGAATCGAAGGCAGATTAGATATAAATTTGTTCATCTCTTGAGTCCAATTCATTGCATTTAAAAATTTGGATTCATTGTGTCTAATCATGCGCAAGCCTATTCGGATGGGTAGTAAGGCTTATACACATGAAGAGCTCAAGGATTTCTACACAGACATGGAGGACGAAAAAGTGTACACCATTTTTTTTCTCGATTGTACTATCAAGTTCCAAAACTTTCTATATCATGAGCCTTGTTCTTCATCGGGCTTCTTTCCTCGGATCTTTTCTTGCAAGGTATTGAGTTTGTTCCGACGAAGTCTTGGATTTTTTTTTCCTTTGTCGTTTGCTTTTTGTTTGCTTTTTTTTTTTTTTGTGCCGATTTGGGGCCTCTCACGTGATTTCATTTTCCTCCACGCTGCGGCCCCGAAGTTGACGTGAACGTGATTTCATGTTGTTCATGAACATGATTTCATGTTGTTCATGAACGTGATTTCATGTTGTTTATGAACGTTATGTATCATGCGACGGCCGACGGCTTTTCAGTTCAATTCAACGGATCACTACGGGACGTCTGAACTTATGGCAATCTGTAGCCTCCAAACTTTCAATGGCACAAGTTTTGCAAGACATGTTTTGGTCGTTCATTGTTTCTTGCGAGCAAGCTGTGTCTCAAGACCTGCGGACCATGATGTCCAGTCAATGTAAAGAGGGTTTAACAAAGGAAGCTGAAATACTAATGTGTGAGTGTGTGTGTGTGTGCGCATGCGTGTGTGTGTGTGGTGTTGCAACGAGCAAGCCTTGATTCTTGACCTCCAGTCTATGGATTCCCCTGATTCTTGAGGTACCCCTGATTCTTGACCTCAAGTCTATGGATTCCCCTGTTAAAGTATAGCATTCATATTTAAATTTACTGACAAATACATTCATAGAGATATTTGTGTCTTAGTTTTCTTCATGAAGTCTTATGATATAGCTGTAAACTCTCAATCATAAATTTGTAAGGTGAAAGATATGAGATTCCAACAGATTGAAGTGGATGAGTCATCAAATTCATTTTGTATGATTGATTTATGACATGTCAATCAAAAAAAAAGTTGGTCTAATCATATGATGATGGTTGCTACAATAATTCAACAATCACTTTGTTGCACACACAATTTGAGTGTACTATACTGAAGCCAACAAGTATACAACCATTTGAAATCAAGTTCATCATGATTTGAAGAACTTTCAGTACAACTCGCTACTACCGGATTCACAAGTCTGCTAAGTCTATCTACTTGCCATTCTTTCCGATTGCATCTAATACGTCAACTTCCTATTGCAGCATCAACGCAACATCCTTTCAAACTCTATGAGCAAGGATTTGAATTCAAAAGCATTACATACAAAGAACCATTCATTTTAAGTTGCATATGTGTAGAAAAGCCAAGTCTATGAATGGCCAAGTATACACCTATAACTTCTTAGCATCCATTCTATTTATCTAGAACTTTCTATATTGTTTTCCTGCTTGAGTAAGGTTATACGCCTATTTAATTTAAGTACCACAAAAGTGGATCAAGTCCAATTTTACTCTCGCTGAGAGAATTGTTAGTAACAAGACAGTTGACTTCCAAAAACAGATAGCTCTACTCACATTCTCAATATTTCAAAGAGTTTTCTTTGGTGCCATTAGTTCAGGCACCTGCAAGAAAGTATCATAATGATTTTATTTCATCAATAGGTCGAGGAGAAATAACTCCAGTAAAGCTTCTAGGTCCAAAAGGCAGTTCCTAAGAAGTCTGTGTGTGTGTGTGTGCGTGTGCTTGTTTGCTTTATTTGTATGTACTTAACGCATACATATATAAATATAATCGTTCAAAAGCTTCTTCATTGAAATAATAGCAAGTGAAAGAGTCTCAATCGATTTTCTTGTACGTATTTATTTATCAAAAGATTTTCCTTTTAGGCATTGTGATCAAAACCCCTTTCAATTCGGATATTTCAAGTGATTCGATGCTCCTCAAATATGTTGATGTGACATCATAAAATTTGATTGAATATTGGGATGTCTCGAAAAAGTCTAGTAATTATTCGTGAATTTAAAAAATCAAATAATGAAATGGGCCTCTTACCACCTTCATTGCATGCATATGTTGTCTCTCATCAAAACCCACAATGGCTAATAATAATCATGTTCTCCGATAGTACAGTCATAACCCTTGGGCTCTTCAATGTATCCCAAGAAGAACCACATCTTTATATTGGATTCAAGTTTTCTCCTTGTGGTATCTACGAAGTTCCTATAATAATTACAACCAACCATTTTAAAATGTAAGGCAAAGGTATGTTTCTTCCCTTCCAAAATCATTGTGTAACTTTTGCTAACAATTGATGCAGGTTTGGAAGCTACCCTTTTCCAGCAAAAGCTCCATTTATATCATTATTTTCCGTTTCTTGCAGTCTTATGTATTGATGAAGTTGTGTACTCAGTATGAAAAATTTGTTCAATGTAGTATGATTTTAAGAGGAGCACAACAAAAAGAGAGATAAGAAAAGAGGGGAACTCAAACCAAACATAAACATTGGTGACACTGCAACAAATATGCTCTCATATTAGCTAGAAAGCTTCTATGATTTAAAATATGAGCTAGAGAGCACAAGAGGTAAAATGCAGGACATTTAGGAATATTTATCACATGGTTTGGAAATGGAACATCTTGCTTAGATATATATCTAAATAGGAACGATTAGATATTACAAATTTGTTAATCTCTAGTTCCACTTCATTATATTTAAAAATTTGGATTTATTGTGTCTAATCATGCGTAAACCTATTTGGATGGGCAATATGAACTATAAAAATGAGAAGTTAAATGATGGTTTTTACATAGACACGGAGAAATGGGAACTCAGTTTCAGAGTACAACTGTGATAGACTGCAGATCATAACATTCCAACTAAGAGGATAAGGCACAGCAGAGATGTTGAACACACATCATGTTGCCTCCAAATTTCGGATGACACAAGTTTTGTCAAGGGCCATTTTGCCTATCAAAAATGGTGTTTTTTGAAATTTTTTGTCAAGTCACAGGCTAGGATTAGTATTTGACTCCCAATTTTTATAAATCTCTATGTATATTATATGTGTATGCCTTCTATAGACATACCAAAATTTCTCATCTGAAAGGTAAAAGAATTTGACTCTCATTTTTTATAGATCTATATGTATATTATGTGTATGCATATCAAAATTTCTCATATGCAAGGTAAAAGAAACATTTTGCCTGTCATATGACATTTTCTTGTGGCACTGAAATTTAGGCCCTGGTTGGGAAATGAAGAAGTCTTGGTTTCGTTTTCTTTGTCGTTTTCCTTCTGTGTGGTTTTATTTTTTTGTTTGTCAATTTGGGGGCCCCTTCACGTGATTTCTTATTGTTCCACGTTGGGGACCCGTGGTGTACTGTTAGAGACTTTGGACTTTTGTTAACCGTTTACAACATGAAGTATAGTTTTTGGAACGTGGGGGACAAGGGAGAGCTTAGGTTATATGCATTGTTCGTTCCTATCTTCCAAACATTAATAAAAGACTCGTTAAAAAATTAAAAAAAAAAAACTTGCACATAAATTGGAGCTTGTTCATACTGTTGTTTGTGGTTTCATGTAGACATCTTCATTTGGGAACTATCTATACTTCATGAATATCATTGATGATTTCTCAGCATGGGTTTATCCATTGAAATCAAATTTTGAAGTATTTATGTGTTTCAAATAGCTCTTCGTTATGGTTGAAAATGTCTCGTCATGTAAAACGGACACTCTCCATTTTTATCTAAAAAGGGAGTATATTTCTTTTGAGTTTATTACATTTTTGGTTGAGTGCGGGTTAAAACATCAATGTACAAGACCATATACAGCTCAAAAAAGTGGAGTTGTTAAGAGGAAGAACACCTCTCTCATGGAAATGGCAAGATTATCAAAAGTCAAGATTTTCCATATTGCTTTTGGCTTAAGGCTATTACGTACTGTGTAACATATGTAGTCAATGAGTGTCCCACCAAAGCATTGTAGCCTATCAATCCATATGAGGCTTGGCATAGTTGCAAGCCATGTATTGCTCATCTAAGTGTTTTTTTGTTGTTTAGCATATGCATTAGTGCCTAAACAACAACACAAAAAGCTAGATGATAAAGTTGCGCAATGTATTTCTATAGGGTATAGTTTTTTTACAAGAAAATCTTTATCTATACATCCACAAGCTAAATGCCTTGCAACAATGTGCCCTCCTATCTGTTGGAAAACAATGATCCTATTGGTCAAAAGTATCTAGAACTAAAGCATAGCATGCAGTTTTTATAGGTTCTCCTCCAAGATAAGCGACCGGCGCCTTGGCTAGTTGATTAGTCTTTCATAGAGGTGACCACGGTTCAAGTCCCCGATCCTGCAACGCCGGTCTCGTGAGTTTTTTGGTGCTTTTATCTTCAAACAATGGATGACAGCGGACAGACGCGATGTTCGATAAAACAGTAGCTTTTTTGAAGAATACGATCAAGTGATTTATTCGATCGCAGATCGTAGCTTTATTAGCTTTATTATGAGCTTTTCAAAGTTACACAAAACTATATAAGAAGAGTATTGGCCTCATTATCTTTCATCCTTCACCTAGGATCAACACAAGCTTTCTAGAGCTTGGACCTCAATAGAGGTGGTGTTTCTTCTAGCACATGGGGCAGCCATGGTGCTAACTTGAAGCATGTTGAGGAGCAGCTATGGAGTTCTTCTTGGTGATTCTTCTTGGAGAAAATGAAGGGTGTGCTCACACTCTAGCTCATGGAGAGGAGGTAATCTCTTGTTCATGGCAAGAAGACTTGATTATTAGTAGCTTGATGGTGAGGATCGCCCATCTACATGATGTATTTGAAGATCATCTTCTACAAGAAGATGTTAGGTTGAAGATTATCTTCTACAAGAAGATGTCTGGCTACTTCAAAGACATTGGATGGGACCATCTACATGATTTTGAAGATTATCTTCTACAGGAAGATATCAGGTTGAAGATTGTCTTCTACAAGAAGATGTCGGGCTACTTCAAAGACATTAGATGGTGATTAACATAAGATTCACATCTTATGTTAAGTATTCAGGTACATATTCTCTTTATGCACACAGGTACTACTTGAAGTTTATGGAGGCTGTGGCGTTCATATCAGGAGGAGTCCTATTCGGCATAGGTACAAGAGAATCAGTACTTATATGCTTTATGCATATTTTGATGAGGTGTTTGAGAAGGTGTGTTCACATGAGTTTGAGGATTTCCGGCAACAATTTTGTTAGCATTCTATGCTACTTTATAAGTATGTGATCTTTTCACACATGTATCTGACTTAGGGTCTTCCATAGCCTAAGTTTAGATGTAGGTTTGTTGACCATCAGTTTCACACGGATCCTTCCTCATTCAGTCACTCATATTCACTCTTCTATAACCTATTAGGTCACACATCTCATGTATATTCAGATTACTGCCCACACATCTGAATATGTTTGTTACATTGTACATTCACTCATTCATCTATTTCTCATCACATAGAGTGGCTGAGAATTTTACTCCCACATTGTACATTGAACATTGGTATATATGATACTATGAGTAAGCGATGGCTTACGTAACACCTTACACATGTCTTCTATTCTTTCTCTATCTTTGTCTCATCATCTGTATGATTAAGTTGTGATATGTTCATGTTTTGTCAATATGGAAGATTGTTGGAATTAATGTTGTACATGACTGGAACTATGGAACCATGGACCTGTGACATGAGCCCAAGGGCCTACCTCACTTCCAACATTTGGTATCAAAGCTTTAGGGATTTGGTATCAAAGCACTAAGGTTTTGGTTACAGAACTTTAGATCTTTGGCATCAATGCATTAAGGCTCATTCATAATCCCAGGTTCCCAGAATTCCAGATTTACAACATATGATTTGAAAGCATCTTCTAATATTTGACATTTGACATACACACTTAATCTAGATGAGTAGAGATTTAAGAATTAGACAATTCAGTTACATGTGTATTCATCAGTGTGGAGTATGAAGTTGATGATCTGTTAGCAGCCGAATATTTTTGAAGAGTATGCAAATACTTTACAAAAGTATTGTTTGAAGACCCAGACTTGATGAAGAGAAGACTACTTCAAATTCAAGGAAGAACAATGGTTTAGAGAAGATGAAGGAATCAGATCAACATCAAATCACAGGTATCAGTTTCTACTATCAGATTATCATTTGCAGGTCATATCTTAGAAGAGCAGTTATGAAGAGATTTGAAGAAATTCAAGGATTACTTTTATACACTTTCATTATTTGAAAGTTAAAGGCTACATCAAAACAGGTATCTAGAGGTTTTTCTAGAAAGTTTTGAGAGATCTCTTTCATGGCAAGAAAGTTCATCTAAGAAGACAAGTGCAGAGATGAGATGAGTTTTTTCAGCCAATTTTCTATTGTAAGTTGGTTGGATATCAAGGTACAAATGTATCTAGAGAAGGTAACTCTAGAAGGGCAATTCATCATTCAGACAACGATTGGTGAATTTAGTCGTTTGAGACATTTGAAACAACATTTTGATTCAGAGATATGAGGAGATGGTAAAACATGTTTCTATATTCACTTCCATTTATATACCATGTTTGTTTTATCTCTTACTCTTACATTAGAGGAAGAGAAAAGTTCATTTGAAGAAGTCAAGAGTGTTTGCTACTTCAAGATGAAGAGAACAAAAGGTATAAAAGAGAAGTTTGAAGATGTTGACATCGTCAGGTGGAAGAAAGATGTAGAAGAAGAAAGTCCATCATTTCCAAAAGAAAAGTAAGGCTTCCTTTTCTCATATATTTTCCATATACTTTTCCTATTTTATCCTCTACATCCAAAGACAAGTCTACGAGAACATCTTGTTTAAAGAAGAAGCAGTTTCTTGTTTTGCATTACACTTGGTCATGATTTAGTAGATTTGACAAAGAATTGCATTGAGAGAAAGAAAAGCAGCAGATAAATGTTTTAACTCATATATGTATGAGTTAGTTGAAGCTTTTAAGCAGGCAGCTTATATGTTCCCTCAAAGAATTCTTGGACTGTCAATACAGAGCTACTTGGTATATGACAAGTTGCAGAGAAGTATATTTCTTCTTTATCTAACTCTTGAGGTAAAAGAGTTTTTTGTAGCAGATGTTGGAGACTAGGGTTGAGGTTTTATGTTTGGAAAAGGTTACCTCATTGTTTGGCTCCTAAGCCCAAGGAAAAGATGATTGTGGACGCTTTTATTTTGCTCAAACCCCTCGCAATCGGTCCACTTGGATTACCTAGAGCCCACAATTATCTCGAAATGGATTCTTCCTATGTCTATGCACTAGCTCATAAATTCCCAGCAAACGCACCAAAATGTTATGCTCTCAGTCTAAGGGAAAGATGCATATACGCGCTTATGTTTTGCTCCAACTTCCCAAAATTACTTCACTTACCTTCCTTCAAATCACTAAATTGTATGTGGATGTACGCCCAAGTGTCTTCTTGCTCACATACTTTCGTACTACTTAATTCCCGATTCCCCTCTTCTCTCTTACTCTTGCTCTTAGCCTCTCTCTTTTTTTACTTCAGTATTTTAGTTCTTTTCGATACTTAGCCACACCTCCATACATCAAAGTAACTTTGCCATCGATTTATAACAAAGAGCATCATTTCGTAGCAATAATACATCAGCACTTCATATTCGTGTGTAACGACAATTTATAGCTTCTTCATGTGACATATATATAACCAAATATATACACGAACAAAACCACATAACATAAGCATGACATGATCATAAATATGAATTAGGCATTCCATCGTCACTCTCTTGGCTACCTTCGTAAAGTTTTTCCCATCGCATATTAATACTCTGCATCTTGAATCCTGCATGTACTTGATCTGTATATGATCACTTAACAATCTATAATTGCAACAATGACTAAATGGTCACATTCATAAGAACGCGGTTTCCCCTGTTTAGTACTACAAGAATCTGTAATGCATCATCCATGATCACTGTCTTAAATAACAATCTATAAATGCAACAATGACTAGCTGGTCACATCCATAAGAACGTGGTTTCCCATGTATAGTACTGCAAGAATCTCTTCGTCAAGCAACTGTAGTATGTGATGGATGATTCAACCTCGTGTGCTTGTACACTATCTCATCTCTCATCAAACAATCATGCCTGGCCTGCATACAAAACTCCCACAAACTTTACATCAATATAGCATCATAGCATCATATGTGTATCTTATAAAACTCCACTTGTCCAAGTTGTCTTTGTCAATGCATGGAATAGATCAAGAAATGCATACAATGTTTATTGAGGCTTCCTGCAAATATGCTTAACATACATTCCTGCAAATACGCTTAACACACATGTTAATATATATAACCTCTATGGATTTCATTTACATCACCTGAGGTATAGTCTTGCATATCACGCATTTAGATATCTTGTGATAGCCATCCACATCTTCCTGTTACATCCGTAGCTTCATAATCGTGTAGATTTAACGTTCAGTATCACTACAACTTATACACACTATGATAACAGTTTCCACGTACTCATATACAAACCATATGATTCAAGGCTTTTACCTCAAGCATCCAACATGGATTATTACAGTCTTTGAAAGAGGCTACTTAAACTCATCCAAGATTCCTTTCATATATGTCACCTCAAGTCGTCATGTCAGCAGAACTTCCATATTCAATTAGTACTTACGAAACCTTGCAGCAGATATAAAGAATCTTCAAATACTCCGTTGTAAATACGAAAATTCTGTCCTCAATATGTATCTTCACTTGTTGTCATGACAGCAACCGAATCTTCTTCGTTCATCAATGAGACTGAGAGAGGATATATAACCAAAAGATATGAAGTTCATATTATCATTCATACATGAGATACAGAGTGCGCAACATATATATATAGAGAGGTGTCACTCAACTCCTACTTTATTCTATGGGCAAGAAGTCTATGGAGCGGATAGTGTTGCAGAACCTACGGCTCATATAACAGGAGATGCCGTCTATTAGAGAGAAGTCCACACCCTCAAAAATTGAAGAAGACTCCCCAAAAGCGAGAGCATCCCCCCTTTTTCCTATGTTGCTGAAGCGCCCAGAAGACCTCGATAGCCTTCTGACTCCGAGCGGCTACCCCTTTTTTCTTTTGTACGATTGACGGTATTAATAGTTGTAAAAAACTAATAAAGATGTTCATTTATAACAATAATCATTGTCTAACTTCGCTTCCATAACTGATTCACTCTAAACTCATGATTTCATCAATTTATATAAACACATAACGCGAGCAGGGTAATTGTTGGCACAGATATACAATGAGCGCAGGAAACAAAATGATCAAATACCAACATTTAGAGCATATGTTAAAAGAAAACACACTTAGCTGAGTGTTACGTCTAGTTGGCGCTATGTTCTAGAGACAGAACCTTTCTTGGAAGTCCTCAATGAACCAAAATCCTCTCAGCACCTTCATTTGAACGGATCCTGCTCCCCATCTTCACAGTGAAAGCCTGTTGATGTGCCAACTGTGCTCACTCTTTTAAGTTGAATTCAGAGTATTGCAGCTATGCATCCGATATAATATCTTTCTTGGAGCAACTTCTTGTCTGTCGAATGCCCTTTTTCACTTCCGCTCAGTTCTGTGTCTGAAATCCACTTACATCGCTTCCGTAGCTACCTCCTCACTTCGCGAGGTCAAGTTCGAATTTTTTTTTGTTATTCCCCAAGGTACCACAGAGAACAACCCCCGCCGCCCCCAGGCTTCTTAATTCCTTCCCCGAGCGTATCCCGCTGCTAGAACTTTCCCCCCTTTTCTGTTCTTCCACGATTCGTGCCTTCCAGCAAGCACCACAAGGTAATCCTTCCCTCAATCCACGCGTTCGTCTCTCGTTACCCTTCCGGAAACTCCGAACCTCTTCCTTGATGGCTCATGAAGGCCCCCCTTATCTCTTTTGCAAAAAAAACAAAGGTGGGCTGGATCCGAAGAGGATAGAAATTTAATCAGCTGCTGGGCCCTTATCCCCACACACTAAAAATGTGTTAAGTGTAGTTTGACATACGGCCCTGATCACATTTCTCCACATCTCTGAATTTTTTCCAACGATGTGTCGAAGATCAATTTCCGGAAATCGGTCAAGCGATTGTATTTGATGTTTGATAAGAAAACATCCCCCCTGAAACAAAGCCGTTTCTAATTTCCTTTGCACATCAATATTCCCTATGTTCTTAGGAGGCTTATCCATGCTCAATCCCTTTTCTCCACATCCCTGCAATCAATATCTCCACATGCTTCCCATCAATTATCAAATTCATGCTTCAAGTACCTGAAATCAAGCGTATTTTCCTGCCAAATAGAACCACATTAGTGCATTAAAACCAACCAAATTGTGGGCTAACACTCATACTTAGTATTTTCAGAAACTTCAGAAAATTCAGATTTGCTGATGTACAGGTCATTTGAAGAATCTACTTTTTATGATTGTCGAGTTTTTTGGATACATGCTTGTATTCAAAAAGGTGTTCCATCATATCCTATCACTTGATTGAGAAGTGGAGTTAGCCAAAATAAAGTCAAGCAGGTACTGTCACATTTCACCCGGGTAAAATATGAAAGTTATGAAGTATCAACTTGCAGCTTTTGGAGTTCTCAAGGTGAGAAGTTTGTCCACTTATATTTCAATTAGGAGTTGCAGATTCCTTGAAGGATTTGTTTGAAGAAAAGTTTTACAACTTTTTGAGAAGCATGGACACTTGGAGACATTCAGGAAGTAAATCAAACATTCAGTCATGAAGGTTTGATGACAGCAGATTCTACACAGGAGAGATCATTGATCTCGTATGATCTTATATGATCTTGAGTATTTATGATTCAGTTGTCTATCCTTTGTTTGTGAAGATTCTTAACATTGGAAGAAGTAAGTCAAAGATTCAGGTTCTATCAGATTTGTCTTGCAGAGAGATAGAAGAAGATACTTGTTATGTTACAGAAGGTTATGAATCCTATAAAGCTTTCAACAAGGTTTTGTTATGTTAGGATCAGCTAACCTTATTCTAGATTTTGGAAAGCTGAAGAATGACATGGAAAGCTATTGGCATGTGCACAATGCTAATAAAAAGGGTTCAGAGATTTTGTTTCACATACAGGTATTGATCACTAAACATCAGATTTATGAAGGAAGACGTTCCACATTTCATAAAGTCTGATATATTTGAAGAATACTGGATACTAGTGTTAAGTCATCCAGGGGGTGATGAAACATGAAGACTTATTTTCAGCCATATGTAAAAGAATACAGAGTCATACCTAGAGGTATTCCTATTTCAGGTATTCCTATATTTCCTTTGTCAGGTTCTCTTTATGTTCCAGCTTTGAAAGAAGAAGGAAGAAGGAGAATGTTTGGAGAAAGTTCCTGTTAGGATGTGCCTGTTCAGGAGAAGGTTCCAGATTTCTATTGAAGAGAAGCTTGATATTTCATAGAGGTATATTTCAAAAGTGCGCACATATATGTTTATACCAAGTTCTGAAGGAAAGAGGTATGAAGGATTTAAAAGATGAAGACATGATGACATCGTAGATTTTTTGACTCATATTTCAGCTGATTTCAATTGAGATGAGTTGACATGACTTGAGTACAGTCAGAGATGAACCAACAGTGTTCATAATGCACTAAGTTGTGAGTTGACAGTCACAGGTTCCAGGATTCAGTTCCTGATTTTGTTTAGTGTATTTACATGACGCAGCAGAAGTACGTTGAGAAACCTTTTTTGAAGGTAAATGCAAATATGTGGATCCTAGTGTATGTTTTCAGGTTTTTGAAGACAAGAGATAGCAGGTTCAGAAACAGTTCACGCTACATCTGTTGTCGAGCAATGATTGCTTGATGTATACACTATTGGATATCTAGTTTGCATATTTTCTCAAGTATTATGGTTCATATTCAGCAAGTTCAAGATTTTTGAAGAAAGTCAAATTCAGTTTTGAAAGTCAGTTCTGAAGTACGGGAGTACAAGCTTGAAGCTTGTGGTAGTTTGCAAATCCAGTGAAGATTGTACCAATATGCCATTGCAGGGGGGATTGTTGGAAAACAATGATCCTATTGGTCAAAAGTATCCAGAACTAAAGCATAGCATGCAGTTTTTATAGGTTCTCCTCCAAGATAAGCGATCGACGCCTTGGCTAGTTGATTAGTCTTTCATAGAGGCGACCACGGTTCAAGTCCCCGATCCTGCAACGCCGGTCTCGTGAGTTTTTTGGTGCTTTTATCATTCAAACAATGGATAACAGCGGACAGACGCGATGTTCGATAAAACAGTAGCTTTTTTGAAGAATACGATCAAGTGATTTATTCGATCGCAGATCGTAGCTTTATTAGCTTTATTATGAGCTTTTCAAAGTTACACAAAACTATATAAGAAGAGTATTGGCCTCATTATCTTTCATCCTTCACCTAGGATCAACACAAGCTTTCTAGAGCTTGGACCTCAATAGAGGTGGTGTTTCTTCTAGCACATGGGGCAGCCATGGTGCTAACTTGAAGCATGTTGAGGAGCAGCTATGGAGTTCTTCTTGGTGATTCTTCTTGGAGAAAATGAAGGGTGTGCTCACACTCTAGCTCATGGAGAGGAGGTAATCTCTTGTTCATGGCAAGAAGACTTGATTATTAGTAGCTTGATGGTGAGGATCGCCCATCTACATGATGTATTTGAAGATCATCTTCTACAAGAAGATGTTAGGTTGAAGATTATCTTCTACAAGGAGATGTTTGGCTACTTCAAAGACATTGGATGGGACCATCTACATGATTTTGAAGATTATCTTCTACAGGAAGATATTAGGTTGAAGATTGTCTTCTACAAGAAGATGTCGGGCTACTTCAAAGACATTAGATGGTGATTAACATAAGATTCACATCTTATGTTAAGTATTCAGGTACATATTCTCTTTATGCACACAGGTACTACTTGAAGTTTATGGAGGCTGTGGCGTTCATATCAGGAGGAGTCCTATTCGGCATAGGTACAAGAGAATCAGTACTTATATGCTTTATGCATATTTTGATGAGGTGTTTGAGAAGGTGTGTTCACATGAGTTTGAGGATTTCCGGCAACAATCTTGTTAGCATTCTATGCTACTTTATAAGTATGTGATCTTTTCACACACGTATCTGACTTAGGGTCTTCCATAGTCTAAGTTTAGATGTAGGTTTGTTGACCATCAGTTTCACACTGATCCTTCCTCATTCAGTCACTCATATTCACTCTTCTATAACCTATTAGGTCACACATCTCATGTATATTCAGATTACTGCCCACACATCTGAATATGTTTGTTACATTATACATTCACTCATTCATCTATTTCTCATCACATAGAGTGGCTGAGAATTTTACTCCCACATTGTACATTGAACATTGGTATATATGATACTATGAGTAAGCGATGGCTTACGTAACACCTTACACATGTCGTCTATTCTTTCTCTATCTTTGTCTCATCATCTGTATGATTAAGTTGTGATATGTTCATGTTTTGTCAATATGGAAGATTGCTGGAATTAATGTTGTACATGACTCGAACTATGGAACCATGGACCTGTGACATGAGCCCAAGGGCCTACCTCACTTCCAACACTATCTATAGGGCCAACAAGATAGGACTTATATTCATGAAGATATTGTCACATATTATATTCTACTGACTATTTTTTCTCTCTCGAATACATTAATCTTTACTAACTCCCATTGTAAAAGTTATATAAGCATGGTCTATGTGAAGCTCTATAAACCATAGCATGCTAGTGAGGCCTTCCTATAGATTCTATTTAGATTGCCATCTAAGCTACATACTAGGGATGCATGGGTGGAAACACCATCTTTATAACTACAGTACTCTTTGAATTTTGAGAGTTTCTAGCTGCATGAAAACAATGATGCCAATGGCAACTTTGATGACTCAAATGACAACGTACACCTTGGTTTCCACCTTATTCATAAGCCTTGGAAGAATCCATAAAGTGTCAGGACTTCAAGGATCCACATATGAAGAAGACTATCTAGTTAATCCATTTTAAAGTGATCTCAAAGATGAAATAAAGGATCATTTCTCTATACCTCTCTAGTAAGGACTTTAGATGAGGCTATCAGTCAAGCAGTTTTGTGTGAGGATCAATTGTTCAAAGAAAGCCAAGTCCAAGTGCTAGAAGTGTTGGAGTATACATATTATGAAGGTAACAAGAAGTTAAAGGACAAGGAGGAGTTCATTTTCAATCAAGGAGGAGAGCGTCCTCAAGGCTCTCCATCAAAGATCTTGGAAACACCACAATGTACCACTAGAGGCTCAAAGGATCTATCGCATGAAGAACCCAAGGAAGCTCAAGAGAGACTCACCCCTTCACCCCATATCAAGATATATGATCATGAAGAATTTGAGGTGGAGCAGGTCTTGGATTCAAGAATCTATCGAGGAAGATTGGAATATCTTATTCATTGGAAAGGTATGATGTCAGTGATCGTACTTCGAAACTTACAAAAAATCTTTAGAGAGCAAGAATCAAGGTTTGCGAATTTCATAGGAAGATTTGAATGAAACCCAAGCTAGATAAGATGGACACTCCTCGTAGAACTTGTCGCTTGAGGGGTAGGTGATATCACAGACACAAAGGAAACCATCATGAACCTTAGATTCCATGTGACTTTCCATATCTCATTATTGGCTTAGATTTTGAAGAAAGCAACGCTCGAGCCTTCCATTGCATCCGCATTCCTCCACTTGTCAGCATGGAGAGATGCTAGCCTTGGCTTCCTTCAATTAGCACTCATCAATTTGAGGGGGAGATGATATCAGAGACACAAAGGAAACCATCATGAACCTTAGATTCTATGTGACTTTCCATATCTGATGAAGAAAGCAATGCTTGAGTCTTCCATTGCATCCGCATTCTTCACTTGTCAGCATGGAGAGATGCTAGCCTTGGCTTCCTTCAATTACCATAGGGAACTTCACTAATCCTAATACAATCATCAACTATCCTATCACTTGGTTCTTCACCTTCCCAACTGCACCTCTCACAACCTCACATCTGACCTTGCCCAATCCTTCTTGCTTTTGCTACCATGTACCCTTTTGTCTCTCCCACAAAGTGTTATCTTCCAATGAAGCCCTACTCTCTTTCCCTTCTCTAATGTAGGAGTCGTGTTCTGGTATTCTCAGATTCCTATCTATTTTTGGGTATCTTTCTCCATGGGGGTGTTTACCTATATCGAAATCTTGCATTAAGCCTCCCTTCTATTTGAGTATATCTATCTCTCTATATTGATATGTGTCTATGTGTATCCCATTATCTGCATCACGTGCCTTATAGACTTGGTGTTCTCGTCCTATAGCTTGCATTTTTCAATCTATTTCACTTCACCTTCTTGTATCATGATTGCTTCAATCACCAGATCTATCCATTCACAAAAGGGAACTATATTGAGATCTTGGATTTGCACCCAAAGAAGGACGTTACTGATGGTGACCTCAGGCTAGTGACATAAGTGTTGGCTAGAGTTAATGCTTCGCTTCTTAATGCTCATATGTAGCTGAATATTCATGAGTGTGTAATAGAATTTGGGTGGACACTAGTTCGGACTGGTTAGTACTTGTTTTTGAAACCCATATATGTGATCCTCCGGAGTAGATGTCATTGTTGGCTTCAGATTGTCCGGCCAAGCAATTGTCAAGAGTGACCTAACTTTGGAATTAGTGTGAATGTGTCTGAAAAAAGACCTTCTTGCAGTATTTTGGTATTATGAACATCCACCGAATGTACACACAAGAACTACCGAAATGCCAAGGCTTGGAACTAACATGATTCTAACATGGATGGTGAGTTCACGAGGAAAATGATAGAAAAAAATATAGGGCAAGAAGGATTTATGGTGGTAATTGTGAGATAGTCTATTTGGAACCCTACAACATTCTTTGTTTATTTTACAAAAAAAGAATTTTTCCAATTGATAGGCATGGTCCTCATAGCATGGATAAAGGAGTAAAAGAGGCGTTTCATACCGTAATGTTTAGTTTCCAGGTTTAATGCGACCATCAAGAACTATAAAATGGTGCGTTTTGGTTCTTATGCTTGGGAAATTACATATTCAAAGAATTTCTTCAATATAGGATGCCTTTAAGAGGATCACAACAAAAAGAGAGGTAAGAAAAGCGAAGAACTTAAACAAAAATAGACATTCGTGACACTACAACGAATATGCTCTCATGTGACCTAAAGAGTTTGTATGACGTTTAAACTAGATGCTAGAGGGTTAAGAATACTTTTCACATCGTTTGGAAATGGAACATCTTGCTTACGTCGTGGACAAGAGAGTTAGACCAATCTATTTGTAGGTCTTGGTCAATCAACCTGAGTTACACAAGATTATAATGAAGGAGGAACTTTTTTGAAATATTCTCTCTAACATTAGATTGAGGACTCTCATCCTTAAAACCCAAGTGAGGTTCAATTGGGCCTCACATACTTCTCTTCTATGTTGTTGCATTTCACCCCAACCATATTGCTCAAATATCACTTTTAATCCTCTACCCATGTGAACTAGATACATGCTCTGTACCGCAATTGCATAACCATACACAATAATAAACCAAATCCCTCATTTGGCGCCCACATAGATCTCCTCGTTTGAGGGCATTACAATATGGGCACTCATTACAAACATAGTTTTTAGAGGTGGATATTGTCTTCTAACAATATCTCTTTTGAGCTGTAACTTCGAGTATTCATACAAAGGTCTAACAAATGTTTTAAAGACTCATGTTATGTTTATTTCATATGAAAACAAAAAAATTGTATCATTTAAAAATTTGAAATTGAATAACAAAGAAAAATGAGAACTAAAGTCAGTTTAGATATAAATTTGTTCATCTCTTGAGTCCAATTCATTTTTAAAAATTTGGATTCATTGTGTGTAATCATGCGCAAGCCTATTCGGATGGGTAGTAAGGCTTATACACATGAAAGCTCAAGGATTTCTACACAGACATGGAGCACGAAAAAGGGTACACCATTTTTTTTCTCTATTGTACTATCAAGTTCCAAAACTTTCTATATCATGAGCCTTGTTCTTCATCGGGCTTCTTTCCTCGGATCTTTTCTTGTAAGATATTGAGTTTGTTCCGACGCGGAACACTAGGTTTGGAAATGAAGAAGTCTTGGATTTTTTTTCCTTTGTCGTTTGCTTTTTTTTTTTTTGTGTCGATTTGGGGCCTCTCACGTGATTTCATTTTCCTCCACGCTGCTGCCCCGAAGTTGACGTGAACGTGATTTCATGTTGTTCATGAACGTGATTTCATGTTGTTTATGAACGTTATCTCATCTCTGAACGTTATGTATCATGCGACGGCCGATGGCTTTTCAGTTCAATTCAACGGATCACTACGCGACGTCTGACCTTTTGGCGATCTGTAGCCTCCAAACTTTCAATGGCACAACTTTTGTAAGACATGTTTCGGCCGTTCATTGTTTCTTGCGAGCAAGCTGCTGTACCTCAAGACCTACGGACCTTGAAGTCAAGTCAATGTAAAGAGGGTTTAATAAAGGAAGCTGAAATACTAATGTGTGAGTGTGTGTGTGTGTGTGCGCGCGCGCATGCGTGTGTGTGTGTCGTGTTGCAACGGAGACAAGCCTTGATTCTTGACCTCAAGTCTATGGATTCCCCTGTTAAAGTATAGCATTCATATTTAAATTTACTGACAAATACATTCATAGAGATATTTGTGTCTTAGTTTTCTTCATGAAGTCTTATGATATAGCTGTAAACTCTCAATCATAAATTTGTAAGGTGAAAGATATGAGAGTCCAACAGATTGAAGTGGATGAGTCATCAAATTCATTTTGTATGATTGATTTATAACATGTCAATCAAAAAAAGAAAAGTTGGTCTAATCATATGATGATGGTTGCTACAATAATTCAACAATCACTTTGTTGTTCTTTTGAACTAATCTGCATCGATCAATCACTGATACACACACAATTCGAGTGTACTATACTGAAGCCAACAAGTGTACAACCATTTGAAATCAATTTCATGATGATTTGAAGCACTTTCTGTACAACTCTCTACTACCAGATTCACAAGTCTGCTAATTCTATCTAATTGCCATTCATTCCTATTGCATCTAATACAATCATCTAATACATCAACTACCTATTGCAGCATCAAGGCAACATCCTTTCAAACTCTATAAGCAAGGATTTGAGTTCAAAAGCATTACATGCAAACAACCATTCATTTTAAGTTGAATATGTGTAGAGAAGCCAAGTCTATGAATAATCAAGTATACACCTATAACTTCTTAGCATCCATTCTATTTATCTAGACCTTTCGATATTGCTTTCTTGCTTAAGTAAAATTACAGGCCTATTTAATTTAAGTACCACAAAAGTGGAGCAAGTCCAATTTTACTCTCGCTGAGAGAAATGTTAGTAACAAGACAGTTGACTTCCAAAAACCTACAAGAAAGTATCATAAGGATTTTATTTCATCAATAGGTCGAGGAGAAATAAGTCCAGTAAAGCTTCTAGGTCTAAAAGGAAGTTCCTAAGCAAGTGTGTGTGTGTGCGCTTGTTAGTTTTATTTGTATGTACTTTAACACATACATATATAAATATAATCGTTCAAAGGCTTCGTCATTGAAATAATAGAAAGTAAAAGAGTCTCAATCTATTTTCGTTTACGTATTTATTTATCTAAAGATCTTTGATACAACTATTCTTTTATCTAAAGATTTTTCTTTTAGGCATTGTGATCAAAATCCTTTTCAACTCGGATATCTCAAGTAATTTGAGACTCCTCAAATATGTTGATGCGACATCATAAAATTTGTTTGAATATTGGGGGGTCCCGAAAAAAATCTATTAATTATTCATGAATTAAAAAAATAAAATAATGAAATGGGCCCTTTATCACTTTCATTACATGCATATGTGGTCTCTCATCGAAACCCACAATGGCTAATAACCCTTGGGCTCTTCAATGTATCCTAAGAAGAAACACATCTTTATATTGGATTCAAGTTTGCTACCTTTCGTATCTACGAAGTTCCTATAATACTTACAACCAACTATTTTAAAATGTAAAGCAAAGGAGTTTTCTACCTAAGAAAGCATGAAGATGTTTCTTCCCTTGAAGAAGCATTGTGTAACTTTTGCTAACAATTAATGCAGGTTCGGAAGCTACCCTTTTCCAGCAAGAGCTCCATTTATATCATTATTTTCCGTTTCTTGCAGCCTTATGTATTGATGAAGTTGTGTACTCATGACTGTGAAAAAATTGTTCAATATAGTATGCTTTTAAGAAGAGCACAACAAAAAGAGAGATAATAAAAGAGGAGAACTTAAACCAAACATAAACATTGGTGACACTGCAACAAGTATCATCTCATATGACCTAGAAAGCTTCTATGGTGATTTAAAGTATGACCTAGAGAGCACAAGGGGATAAAATGCTGGACGGTAATTGGGAATATTTCTCACATTGTTTGGAAATGGAACATCTTGCTTAGATATATATCTAAATAGGAACGATTAGATATAATAAATTTGTCAATCTCTAGATTCCACTTCATTATATTCAAAAATTCGGATTTATTGTGTCTAATCATGCGTAAACCTATTCAGATGGGCAATATGGATTTATAAAAATGAGTTCAATGATTAATATTTTACATAGACATGGAGTAGGAAAAAGCTCATATATGAAGGAAGAGAAATGAGAACGCATTTAAGAGCACAAGTGTGGTAGATTGCAGATGATAACATTCCAGCTAAGAGGGTAAGGCACGGAAGAGATGTTGACCACACATCATGTGGGATCCGTGGTGTAGTGTTAGATAATTTGGACTTTGGTTTGTGATGTCAAGTGTTTACAACATGAAATAAAATTTTTGGAACGTGGGGGACAAGGGAGATATTCAGGTGTATGCATTGTTCGTTTCTAGCTTCCAAACATTAATAAAAGAGTAGATTAAAGTTTTAAAAAAATTGCACATAAATTTGAGCTTGTTCATAGTGTTGTTTGTGGTTCCATGCAAACATCTTCATTTTCATGGATCTCATTTATGATTTCTCAAAGCATGTATAGATTTATCCATTGAAATCAAATTTTGAAGTATTTATGTGCTTCAAATAGCTCTTAGTTATGGCTGAAAATTTTTCATCATGTAAAATGGACACTCTCCATTTTGATCGAGAAAGGGAGTATATTTCTTCTGAGTTTATTACATTTTTTGTTGAATGTGGGATAAAACATCAATGCAGAAGTCCATATACACCTCAACATAATGGAGTTGTTGAGAGGAAGAACAACTCTCTAATGGAAATGGCAAGATGATCAAACGTCAAGATTTACCATATCGCTTTTGGGTTAAGGCTATTACATGTGCAACATATTAAAGCTATTACATGTGCAACATATTTAGCCAACGAGTGTCCCATCAAAGCATTGTAGCCTATAATTCCATATGAGTCTTTGCATGGTTGCGAGCCATGTATTGCTCCTAGATGATAAGGTTCTGAAATCTATTTCTATTGGGTATAGTTTTTTTTTTACAAAAAGATATTTTATATATACATTCACAAACTAAATTCCTTCCAACGTTGTGCCCTCCTATCTATAGGGCCAAGATGATAGGACTTATATTCATGATGATATTGTCGCATATTATATTTTGTTGACTATTTTTTCTCTCTTGACTACATTAATCTTTGCTAACTCCCATTGTAAAGGCTATACAAGCATGGCCTATGTGAAACTATATAACCCATAGCATACTAGTGAGCCCTTCATCTAGAGTCTATTTAGCTTGCCATCTAAGCTCCATACTAGGAACACACGGGTATACAACACCATCTTTATAACTACATTACTCTTCAAAATTAGAGAGTTTGTGGCTACATGCAAACATCATGCAAACAATGATGTCAATGGAAACTTTGATGACTTAGATCACAAGGTATGCCTTGGTTTCCACCTTATTCATAAGCTTTGGAGGAAGCCACAAAGTGTCAGGAACCAATCATGCTCGCTATGCTCGCATAACAATGAAATCCTTTTGCTGCAAACTACTCTTATACCAATGAAGTGGTGCGATGGTGATGCACCACATCGGATTCCCTTTTATGAAAGCTTCATGATGATGCACTCTCGACAGAAAATCAAGCTCTATGGGACACACACCGTACTCTATGAAAACCTATAGAATACACAAAAAATACAGAATACGTAGATCTCAAACACATATGGCTTAGCTTTTACAACTATGGTCAAACTCTAGTGAGTGGATGACTAGGCCACTATATATTTTATTAAAGAACATATACAAAAATATCGGATAGCTATTTGGCTTTTCACATGGACACTAACGGTAACATTGATTGACATGGAAAAAATATATGCTTACATATTACCACATGTATTAAGGAATAGCCCACCATAAAACAACTTATATGTAAAATTTCTAAACGATGTGCTTAAATGAAATGAATATTTATGAATTCAAGGTTGATTTGTATTTCTTCTAGCATTTGCATAATTATATGGTCATTCAGTTAATCAAAGTTGATGGAGGCACTGGTTTGTTCGTTATGATTGTAAACCCATTACAACTCCCATGGCGATATGTTTATGTTTGTGTGTTCATGATGCTTGAGATGCGATGATGTTGGTCTCCATCAATAGGTAATTTGATGCCTTATTTATGTATTCATCACTTAGCTTGATATTCAGTTTGTTGTCTGTTAGATGAGTAGATTTATGCATAGACTAGGTGTCAAGCATTGGTAGATAATAAAGCATATCTTTTGATACTTATTTGACTTCCAAAGGCTTGGATTTCTTATATTCCAAGGGTGGATCAATATTTCCACATTTACATTTCTTTTTGACTTTAATTAGGCTAGTTATGAGGACACTCATGTATCCAAAAGGGGTTTTTGTTTTATGTATGGTGGCTCATGTGTATCTAGTTTAGCAAGGAACAACCTGCTGTGATCACTTCTCATTTTGAGGCTAAGTATACAACAACTTTTTAGCTTTTGTTGATTAATGAATATGTGTGGCTCAAATGCTGTATGGGTGATTTGGGTGTTGGTTAGAATTTCGGTACCACCACATTTACTAACAATTAGAGCACGTTGGAAATAGGGAGGAACCTAGTTCTCTAATCTCACACTAAGCACATTGAAGTGCATTATTCTATGTTATAGAAAGACTCTCTACTAAAGAGATTAGCTTAACTTATGTGCCCACATAAGACAATGTAGTAGAATAGCTTTTTCACAAAGGCTATACCATGTGAGAAGTTCAAATATTTTCGCAAGCCTAGGGATTAATCCATTTTGTGGATCGATCTTAGGTCACATTTTTTGGACTCCTTATATATGATTGTTAGCCCCTTTCTCACTGCATCATTGCCAGGGGGATATGCTAGTACATTTTGATAGTGATGTGTGTCAACACACCAACGGTTGTCAAGATAGTCTCTACCTTGTTAGAAGGTTTTTTTCCCCTAGCTTGTATATACATCCATAACTCTAATACACTTAAGAGGAAAGAAGAAAGAAGTTGAGGGCATCAGAGGTGTTGAGTCTTGGAACCTCCAAAAAGCTAGGAAACTTTGGAACGAAGGTTTCCATTTGTGGAACGATCCATGGAATCGAGAAACATGCCAATGGATTAGACTTAAGGGCATTGAATCTTGAGGACTCGCCTCCTTATTGGGCATGACTCTCCTCACATTGAGGGTCTAATATGGCATAATGGCAATAGTTTTGATAAAATTTTGAGATTCAAGAAGAACGTGGACCTTTATATCACGCTTAATAAGAGATGGTTTCTAGATTGGTTGAGTTTTAGGTGGGATTTTGAGTTCCAATTCCTTTGTCATCCCCTCATCGAGATTAAAAAATTTGTTCTTATGTGGGAAATCCTCCACCAAGGAATCTGGTCCAATGAAAAATCTAACAAAATTGGTGGAGCCCCTCTGTGGTGTAATTAATGGTGCCTTCATGGCAATGAGAACTTGGGACACCTCTTCTTTTCATGCCCAAGTCAATGTCAGTATCGCTGACACTTGGGAGCAATCAATGTTACTATAGAGGCAAACCAATTGCAAGCAAGGGATAGTGGGTGAAGCGATTGGCTATTCCTCAACATCGTGGAATGCTATAAAAGGTGAGACCCTCTGGAAGATCTAGAAAGAGAGGTGTGCTACCAACTTTGGTAGCCCTCCTAAAGAATGGTGCATGAAAAAATCTATTTTCTTTTAGGCAAACAAATATCGACTTGTAAGAAGCCCTTGCCTTTTAGACATAATAGAATGTTTTTCCTCAAGAGCAACAATATTAAAAGCAAGTGGGCCCCGCCATGAGGGGGACAAAACCTTCTCTCTAATGTTTTCTAGCAAGTTTTAAGCAACCCCTACTTTGTGGGTTTCGGGAGGCCCCATGGGTGCTAGGCCCACTCACTTGAACAATTGTTCTTTCTATTAATTAAAGTTTGAAAGAGTGAGCTTTTGCCGAACTTCCTTTTGATAAAAAAAAGAAAGAAGTTGAGATGGTTTGTAAGTAACATCCCTAAGATTGAGTCCACTAATCTTGTATAGAACCACGACTATATTTCTACTACTCAACGTACTTATGAGTCATCTTCTCATAACTATCATATAACCATAATGCGCTTGGACGTTTAGTGATTTGACTACGTTGTAGCCGAGACATTATGATGCATCTCTATATCTTCACTTCACTTTAGCCTACCAATATAGGGAATATAATTACATGGGGAAACAACATCCCTTATCCAATAACGGAAACTAGAAAGATTGTGTTTAACGCTGCGAATAATAGTACCTTCACAATGTCATATGCTTTACATGTGCCAATGATTAAGAGAAATTTACTATCAATGTCAACATAAGCTAAGATCAGATTGGTTGCTAAATTTATAGATGAAATCTGTATAATTTATTATCACTCTATGGTGAATACATTAGGTTTGTGCATTTTGTTATGCACGTAGACTAATTAGTTGCATCACAAAAAGGAAGCCAAGTGCATGAGAGCATAGAGTCTCCCCTTCAATATGTTTCTGTCTGTATTTCATTCTACCCCTGAAATCAACTTTTCCTCAAATTAGAATCTCAACTTGTTCAAAATGTTTGTGTTTGTGTTTCAGTCTACCCTTAAAGTCAACTTTCACTCAAATTACAATCTCATTAACCTGTTTACCTTCTTATACATACAATGATTTTCTTGAAAATGTGTCTACTTTCTCAAATTGAAAAGGGTGCTCTATTTATGGAACTACATAGCTATACACTATCAAAAGCGTACATGAGTTTTATGAATCATTGTGCAATATATGAGCGCATTATTGAGATGTGTGTTTCTCTCATTGTTACCTATCGATAAGATGATATATGCCCTCCACAACTTAGTCAGATGACGATGATGATAAGGACGAGAAGATATTCGGGGAGAAAAACCCATTTTCGCTTGTATGCCTCATCATTGTAAATTAAAAAACAAATTAATCATATCAATATGTGATAGTTTGCTATCATGTTGAGGGGTATTTTGATCTTACAAATGCATGTACGCAGAGGGTAGTACAGAAACAAAATCTCACAAAAGTATTCACAGAATAGAGAGAGATAAGAGACCAAAAATAAGATCGGGTACAATCTCCCCTCACATACTCTGATCGACGATTCTATTAGAGTATGTGTATTTATAGGTATTTTTCATTATGTTTTGAATAGAAGATACATGAGGGTGGTGCTTCGAAAAGCATGCATTTATGAAAATGTATTTTATTTACAAAATCGTCGTTTTTTAAGCGATCGACTATTTTTACAAAAACGTCCCTTTCTAAAGTGATCTATTCTTTTTACAAAAAATATCTAAAATACTATCTTTTAATTATCTTGAGATATATCTGAATAAATCCACGCGCGTTCACACCTCATGAATCTTCACCTACTAATTGAAAACACAATCACATTAAAAACCTCGAACCATTAAAATCCATATAACATTCTATTATTCCATAAAATATAACACAAACCCTTCTTCAGATGCATGTGACTTAGAATGTGATTGAGGATGTGATTGAGAATAAGCATTCAATACAATTGAAAGAAGCATTGAATTACTGCCAAAGCATACATATAAACAAAGACATATGAATGGTTATATGATTTCCTGGATAATTTTTGGTATTAACAATGAAGACATATGAATGGTGATAATTTTTGGTGCTTAACGATGATAGGTTTGGGTGGTGAGATTGAAAAAGACATTTTAATTGTATGTTTTATATAACTTCGTGGCAGTATGAGATCGATAATAATAAGGATCTTCAAGATATGCAGGGATAAATGATAACATAAAATTGTTTTAACTGGTTTTTGCACTTAGGAAATGTGGTAATATGATGTCTTGATTAAAATGGTCTTCCGTCTTGTTTTTTGACTCCAAGTTCCGTACATAGTAATATTGAGATCTGGTTGGTTCAACTATAGGCATCATTTCTCGGACCAAAATATTCTTAAATTAGTAAGACACATTGGCTCTCATGATCAGGTGATATGTCCCGGTTATGAGGTCTTTTGACCGAAGTATCTCTGATACTACTTACAATGACAATACTCTTTTAGTGGGGCTCTTTTGATATGAATAATTCAAGGTTTCGGACATGTCTTTGATACTTTCTAAGGTTATTTGCTTTGTTGAACTGTATTGTGATGTTTGTAATATGGTTCTTCTTGGTTAGAAGGTTTCTTTTTTATTGAATCACTATAGCATATCAGAGGTATACGGACCTTTATACCGGCACAAATACATGGGATTATTTTCGCTCCCGCATAGGTATAAGCATCAATATGCACGTCAATACCAAAATGTCATTGTTAAGCGTTGATATAAGTTTCGATAATTTTTGCAAAGTGACGGTATAAGCATCGGTACGAATGATAGTATAAACTTTTTATTGACTTGACTTGAATGATTGTAAGTTTTGTGACTTTGATTGTTTGAAAAACAATCCAACGTATCAAATGCATGGAGCAACTTTAGACCGTTTTCCACGAGGTGATTTTTGCATCATGAACATGCATACTTGATAACTACTCTTTTTTTCATCTCAAAGATGACTTTTTTTTCTTGCATGCCGTCTATTTACATTTGAATGGAAATATTACATGGAAACAGCATAACTCGAAGTTTTAGATTATAAAAAAAAAAAAAAAAGAGTTCTCTCTCCATCCGAGAGTGCATACAAATTCTCTTCATTTTCTAAAATTATGCTTTTCTTTCACCTTTTAACTAATCATTGGATGAACTAATATCAATGTTGGTGCGGAAGGTAATTAGGATCTTGAATCATTTCTTTCACCTTTTAACTAATCATTGGATGAACTAATATCAATGTTGGTGCTCAAGGTAATTAGGGTCTTGTTGATTCAGATGTTGATCCATCGGAGGAAAAGAGAACAACTAACAGAAAGGCACCATGAATTGGATATGCTGTACAAACGCTATTAAATATATACGAGATATTATTATTATTATTATTTTAAATGGAGGTTCGACTGAGGCCTACTCCCCGAGGTTTAACTTTGAAATTGCAATTGTACAAGGAAGGGCATAGTACCCATGGGACCCCTCTTATCCCACAAGAGCAAGGGTTTACAAGGCTGGGTTAAACGACGATCACAACTACCGCGGGGCTGGATAAACAATGACACATCAACCACATGCTTCATCTTTCTAAGTTATACATGTCCCTTACATGTTGCCGGTGGAGGTTGAACCCTCGCCCTTGCCTCAAGAGGCGAGGAGCCCAACCACCCACCTTAGCGGCTTGGGACTAATCGAGATATTATTAAAAAGAACGATTCACTTGACAATTAAGATTCTGATAATTAAATGCTATTACATATAATCGAAACATAATTGAAAAGGACGATTGACTTGACAGGTAAAATCAAAATGAAAAAACAGGAAGACATAGGAACCTATCAATTGGAGAGGCATCAAAATATCATCACAAAAGGTGAATCACTCGTTAACGAGAAACTTTGTATGCTGATGCAGACATCTACTTTGCATTTGTTTCAACTTTGCTTTGAACGTGTTCGACATCATCTACTTGCTTTAAGGCGTTCGACATCATCTAATGGTAATGATTTTGGTCAGTGTAAACCAATTGAAACCAAACTTCTGCTTTGTGGAATATGGGAATCCCGTGGATACTATATTCATTCATTTGCTTCTGCTTTGTGGAATATGGGAATCCCGTGGATACTATATTCATTCATTTATACAATTGTTTTTTCAAAACTAAAGCTCAAAAGAGCAAGCGTTTGCAGAACCTCCATTAAAAAAATAATAATAATAAGAAAAAAAAAACTTCGATTACGAGCAATCATGTTCAACTTGGCTTTGATAACGAAGGGAGATTCGAGAGAGCTGAGGAGCAGCCAATAGGCTCGCACGAAGGGAATGATGAAATTATCGGTTTCATTTGTACCTTCCTTTAACTCTGTTGTATCTTTTTAATTTCTTTTTTTATCTTTTTCATATTGAAAAAAATAAAGCATTTCTCATAAAAAAAAAATGTCGGCTTGAGAGAAGCTCCCTCATGAGATCATCATGTGATGAGGTGCATGAAAAATCAGATCCCTTCGGAGATATGTTGATTTTATGGTGATTTCTTTCATCTTTATCATCGAAGATCATGTGATGGGATGAAAAATCAGAATCCCTTTGATAATATGTTAGTTTTCGAGGGATTTTTATGATCTCTATCATCATAGTGGCAAGGAAACATGATCAATACAGTATGTCGAAATTAGTTTCCTCATTCTGACCTTAGTGTCATCCCTCTATTCAGTTCCTATTTTTGTCGAACCTTCACGTTCTGTATTACTCTAATAGATGATAGGCGAACCTAGTTCAGGTTCTGCTTGTAGATGATAGGTGTTCTACCCCTGCATGTGTGAGATTTGAAGGCTTCCAAGTCCCCATGGCAGCTATGTCTTTCATTGTGCTTTCAAATTATCTTTACCTATTAGGAAGGAAGACTAGATTTCAATGATCGAACTTCCTTATAAAGACCAGGTTCTGTTGCTTCTGCTTTATTCGCCAGAAGACAGTTTTTTGAGAAGCATAGCTATGGAGAACTACAGACCGTGGTTCATGGTTTTCTGGGCAAGCATGCATAGGTTCTGTTGCTTCTGCCCTATTCGCTAGAAGACAGTTTTTTTGAGAAGCATAGCTATGGAGAACTACAGACCGTGGTTCATGGTTTTCTGGGCAAGCATGACAATGCATGCACTCCTCTGGCATACCGCAAGATCTCAGGTCGAAGGTATGTCAAGCATCTTTCTTCCTGAAGCTACCCTGCGCTTTCACCTCGTCGTCCACTCATTGACCTTGAAATCTAGCAGGGAATACGTGTTGCAATGACAATGCGTGCAGCACTCTACATATTGATGGCAAAAAAAAAATCTAATGTGAGCTAATTGTCTTCTTACTCGCAGGCTTTCTGAGCGTCGAATGTGGTTCTTCCGCCACATCCGACTACGTGGATTCGGACGGTATTGTATGGGTCTCTGATACACAATTAATGAAGGAAGGGAAGCCCTTGCCAGTCACTGGGGGATCAGATTATGTGTTGAGTACATTGCGCTTGTTCGACGGCAACCAAAGCAAGTATTGCTACGTTCTGAGTAATAGCGCAGTGACGAAAGGTGCTTGCTTCCTTGTGAGAGCATCGATATGGGCAGGGATCACGCCACCATATACACCACGAGCTCCAGATGGCATATTTCGCTTCAATTTAATCGTTGATGGGGATCTGTGGAAAACAGTAGCTATCACTTATGGAAACACCACTTGGTACGCATATGAAATCTACATCCGTGCACAGCGCAGCACGATTGATGTTTGCGTTGCACGCAGCACCCCCAACGGTGATGCTCCTTTTATCAGCGGCTTGGAACTTCGCCCGCTTCCATCCACTTTCGTGACCTCTATACTCATGAATATGACTAATTTCATCTTTTCCCCTGTGCTTCGTTCTAACTTCGGTGTCCTTCCCTCAGCAGGACCGACCTTCATCAGGTAATCCCTTACCTGATGATTTGTAGATTCAATCATCTGGATCTCTGTTCGTTGTTTCAGTGGGAACTTGCCTATCTAGAAGAGGTATTAATGTTTATCATCAACCATCTATAGGTATCCAAACGATCAGTTTGATCGGCTATGGCTGAATGTAGCAGCAGAGGCTAGAAATGTGAGAGTAACAGAATCATCCATCAATGTCGATGACTTTTATACGAATGAGAACCCACCAGTTCAGGTTATGCAGTCGGCATTGATTGGAGATCCAGACATTGTTCTTCCTTATCACGGGTTGGATCCAAATGCCAAGTACTTTGTGGAGTTTTATTTTGCTGAGATTGATCCGGCAGTAAATGCTTCGCGCCAACGTTCATTCAATATTTATGCGAACGGGGATCTACAGAATTCGAATGGTGCCATAGACGTTTTTGGCACCACAGGAGCATACGCGGCTTTTACTCAATACTTCGTTGTCGGACCTACTGCTAAAGGAGATATAAGTTTCAATTTTACAGTCACAAACACTTCCCTGTATCCTGCCTATCTTGCCGGTGCGGAGCTCTTTAAGACCCAACCATCCAATCCTATCACAAAATCTGATCTCAGTGAGTAGCCTGTTCAACCTTCACATCTCTGTAGTTCTTCTAAACTGAGGGTGAAATATTTGCTGTACATGAAACATAAGCATGGGAATCATCTTGTTTGACTCACAGGAAACGTCATTGAGGAGATAAAGTTAAGCTTGGGCTTGAGTAGCTATACAGGCGATCCGTGCCTTCCATTAGGATTTGAATACAATTGGCTCAATTGTTCAGACTCTTCGATCTCAGCAATGTGAGTACGAAAACTTTGAGTGCGATCTCGGCCCAGAAATCACCTGGTAACAAACACTCTCCAGGACATACTAACATGCAACTCGGTCTCCCGTACTTTGCTTTCTTTATTAGATCTCTGTCAAACTACCATACAAGTGGTATGATTCCCAGTGCCATCAGTGCTCTGACTTCGATTACTAAAATGTGAGTGTCCAGTTGGAGATGTAAAGAATCTGTTGATGAACGTTTCATCGTTTGTGAGCTGCTTTCCTATCGTATGAAGTTTCGTTCATTCATGGACTCTGCGCTTTCATGAATTGCAGATATATATATATATATATATATATATATATATATATATATATATATATATATATATATATATATATATATATATAGAGAGAGAGAGAGAGAGAGAGAGAGAGAGAGAGAGAGAGAGAGAGAGAAAGAAAGTGTTTTTACGTCTCTTAGGAGGCCGAACTCGGCCTATGAGACAAATCGATGTACATGGGTGTATCTTCTGTCTATCAGAGAAGATAAAAGTGCTGAATAAGAAACTGGTAAAGCTGATACATATCTCCGTGATATGCATGTGGAGATACCCATGAAAGTGGGGGGGTGTATGGAGTGCGATATCTATGATAGTCTATATGCAAAGGGGTAGTGCAACAAGCATGGGAATGCATATGAAACGACTAACTAGCTCCATCCTGTGCTAGAGGGCGGGTGTAAGATGTGATACATAGGTGGAGGTGGAATCAGGGCCATCGCGATAGCTGCAGCGGATCAGCCATCATCTGGAATCGTCTCTCCTCCATGGCGCGATGTTTACGAGCCTGGATCTCTGCAATCTGATGTCCGTGAAGTCTCGGGGCCCAATATCCTCTAGCACGGGGTCGTCTCCTAGCTCGAGAAGTCTCAGCCTGCTGAAGAGTCACCCCTCTCGGTGTGTGGGCTGAGGGGGGGAGGGCTGCAGCACGTCGTGGAATAAAGAAGTCAGTGAGCTGACTCTATCTCCCTCCTGTATGGGTGTATGGGCTGCTATAGTAGGCTGGAGTATGGAATCTCTCTGACTCTGTATTTCAAGTAGGAATCGCCCGAGCTGTCGCTGGTCTCTAGAGTCAATGATCTCTCGGAGGGTGGGCTGCCCTGTAAATAGAGTCCCATATCTACCTCTGATGCCATCATATGCGCTACATCTGCTTACAAAGTGCTCCTCATCCTCCATCTCTACTCTGCAAACCCTGCATATCCGCTCCTCTCTGGGAATGTCTGCGGCTGTGCCCGTCTCAATCTCTAGTCTATGTGATGAGACTCTCAACTGGCCAATCACTACCCTCGAGCTATGAGGCATGTAAGTATCCATGTAACGTGGCCGCCTGATGAAACCGTCTGCTAGGATGTCTAAGAACTAGTCTCGATAGTGCAATAGTCTCGATCCCATGTGTGGTGTGTGCCATGTCTGACTAATGTAGAGCTTCCAAAGATCCTGTCTCAGCACAACATTCCTCTCATGACGAGAGAGGTGGATGTGAGGTGAGTCTGGGTCGTACTGAAAAGGCGGCGATCTGTCCATATCAAGCCCATGACTATCAAACCATACTCTAACCTGAGAGTACCAAGCTCTCTAATATCCTGCGTCTCATATCTGTATAGATGCCTCAAAAGCTCTGCGTGAGTCTGTCTCTAGGGAGCTCCCTCATCCTCTGAATAAAGGAGATAGTCTGGAATAGTGCATCTACTACCATGGGTGGTGCAGCTAGCTCTACCATGATGATGTGGTACCGACTGTTTCCCGCGAAATAGTCGCGAGATCATACGTACCCGGGGCCTCTCGATCGCACTCCATTGAGTGACTGTGAGGCTTGGGGCCCAAACTTTCGCAGCATACATCATAGCTGGTCGGACTAGTGTGTCAAATAGCCATCCCTTCGTGCGGGGCTCCTGGAAGTGTGCCTGGTGACATCTCCGCTCTAACATGGCTAAAGCTGCATATCCTTGTGTGAGTCTATCGGTGGCTGCCTGTCTCATGCTGAAGGGGCCAGGTAAGCTCGTGAATGTGACTGCGAGGTAGACATAGGAAGTGACCACCTCAATCTGTCCACCGCCGGCTGTGAATCCTGCTCCATTCCTCACCATGGGGGAGGTGTGGAAGATCATGATCTTGGTCTTTGGTCTTGCCAAGGTTTATTGTCAAGCCCCTCTGTGTACAAAACTCATCGAGGGCATCCAAGTGGCGCTGCAATCCCTCGGGTGACTCTGAAATCAAGACAATGTCATCGGCATATAATAAGATGTGGACAGGTGTACCTGCGAGGTCTGCACCCTCTCCTCTAGCTTGGAGAATGTAGTCCTCAATCTCATCGATGTAGAGACCAAATAGAGTGGGAGAGAGCGGGCAGCCTTGCTTAACACCGATGGTGCTAGCAATGGCCTCAGACGTACCTCCTGGACACTGTACTCTCCCAGTCACCTTCTCATAGAGTGCATAGATGGCCCAAATCATCCTTGATGGTACTCCCAAGCTCTGAAGGCGTTGGAAGAGCCTCTCTCGTGGCACTGTATCAAAAGCTTTGCGGAAGTCCACAAAGCAGCAATATAGTCTCTTCTTCCGCACCCTTGCATTGTCAATGAGGCAGCGCAAAATGAAGATGTGATCAATAGTAGAGAAAGCTCGCCGAAAACTTGCCTGGCCTCGTGCTCGTAGCCCCTCAGTCTCTGCATATGAGCTGAGCTCTGCCTCAAGTATGGCACCGTATAGTTTGGCCATGGTGTGGTCAATCATGATGGTCCTGTAATTCCCTGGGTCCAGGGTGTTGCCAGATTTGTGGATAGGCACAATGGTGTGCCTAGTCCACTCCTCTGGGAAGCCCTCCCCTATAGCCAGGTTGAAGGCATGTGCAATCAACGGGGCTATAGTGGAGGCTGCATATATGAGATGCTTGCTCTGCAATCCCATATGGTCTGTCGAACGTCCATGTCGAAGTCGTCCTATGGCCCTCTCAACCATCTTTGCTGTGAAAAGAGAAGAACTAGTAGGGCGAGGCTCAAGTAGTGGCTGGGGAATGGGAGGCTGCCTAGGCACCTCATATAATCTCTGAGCATAATCATGCCATGTGTGTAGGTCCCCAATAGGTATGGTCGGGTGTGGCTTTCGTAGGGTACGCCATGTTGCGGCACTGTCCATACTCATAAAGAGATGGTATAGCTCAAGCACCTGTGCCTCCTCAAAGGCTCGCCTCTTCCGACGTGTGAGAGTCTTCATCCGTCACATGGCCTGTCTCTCTGTGATCTCTCCCAATGCTCGTTGAGCTCGTAGTCGGCGGTAAGTATCTTTGCATTCCTCATCATACCAACGATGTTGTGGCATAGTCCTGGGAGGAGGTGTGTGATCAGAATGGATGGTGTGTGGGAAGGAGCTGATGGCGGATGTCTGAAGAACTGATGCTATCTATGAGGTGAATAGGGATAGTGGAGTGTCAGGGTGAAGCAAGAGAAGACCCTTCTCGACTTGGGCCGCATATATGTGAGCTAGCTCGTGTGTGAAGTGGATGGTGGTGTGTGGGATGCGTGCTGCGAGTGTGCGTGTAGGGGTGTCTCCCTTGAGGGAGAGCGCGAGGTATGCGTGATCGGCCCCAATGGGTATGGGTGGGATGGTGAATGAGGTAAGTAGGTGAATGGCCTCTCTAGATCCCATGACGTAATCTACTGAACTTCCCCTGCCATCTGTGACTGAGTGTGGTATGCATGTCAATCCTCCTGAGGTAGGCCACTGAGCCATCCCGTTATAGATAACGAGATTATGTCGAGAGCCTAGTCTGAGTAAGTGAGTGCCATAATGAGTGTGTGTAGAGTCAGCTGAAGCTCGAGCTTTAGACTCATCCTCTATGGTATGTAGTGGGTCTTCTGGGTCAAATATCTCACATTGATCATTGCCTGTCCTGGCATTGAAGTCTCCCATAAGGAAGACTTCCCCCAATGCAGAGTACTCTGTAATCTCTTCTGACAAGCAAGTGTATGGTGAGTCCTCTCGATCTATGATAGCGAATCGCAAGCTAGGAGCAAAGTAGCATAAAGCTATGAAGATGATTCGCTCCTGTGAGAGATGGAGTTGAATCCAAAGATATTTGGCCTGTGAATCACGTGTGACTATCTGTATCCTGCTCTGAAGCCATCTCTGAAGAGTATGGCTAATCCTGATCCTCTGGTGGTGTGCTGACGTGTACACTCTGTATGTGGACTCCCACCGGAAACCGTGGACTCGAGGTAGGCCCCAGTCCGGGCTCTCATGTGTCTCTGTGAGCATAATGATGTCTTTGCCTTTGCGCACCTCTTCCAACCTCTCTGATATGTCCATAGATCTCCATTGCAGTTCCAAACTGCAAGGTGTATCTCTGAGAGAGAGAGAGAGAGAGAGAGAGAGAGAGAGAGAGTCATATTAACGTCTTCTGGAGGCCAAACTTGGCTTATGAGACAAAAGCCATGTACAAGTGTAGTGCCATGTGTAGAAAATGAAATGAAATAAACAAAAGCTATCTAGGGCTGGTAAAAGGCTGGGGAGACGTGGCTCTGACTCAGTAGATGGTGGCCACCTAATACAAAGGGATCCATAATATGAGTGAGTAGAACACCCTAGCTACTGGTGATGGGGGAGGTGGGTGTAGTATGTGGTACATCCATAGTGTTCTGAGTGCCTCCTGAAGGAAGACAGCCTAGGGGGTGGTGGTACGCCTATGCTCCATCATGTGGTCGTAGGCTGTCCTGATGCGTGAGATATCCTCCTGATATAGTCGCGGTCGACGATATCCTACCATGCGTGGTCGGCGTCGTGCTCTCTGTGTTGCTGCTTGGTGGAGCGTGAGCCCTATAGAAGGACCTCTCTGATGTAGTTCAGCTCGCTGAAAGAACTGGGTAATGGTCCGTTGGGTACTCACCCGTGGCTGATGTGTGGGCTGAAGTGACCGCTCTCGCCTCTCGTATGCTGCTGTGAGGAAGCGCCCCAAGCGTCGCTGGTCTCCCATAGTCATGCATAACTGGAGTGACTCCTCTAGCTGGAATTGTGCTCGTAGGTCTAAGTATGCTTGGCATCTGATAACAAAATGCTCCTCAGTCTCTACCTCTGTCTCGCATACTGGGCACCGCCTCTCCTCACGGGGGACTCCCCTGGACCGACCCCTCTCAATCTCGAGCTGATGTGATGAGACCCGGAGCTTCCCAATGACGACTCGGAGGTGATGGGGAAGGTATGTCTGCATGTATCTCGGGATGTCGATGAAGCCCGCGTCCGATATATGTAGAAAATGCTCGCGGTAATAGAGCATTTTCGGTGGCAATGTATCCCTAGGGCTCACCCATGTCCTCTGTATGTATGTATGCCATATCTCCTGACGAATGACCCTATTCCTCTCTTGATGAGAGAGCGAGTAGGTGGGTGCATGTGAGTCGTACTGTAGTGGTGGTAGCCTGACTATGTCGAAGCCATGATGGGCCAGCCAGTCTTGTGTCTGTGCATACCATGAGGAGGTATCGCCCGCTAATGCCATATCATGTGATACCTGGAAAGCACGATAAGCAATTCGCTCTGTATCCATGCTCTGAAGTCTGTGTAATAGGCATACTGTCTGGAATAGTGTCTCAACTAGCATCGGTGGTGCAGCGAGCTCTTCTCTAATGATATCATGTGATACTGAAGGCTTGCTGCGGATACGTCTGACAATCATGAGGATTTGTGGCCTCTCTAATGCTGTCCATACTGATGTAGCTAATCCCAGCCCCCATATGGCTGCCCCATACATGAGCGCTGGTGTAACCAAAGTGTCAAAGAGCCACCCCTTTGTGCGGGGCTCCTGAAAATATGCCTGGTGGCACTGTCTCTCCATCAAAGCTAGTGCTGCGTACCCACGTGTGATGCGGTCACGAGCTGCCTGAGACATAGAGAAGACCCCTGATGCTGTTGTAAATGTCACTCCCAAGTAAACATATGATCCGACCACCTCGATCGGTCCACCTTCTGCTGCTGTGAACAAACTATGTCTGCGTACCTGTGCTGATGTATGAAAGATCATGACCTTGGTTTTACCAAGGTTCATAGATAACCCTCTGTGTCTGCAAAAGTCATCTAGGCCATGTAGATGATGTTGTAGACCTTCTGCAGACTCTGAAACCAATCCAATATCATCAGCGTATAAAAGAATATGGACAGTGGATCCCCGTACCTCAATGCCATCTCCCCCTGCTGCTGTATGAAGTCCACTATCTCATCAATGTAGAGACCAAAGAGGGTGGGTGAAAGAGGGCATCCTTGCTTCACCCCGATAGTGCTAGCAAGTGGATCAGATAAGCCCCCTGAACATCTGACTCTACCAGATACTCTCTCGTATAAGGCGTAGATCCCCCATATCATGTCCTCCGGAGCTCCGATATCAAGTAGTCGTCCGAAGAGTCGGTCCCTGGGAACAGTGTCAAATGCTTTGCAGAAGTCCACAAAGCAACAATATAATCTCCTCTTCTTGGTCGATCAGGCATCTCAAAGTGAAGATGTGGTCAATAGTAGAGTAATCTCGTCTTAAACCTGCCTATCCTAGAGCCTTGATACCCTTCCTCTCAGCGAGAGTACTCAACTATGTCTCTAGTACCGCCCCATATAACTTGGCCAGTACAGGGCCAATCATGATCGTCCGGTATGTAGCTTGATCCATAATATCACCTGACTTATGAATGGGCACTATGGTGTCCTCAGTCCATGAGTCCGAGAACCCTTCAACCAATGCACGGTTGAAGAGGTGGGCAATGAGCAGTGCGAGAGTCGTGCCTCCATAGATGAGGTGCTCTACCTGTAAACCGAAATGGTCATGGGTCCTGCCATGCTGCAGCCGAGCAATAGTGCTTCCCACCATAGTGGGTGTGAAGAAGTCAGAGGTAGTAGTACGTGAGCTCTGCGGTCTGGGAATGGGGGGCTGGTCTAGGAATGGGGGGCTGGTCTGGGATCTCGTATAGACTCCGTGCATAGCTATGCCAAGTGCTCAAGTCTCGCATAGGTGTCTGTTGTCTCCTCTCTCTCAAATGTCGCCATGCCACACCACTGTCTCAACTCATGAGCAAATGGTAAATATCCCAATACTGTCTCTCCTCCCAATCTCGCCGTTTGCGGCGAGTAAGGCTCTGCATGCGACGTTGTGCCTGTGTGTGTGTAATATCTCCCCTATGCTCTAAAATCCGTAGGTGCTTCCGTAGCTCACGGCAATATGCATCATACCAGCGGTTTTGGGGCATGGATCGTGTGCGTGGAGGGTGCATATGTGTGCGGTGTGGGAAGCTCCGGAGAGCTGAGTCCTGTAGGATGGTGATGATCTATGATGTAAGTGTGTCCAAAGGTGAGAGTGGATCGAGGGAGAGTAGGCGGGTGTGTAAATGGTGTGCATAAACGTGTGAGAGCTCGTGTGTGAAGTGTATCGTGGTATGTGTCTTAGTGGGTGAGGGAGGGTCTAGTGGAATCGGAGATGAGAGTGTGAGTGTGATAGATGTATGGTCAGCACCAAGTGGACGTCGTCCAATACTAAGTGAGGGGATGAGTGAAGCTCCAGAGGTGGTACCCAAAATGTAGTCGATTGTGCTCTCACCTCCCCCGTGAGGGAAGCAAGTAAATCCGCCCGAACCTGGCCAACGATTCATCCCGTTATATATAACGAGATGATGTCGACTGTGTAGCTCGAGTAGATGTCTGCCATAGCTGGTGGTGTCCTGACCCATATCTGCCGATACTCTGCTAGTGCTCATCTCATCCGGGTCTCTGGCCCTAATGAGATGTGGGTGATCCATGTCATATGCCTCGCACTGATGTGACTGAGTGCGGCCATTGAAGTCCCCCATAAGGAAGACTTCACCTAGTGTGTTGTAATGTAGTATCTCCTCTGAAAGCGCTCTGTATGGTGAGTCCGTGTCTCGGGTCGGTCCCCAAAGATCCTGTCCTGCGTATCGAGACCCGCCTGGTGGGAAGTAGCATATAGCAATGTAAATCCAACCCCCCTGTGCTATCTCCATGCGAACCCACATGTATCGTGCCTCCTCATCTCTACCTATAATCTGGATCCCGCTCTGTATCTCCTCTCGAAATATGATGGCCACTCCTCCCGATCCTCGCGCTGTACTCTGTCTCGTCGTGGTCCTGAATGCAGACTCCCAATGAAAACCTGCAATGCGTGGTAGACCTCTCGGGCTCTCGTGTGTCTCTGTGATGCATGCAAAGTCATGTGATGCCAGGATCTCCTCGAGTCTGTCTGGTCGAGAGTGCCCCGTTGCAGTTCCACACTGCTCCTCTGAGTGGTGTCTCTTGGTGTAGTGAGAGAGAGAGAGAGATATAGATAGATAGATAGAGAGAGAGAGAGAGAGAGAAAAGAGAGAGAGAGAAAGAAGAAAGAAAGAAAGAAAGGTATATTAACGTCTTCCAAAGGCCAAACTTGGCCTATGAGACAAAATCATATACAACTGTGGTAATCTCTATGTAGCAATGGAAAGGGGGAAAAAATACTCGCTACACAAAACTGTGTAGGCGGAAAACAACAAAGGATGGTGTACCTGGTAATGAGGAGGTAGTGGGAATAAAATAATGGTGCATGGTTCGACTCGTTAAAGTAAACAGGATGAACATAATAATATCTGCATGGTTGGAGATGATACAATTTATAAGCTTTCATCCAAACATGGTCACCATACCCGAGAAATTTCATGCTCTCACTTATGGCATCAAACTCCTTACGTGAAGATGCCACCTTCAGGGGATAAGCCGTGCACCTAAAGATGTAAAGACTCTGCAAGTTTTGCAGTGTCCCTAAACAATGAAGTACGGTGTGCATATGAGGAACTCTGTTCTGAAGGTAGTTGGCTGTGGCAATATCTTTCTGCTAGTTACTTGTGGGGAGACCTGAAATGGGCAACACAGAATAAGCAGCTTGGATTAAGGTCCGATTCTTTCACTTAAAAATGCCATTTTATTGTAGAGAATACGGTACTGTAAACTGCTGCTGGATTCCTTGATTCTTGAAAAATACATTGAAAGCATTCAACCTGTATCCTCCTGAATTGTCTGACCAAAGAGCATCATGAGATCTCAAGAGCCAATTTATAATAAACTTGAAGGCATGCAAGTACATGGTGGTATATCTACCAAGATTATTGTACCAAGATCATCAATGAAAGTAAGGATATAACGAGATCCTGTGAGGGATGTCATTTCCATGGGGCGGCACAAAAGCATTCTGAAGAAGTTGCTCCAGTTGTGTTCAACGAGTCTATGACCAAGAAAAAGATTTGTGGCTGGATCTACCAAGACGCCAGCCTTCATAGTGGTTGGAGGAGAGGGTATCAGTCAGACCAAGACAAATGTGTTTCTTTCTCATCTGATCGAGGGTTGGACTATTGATATGCCCAATTGAGTAATACCACAGCAAAGTTGAGGTAGCATTAGTTGCATTCACAGACAATGTGAAGTGGAGACAAGGATTAACTGTTGGTTCCAAAGGGAGATCAGGATAGGATAATGCTTGCAAATCTGTGAACAACTGATAGTTTCAAAGTTGTCATTGGAACTTAAAATGGCCTGATCATAAAAAAGTCAATGGATGACCCAGTTAAAATAGTAATGATTACAGAGGAAATATGTCTATGATGTATGGGTATGTCAAACATCATAGACCTTTACAGTAGAACTACTTTACAAGGTGACATGAATGGAGCCTAAACTGACTGCAGTAAGGGTTGATTATCACCAACATAGACCTGCACACTCGTAGAGAAAGATGTAGAGCTGGAAAACAGATGACAAGCAGGTTTCATGGGATGGGTTGCACCAGTGTCAAGCTTGCCATTTTATAGCATCACAATTTTTACAGGCATGCAGTTGACCAAGGAATTGAGTAGTAGCAGGGACTCAGAGCATATTCACCAAGTGCAGGATCCTCCACTCACATACCTTGATATCGATCAATTTGATGTTAATCCCATTGTTTATTGTGGAATGTTCTAGATGGCCTGCCATTTGCAATATCCGTACACTATTTGCCACTAGTGTTGTTCCTTGGGTGGCTCCTTGGAGGTGCAATATTCGTGTGAAACTTGTTGCTGCTTGGAGTTTGTTGAGGAGCATTGTAGATATTGATCAGCATGCATAACCATAGCAGGTGTGGCTAGTGAAATAGATCCGCCTCGCAGGACATTCTCTTTGAGAATCCTTGGATGAACATCTCAATATTGAGACCAATCAGAGGCATCGGTGGTGATGAATGATTGCCAAGAATCAACATGATGGAAGTGCATCCAGAAGAAGCATGGATTTCTGGATTTTATCCGAATGAAGGCAAGACAGCAGGGCATTATCTTTTACATTTTGTTCATTTGGATCCTCACATACTACGGCCTTGAACATTGAGAATTCAATGTTCATTCTGGGCAGTAATTCAGACAATTCATTGTACTAAGCCGTCTTGTAAGAGTTGCTTCCAACGAAGAGGGGTGGAAGTGTATTCTTCAGAGTTCACGGAGTTGTTAGATCCATGTGGGGATGGGGGCTTGTACATAGTGAATTGGAGCACTCTTTTGTATTTATAGTGCTTAAGCAGAGTAGGAGAGCCATCGTGATATTGAAAGCACCTTCCAATGACTCTAGACTTCATATGAAACTTGAGACTTCAAGGCTTTTGGACTTAACCATGTGTATAGGTTTAGTCTTTCAATGCACCAATATTATAGGTGAGTGGCTTCTACGTGATCATACTACTAGATGGGAACATAAAGTCAATCTTCTACCTTTTCCTCTAATCCCAATTGCAAATTCATACAAGTAGTGACACAAGTACAAGAACCAAGGATTGAATTCGACTACAGGAACATGGTAAGAGGAAGAACAAAGAGGAAGTGTGCAAAGAAACTGGAGCAAAAGCAAAGGCAAAGAAGTGACATGCTACCACTATGGTAGAAAAGGTCATAAGAAACTAAAGTGTGGAGAAGAAGGAAGAAAACATGATAGATGCACATGATAGCTCTAAGGACAAGGAGAAGGCCAATGTGGTCTCTAGTGAGGTCATTGAAGAGTTATCAGATATGGAGGACATCTTATGTGAAACTATGACACATGATGCTTCTCATATTATTCATGCACAGGATATGCATATGACCAAGAGTAATCTGATTGATGCCATGGTTACGGTAAATGATGCATTACCTCAAACTTGGATTGTGGATTCAGGTGCATCATCTAATGTGACTCCTACGGTCTACCTGGCAGTGTTTCTTTACATTTCATGCAAGAAACCATGGCAGTATATACTTTGGAAATAATCATGGATGTTCCATTGAAGGTATTGGTACAGTGCATATTTCTGCAGATGGCATTAATGGGTTGGCTTTGCATGATGTGAGATATATACTTGGTAACAAAAAAAGCTTACTTTTTGTTGGGTAGATGGATATGCATGGATATAGTACCCTCTTTGAAAAGGGGTCATGGAAGCTCATAAAAAGCTCAAGGCTGGTTGTCAAAGACACTAAGAAAGGTATACTTTACTGAAAGGTACACTTTAATGCTTGCGCAGGAAAGCCTTGCTGGGCAAGTTTATTGCTTTGGCTAAGATTGATTCTTACATGGAACTATGGTGAAAAAGGCTTGGCCACATGAGCTGAAATGGCCTTGAGAAATTATGTAATCTTGACAAGTTTGATGCTAAAGGCACAAAACTTGACTTTAATGAATGTCAATATGGCATGTACAATGACCTCCTAAATCTGATTTGAACCCTCATGATGCACCACATATGGCTGAAAATGACAACGAGCTCGTGGTAATTGAACCAAAGGATTTTGGACAACAAATTGAGGCTATATGCAGCCACATATTCATGTTGAAAATAGGGTTTGGAAATGATGTACAAGAGCCCATTTATAATGAGGAAGTTGGAATACCTCCTCATATAGATCTACTTCCAGAGAATGTGGATCATTGCGTAAGAAGATCTACACATACTAGGAGGCCCCTGAACATATATGACCCCTTTGTACATTACTTCATGTTATGAGATGAGGTTGAGTCTCTCACTTATAAAGAGACAAAGCTATGTGAGCACAAGAAGAAGTGGGAGTTAGCCATGGAGGATGAGATGAAGGCCTTGCGTGCAAATGATACTTGGGACTTGTTTGAGTTGCCTAAAGGTAGGAATGCCATTCTCAACAAGTGGGTGTAGACTGTGGATGCCAAGGCCAAGTATAAGGCAAAGGCTTATTGGTAAGGGATATGCCCAAAAAAAGGGAATTGATCTTCAAGAAGTTATTCCAAATGGATGTTAAAACAACCTTTTTGCATGGTGATTTAGATGAAGAGCTGTATATGAAACAGCAAGAAGGATGTGCCGTTATTGGAAAAGGGCATCTGGTATGCAAGATGAAAAGGAGTTTATATGGGCTGAAATCGGTATAAGAAGTTCCATGCATTTATGCTCAAACATTTGTTCAGAAGAAGCCATGCAGACCACTGTTTGTACACCAAAAAGGATGGTGATGAAACCCCAATCATTCTTGTGCTCTATGTAGATAATATACTGCTGGCTGGGAAGAAAAAGAGCATTCTAAATGCTCCATAACAGCAACTGAACTGTGCATTCTCAATGAAAGACCTCGGGGAAGCTGGGCATATCCTTGGAATGAAGATAAAAAAGGATAGGCAGCAGCATACTTTGCATTTATCCGAATGAAAGTACATTGAAAAAGCGCTGGACAGATTTAATGTGGCTGATGCTAAGCCTCTTGGAGTGCCATTGAAACCACATGTTAAGCTTTCCAAGGATGATTTTCCCAAAGATGATCATGCAACCAACTACATGAGAAGTGTCCCATACACATCAGCTTGTGGTTCACTTATGTATGCCATGGTTGCCACTCGGCTAGACATTGCCCATGCTATGGGAGTTGTTAACAGGTTTATGGTTAATCTTGGCTAAGCTCATTGAAAGGACGTCAAATCTGTCTAGAGATATTTGAAAGGGATGAAAGGTAAATGCCGACGTTATGGAAAGTGTCCATTGGAGCTTAAAGGATTCTCCGATTCTGATGTGGCACGCATAGTACGAAGGTGAGATTTAAATCGTGCATTTAAATTGGGCTTTAGATCATTTAAATCGTAGAGATTTCAAAAACTGAAAATAAAAATTGAGGTTTTTATTCATCATGGGCGATTTTTATTTTATTTAATACTTTGTCATTCATCATGGCATGTAAAAATCCAAATCCCATTAGCAATAACAATTACCATAATCTAAGGGATTTCAATAAAAGAGATTACATTCCTTCATAAGCACATCCACTCTAGGTGTTTTATCATTACCTAAATCCCAATGAGCTAAAGAAGCTCTTGATAATCAAAGTTTTTGCCAAGACCATTCAATGGCTAGGATAACGGATATACATAAGAGGGAATGAAATCCATATCTTGAATCTACTACAAAGAGTGGCTAGAAGTACCCATCACTTTTGTGAAGTATGAAAGTATCCCTCACTTTTTCCAAGTATGATGACATATACAAAATGAAATACTTGTGTCAGAGATCATTCATCACCCAAAAACAAAGTAATACTTTGATCACACAACTCAAGAAATACTTTGATAAGCAACCAATATCCACATATATGTATTCATTAAAATACCAAAATCATGTACAAATTCATTATGCATGCCAAACTATCCTCTTGAAAAAGATCCTATAGAATGATATTTACAATCGAAATATCCCCTCAAAATTTATCTTAACATATAAACTAGAAGTCATTCTTGAAGAATGCATAATACAACAAGGTATGGACAAGACTTAAAGAAACAAAAGAGAGTTTTTTATGAATAAAATCATTGTTAATGATTTAAATCGCAATCGAGATTTTCACGATTAAAAAAAAGTAAAAATCCTACAATTTTTTAAACTATGATGGAAGGCTGTGTGCATGCATGCAAATCCACTAGTGGATATGTATACACACTTGCAAGAGGTACTACTTCATAGTGCTCTAGACTTTAGAGAATAATAGCACTATCTACTACAAAGGTTGAATATCTTTCAGCCACAAAAGCTTCCAAGGAAGCCATTTGGTAAGCATGTCTATGGAGTGAGTTTGGTTTGCTTGAGAAGGCACCCCCTCTTGGTTGTGATAGCCAAAGTGCCATATGTTTGGCAAAGAATGCCATGTTCCATGCTCGCACAAAGCATATTGATGTGAGATACCACTTCATCAAAGGAGTGTTAGAGGATGGCCCAATCACTTTGATCAAGTCAATAATTCACAAAATCTTCAGATGCCCTCACTATGTGTCTATTGGAGACAACATCAGCTATGTATATAGATGATGGGAGTTACTTAGCTTAAAGGAGTCTCTTTGACCCTTTAAGTTAGTGGTGTGTTGTAGTGTTTCCAAGATCTTTGATGGAGTGCCTTGAGTAAGCACACCTCCTTGATTGAACATGAACTCCTCCTTGTCCTTTATCTTCTTATTATCTTCATAATGTGTATGCTCCATATAATTCGTAATCACTTCTTGGCCTTCAAAAGTTCTTGTTTTGAATTTTTGAGGAATAGTGTCATGATTATTCAACATTTCTAGCTCTTGGACTTGGTTTTCTTTGAATAATTGATTCTCACATTGAACTGCATGATTGATAACATCCTCCAAGGTATTTGCCTAAGGCATGGATAGCAAGAGATATTTGACTTCACGATTGAGGCCACTTCAACCCTGATTAACCATGTAGTCTTCTTGATATGTAGTTACATGAAACAACGTCTTGATATTCAAGGCATAGCTTGAAACTGATCGATCATCTTGTCATAGGAATCTTTTCATCTCTTGGACATGTCCGATCAAGTCCTCTATGGTAGATTGAATCTTCTTGCATAAGGAATCCATGGTGCCTAGTCTTGATGAAGACAGTCTTGCCAAAATGTCAAGGGAGCACTAGATTGTGCTCTCTGACTAAGGTAGACAAGATTTCGGAAATATGCTTTTGATTACAAGAATACCAACATAGGGAAAATAGAACAAGTATATGTAGTTGATACAAGAAGTCCCACAACCCGGGACTGACAGGTATAGATAACTTAGCTAGAGATGATAGAGGAGATCCCACAACCCGAGATCGCAAGTATGGAGCAAGATCTCTGGATTACAAGAACTCCCATATGGGAGATGAACTAGATACAAGAAAGAACTTGACAAGATCTCGTACTACGAGATTGCAAAAGGACAAGGTTAGATGTCCAGGAAACAAGACTAAACAAGACTAGAGCAACAGACAAGACTAGAACTCGAACTGGAACTTGAAAGTACTTACTTGGTGATTAGGACTCCTTGAGCTCCCAAGACTGGCATTGGCAAGACTGAGAATGAATGTGGCCAACCCCTCCTTATATAGGTTTTCCAAGGGAGGTTACAATTTGATGATGTCATTGATGATGTCATCAACTAGAAACAAGAACTCTAGGTGTCAGAATTCAGCAAATGGACAGTCGATCTTGGGATTTTGGCACATTCCGGATGCAATGGAAGCATTATTTTCTCCAAAGTCTGAGCCAATCATGAGATATGGAAAGTCACATGAAATCTAAGATTTAAGATGGTTTCCTTGTCCATGACAACTAGTGCTTGTTGGAGTTCGAGGTTTGCGGAAGCACACGAATAGCATAAGGAAGAAGAAGGAGCAGAACATACAATACTGAATGTATTACCAAGTGAATGTACAAAGAAAAATAACCCATTAGGGTTATAGGTGTACATACAAGCCGGGAAAAAACATCCTAAAGAGGGAGAAAAATACCCCAGCGGTCTTAAATATGTTCACGCACATCACTACCGAAATATATCAATAAATCCCCCCTAGGAGTGATGCAGTGAACAAGGACTTGACACTCATATATAAGGAAGTGCTAAGCTATGTGGAAAGAGATCAATCCACAAAAGGAAGTAAGCCCAAAGCTTTGCGAAAAGCTTCAAACTTCTCCTGAGGCAGAGCCTTTATGAAAAGATCTGCAATGTTATCTTGTGTGGGCACATATGCCAAACTGATCTCTCTAGCAGAGAACCTCTCCCTGATGGTGGTGGAAGAAGACTCACCATCAGCGAAATCAGCCAAAAGGCATCTGAGCCATACTTACTCAACAATCCTTGTGAAAGCTTCCCTATACTCAGCTTCACAACTAGAAGTGGCCACAGTAGGCTGCATCTCGCTCAACCAAGATATGCATGAGCTACCAAGCATGAAGCAAAAACCACTAATGAATACATGAGTGTCATAGCAGCCGACCCAATCAGAGTGAGAAAAAGCATGTTGATATGGTGGTAATGATCTCCCCTTTGGATAAAACAATTCAAGTAGTCGGGTACCACTCAAATAGTGAAAGATGTGCTTAATCGCCTGCCAATGCTTGACACCTCGACAATGCATAAATCTCCTCATCTCTGAGACAACAAACTGAATATCAGGCCAAGCGATGCATAAGTAAATCAAACATCCAATAGCCTTCTGATAGAAAATAACATCAAATGCATCTCGAGCATCATGAAGACTCAACCGTAAACCTGTTTTCATAGGAGTTGCAATAGGTTTGCAATCTTCAAGACCAAGACACTTTAAGACCAAGACACTGCAATAATATGTCAATATATTTTCTTTGACATAGAGCTGTTCCACCATCAACTCGCATAAATCGAATGCCCCAATAATGTTGCAAATGCCCCCAATCTGACATCTCAAATGAGGCATGCAAATCAGCCTTAAAATCAGCAATATGCTTCTCATTAGGACAAGTGGACAACATGTCATCAACATAGACAACAATGATGAGAAGCACATCATTTGCAAGGTTAACATATAAGGTGCTCTCAGTTGGACTGTTCTCAAACCATGTACAATCAAGTAGGCATGTATCTTTTCCTGCAAAGCATGTGGTGCTTGCTTCAAACCATATAATGCCTTTTTCAACTTGCACAGTTTGTTTTCATGCTCTTTCTGCACAAAACGATATGGCTGAAAAACATACACTTCTTCATGTAAGTCACCATTCAGAAATGCAATTTTAATGTCTAACGGATGTATATTCCAACCATGATGGGCTGCAAATGCGCAAATGCTATAAACAGTAGTCATCCAACATGTGGATGCAAAGGTCTCATCAAGATCAATGCCTCTTTCTTGAGCATAACCTTTTGCAACAAGCCTTGTACCTCTAAACTCTTCCAGCAGGTTTATGTTTCAGCTTGTATGCCCATTTAGTGCCTATGGCCTTTTTGCGAGGAGGCAAATCAAATAAAGGCCAGGTACCATTCTTCATAATAGCATCATATTCTGATTGCATAGGAGCCATCCAATTTTTTGAATTTTGTGCTTCATCGAAAGAAAGAGGCTCGTTCTCATCAAAGAGACTAGAGGCAGCCATAGCATATCAATCTGATGCAAAAGAAACACTATGAGAGCCTGAACGAGTATGATATGACAAAGGTCTATCTAATTTGCTATCTCGCAAAGTCTACACCAACCATTTAGGCATTGTTGTTGCCTCCTCTATATGAGCCCTCTCATCAACAAGTGCATCATGTAAATCTGCATCAGAAACGAAATGATTTGCATCATCATGTAGAATCTGTAAAGGCTAAAGACTGTCGAGCTCTAAAAATAAGCAGCAAAGTGTCATACACATTTTTGGAGCTAACCGATGTCTCTTTAGTACATGAAAATAAGGGCTGAATTACATCTTCCATAAAAACAACATCACGGCTAACCAAAATGCATTTAGTATGTGGATGATATAGACAATAACCTTTGCTTTCAGAACTGTACCCAACAAAAATACATTTCACTGCTTTATCATCCAATTTCTTGCATTGTTGTTCAGACACTAATGCATATGCCAAACAACCAAAGACACTCCAATAAGCAATAGATGGCTTGCGACCATGCCAAGCCTCATATTGAGTGATAGACTCCAATGCTTTGGTGGGACACTTGTTAAGTAAGTCCATTCTATAGAGGTGTATACGACACTCGACACTGATCTTTCATCCCACATTCAGCAAGAAGTGCATTAAAATCAGAAGACATGTATTCCCCCCTCCCCCCAATCAAAACGGAGGGTGCTCATTTTGCATGTTGATAGATTTTCAGCCAAAAGTACAAATTGTTTGAAGCACATAAACACTTCGGACTTTGCTTTCAGTGGATATACCCATGCATGCCTGGAAAAATCATCGATGAAAGTCATGAAGTAAAGGTAGTTCCCAAAAGAAGGTGTCTGCATAGGACCACATACATCATTATGAACAAGCTTCAATTTTTTAGTAGCTCGAACAGAACCATCTTTTGGGAAGGAGGAGCATTGCATTTTGTCCAAAATACAACCTTCACAAACATGTTTACAAGGTGCCTCAAGTTTGAGCAGAGAAGACACCATTTCAGATTTCTACAGGCATGGTAAACTAACAAAATTCAAATGAGCAAAGTATTCATGCCAAAGCTTTGCGTCTGATATAGCCTGAGAATCTTGAACCGCACATGCTGAATCATTCATAGATTTTGCATAATCTATGAGCTTATACAGCCCATTACATAACATGCCAGAAGCAATAATGACATCCCCATTTGTCAGACCATGAACTGTACATCTGTCATCAACAAATTTCACAACCAAGCTGATTTAGGCTAATGCTGAAACTGAGAACAGATTTTTCTTGATCCGTGGCATAAATAAAGCATCCGATATTGTAAAAGAACTACCATCAGGAGTAGTTAGAATGATCTTATCAACTCCCACGACAGGATAAGAGGAGCCGGTGGTTCATGTGACAATATTCCTATAGGGGTAGGCTAAAGTGAAGTGAAGAAACTGCGCTCCAAGGTAATATGTTTGGTTTCTCCACTATCAAAGTACTAAACATTTGAGTCTACTACAGACCTACATTGGTCATGAGAAGATGGTTCATAACTACAAAGAGTAGTAAACGCACATTCTTCATTATGCACAAGATTAGGAGACTCTGTTTTAGGTGTACATGCCTCTACAACAACCATTCCAACCTCTTCTTCTTTGCCTCTTCTGCATTCAGTTTTAGATAACTCTTTATGATATGATCATTTCCTTTACAATATTTGCAAATCAATTTCTATTTTTATGTTTTCTTTTCTTGCTTGTCATCCACAGAATTAGAAGATTCCTGCTTACTAGTACATGAGCTGCCTTTCATCATCAATCGAAGAGTAGAAGAAAAACTTTGATATGAATATGGAAGATCGTTCAGAATAGTATGCACAAGTGAACTCTCTAGCAAGACTTCATCAGCGAAAATCAACTCCTCCTTCAAATCTTTGATCTTTGTCAAAAAATTGTCCATGAAATCTCGTTCATTCATGTGCTCACTCTTCAACTGTTTTCAGAGGTAAGAAACACGAGCCTCATTTCTTGCTTGGTATAAAGTGGTAAGTGTATCCCAAGCATCCTTAGTTGTTTTGCAAGAACAAATGTGCAGGATAATGACCCATTTGATATACAAAGCTATCAGTGCATGTGCCCGAGCATCTCTACCATCCAAACGAAGTTTCTCTACAATAGGTGCAACAGGAATAGGAGTATAAATAGGGATTTGAAGATCGTCATTTTCAACACCATCTGCATCATCTTAAATAACTATATTTGCAGATGTAGTAGGTCGTTTTCTATAGTTCTTTTGCAACCAATACATGATGCATCATATATGCCCATAATGGGTAATTTGTACCATACAATTTATCCTCAAGAGCCAACATATGGAATACGTCATTGCTTTCAGCCATGGCTATTGATTAAAATACCTTGTTGCAGAAAAATGAGTGTATCTCAAAAAGTTGAACAGAACTACCCTGTCCAGTGTTGCTAAATCCGTAGCGGACTTCGAGGCGCTTGTACTTGCGAACCAAAACCTCTATATATGTTTGGCATAAAAAGATGAAATTGCTTGCTTAGGCACTGTGACAGTGAGTTCGGAGGTTCAAACGGTCTCTGATCGTGATTTTGACATGAGATAGCGAAGCCGTTTTGAATTTCTAATTGCCTTAAGTACGCTCACCAATTTTTGTGCGATTTTGAGACTGTGATCGGAGAGGTGTTGACAATGCCCTAGATGAAGTGATGACCTGATTTGATACCAATTATTGGAGTTTAAGGTTTGCGGAACCACACGAATAACACAAGGAAGAAAAATAAGCTTGGAGCATAATACAGAATTTGGAATGTTCTTCGGCAGGTTGAATCTCCATCTCTCTCGAGCACCACCGCGCATCACTCCTCCAGCAGCAGATGGAGATACACCTGGCCCCCCCCCCTCACACTCATATTACAGATTTTTTCAGACCCACATACACTCGAGGGCCCAGCTCGATGCGGGGTGTCACATTACACAGAGCAGATGAGCTTAGACGACAGCGTTGACGACCGAGACCCCTTGTCCGGAGAGCTCGTCCACATCAGAGAGAGATTCAGGCGATTCACGCACGCCATGACATGGAGATACAGAGACGTCAGCAGCGCACCCCTATCGATTTGGACGCCCAGAGCATTTTGAGGATCGCCATGATGCCTTACCCACCGATGCATTATATCCTACACCCACTCCAGGCATTTAGGGGGTTGTGACACCATCGATCCTCCCCTCCCTATGCATATCATGTTTGTATCTCACCCATTGTGCATATCGAGTGCATACCCATAGCACCCCACACCCTTGATGCCAGCTACTATCCCTCCTTCTATACCCGTTTGTAGTACTCACACTTTATTTTCGTTTTGGATCACAGTGGATTGGATCATACTGATGTATATGTTTTGTCTCATAGGCCGATTTTGGCCTCTAATAGACGTTAAAAAGTCTTTCTTTCTTTCTTTCTCCCTCAGTCTTTAGATGAAGATATGACATTCTCTTCTTCCTCTTGAGTCTATTGGGTAGAAATCGGGATACCTGACTTCTTCGATGAAGAAGGAACATCTTCCTTTGCTTGTCCTTTCCTTGGGTGCTTGCCATTGACAATATTCCACAAGTATTTGGAAACTAAGATCCATCATCATAAAACTCGACATTGGATAGTTAGACATTACATCAAGCTTGTCTTCCTATTCCAATCTATCCCTATAGTCACTCATCTTCAGCCTAGGGTGTATGCCAACTATGCTCTGATACCAAATGTTGTGTGATGGACCCAAACAATAATCATACGTTAATCCACACCTTGACTTGATCAAGAGAGATAAATGAAAATATAGAGAGGAGAAGACAACTATAAAAGTGCAATAGATTAATGCTAGTTCTAGGTACAAAAAATAGTGTGAGAGTATCTAAGAGGTTTTATGTAAGTGAATATGTCTAAAAAAAAAGGAAACAAACTGTTCAATAGTTATTTTAGCAAACCCTAATGCTGATGTAGAGCAACAGAAGCAATGGTATCTTCTCATGATGAAGTGGTAGGTAAAAACAATGTAGAGAAACAACAATGGTATCTTCTCACGATGAAGTGGTAGTGTTAGTTTGGCATCTTGTCTGGTTAGTTATAACTTACTTTCCGACTGTGCATGGGTTCTTGGGATGGTCAGGGGTCTGTAATACAGAGGCCCTATATATATTTTCCCATTCACTTCATGACTGTAGTAGCTTCTTCTCTTATCTGACAATTCCGACGAACTTAACTACTAATCTCCCGTACATAACAGAACATAACACTCACCGCACTCGAACACACGAAGTCTTAATACTTGCTAGCATACCATCACCATTAGACTTGCAATTCACCAATGACTCACCGAACATCAATACAGTATCGCGGTTATTCAATATCGAACATCAATAAAACAGAACGATGCAACAATGTATATAATTGCGCTGGAATCAATCTTCAGACACATCGCCGAGACGCACGGTCCGGCGACGCCTCTGTCTCTCTTCCAATCACCTCTTCTATTATCAAAAAAGGTTACAACGATTGCGCGACATCCTTTCGATGCACGTCTGTTCCTAATTACATTTCCTACTAAATAGAATAACATTCCTTTCCGGAAGCCTAACATTGGCATGCATGGGGGACTCGAACCGAGCAGGTTATTTTACAAAGGCTAAGAGTCATCAATGATACCCTGTATATACATGGTTCGTGCTAGTTTAAAAGTGCGGGAGATTTTCTGCTTCAATGATTCTAACATGTCTTGTAAAATTTGAGGTTCTACTAGATGAGCGTCTATCTGCACAGAACTAGAAGCTATGACTTGCGACAGCAAAATTTCTGTATGATTCTACAAAAAGGCTTTTTGCAAATAAAAGTCATTGGCCAAAGCAGCATCTCTGTGTAACCTTTCTTCTTCGATCTCTGCATCAATTCTTGATATTTGATCCTGATGGATACCTAATTGTTTCTCCCTGCGTTCCAATTCCTGTTACTCGAATTGCATAGTCCTAAAGAAGTCCTGTCTTTCTTTCTGAATAGATTCAATTTCCTTCTTGAGCTTGATGGTTGGTCCAATTTCTTCATCCAAAGTCTGGCTTTTATGGAATAGCTCTTCGGTAACCTTCTTAAGTTCCATCTCCGCTTGTAACGCCTTATCATCCAGCACTTGATAAGCCTTTTCTACTGTAAGAAACCTGGTGCGAGTGGTGTTTAACTGGGAACCTAATGCACGCATGGCATCCTCCTTATCTGTCACGACCTGTTTGAGTTGAACAATCTTTGCGTCTCGAGCCTCGATAATATCATCTTTTTTGGGCACCTGTCCCTGTAAAACCATAATCTGATCGTGTAATAGATTTGCATCCACGTTTACAGCTAGAATCTCTTCCTGGAGTGATGCGATGTCTGCTTCCAACAAGTCTACTTTGGCTTGATATTTGGTACGAATGGACCAATGAGCATCATGTAGTTGATGAGGGAGTTGCTTAAAGAGGTGGATGAGAAAATCACCTATTTGGGTTAACTCGGCAAAGGAATCAGGTACTATAAAGGTTGAAATGGGTCTAGAAGGATTGACAAAGACGGTGGTGGAAGAGGAAGGGGGAGAATAATCAAGAGAAGAAGAGATAGGTTGAGAATGGGAAACAACCACCGAATGATGAGGTCAGGGAGGAGGGCTAGGAGGTAATGGCACCTTAGAAGGGGAAAGGGGAGGTGTCACGATAGACTCACTATGGGTACCGTGAGTCGTAGCTTCCGGTGATGAAGGATGTACAGTGGAGGTTACCGTATCGGGTTGAACATCCTGATGAACCAAAGACTCCTCATTTTGTGTTGGCGTCGTTGGGTTAATAGAATCCACAACTGTGTCGGGCGCTTTAGCAGTAGTCTTCGTTTGTTGCTGATCAACCGTGTCAATAGGTTGAACATCTTCCATGACCGTGTCCTTATCAATTTGACCCATAGGAAAAGGTGGGGCAGAAAGGATTTGCGCAGAGGAAGCTGTCTCCTGTAGATTTACTGTAGCGGAAGAGGGTTGTACTTGAGTTTCCTACGCTTTCCCCGAAAAATTGTAGAAGATCATCGTTATCATCATCAACACCCATAACTTGCTCTGATTCTTCGCGGAAAAGGAGGGTATTCGTCGGAGGAGGCTAAACAGGTTGAACGGCCGGAAGCAGAAAAGAGACAAGATGAGGAAGACGAGTCCGAGGGATATCACCTTTAGCCAGTTGTCGGGTTCACGGTGAACTCGCCAAAAGAAAAATAACGCACAATTAACGGCTTCACGGGCAGCAGCATCGATCATGGAGTAAAAAGGTCGAGAGATCCCATACGTGCGTTTCTGGAGGTTGAGAGCAACCACCAAAAATTGCAAGGCAGAGCACTCCGGTTCAGGTCGGCATAGGATAGAAAACTCATTAGAAGATTGGCGAGGGAATAGTTGCTTCATTGTCGTCATAGGTAGGAGAGGAACATCCACGCTCCCATCTTGAGGGAGATGGAATCCTTCCGCCACAGTTTTCAGGGTAACGATTACATGCGGATGGAGGCAAGTGATCGGCCAATAGGTCTCTGTCTCGGGGTATTGGCAATAGTGGCAATAACTTGAGCAAAGAAAGGATGACATTCGACCGAATGCCAAGGCAATTCGGCGAACGCCAATAACCCGCGTGCACGCAAGAACTCACTCAAGTCGGGAGATAAGCCAGCACGGAAGGTGGTAATGTTGGCTAGAGCTTCCATAGCAATTAACAAAAAGTGAATGCACACAGTGTAACAGAGAGGACACAGAGCACAAGTACACAATAGCGGAAAAGAGAACGAAGATCTTGGTTAAGTAAGAACGCCAAGTGGAAGCGCGGGTATAAAACGCAATCCTGACTAGTGGTTGGGAACATGCATGCATAATGACGACATTCGTGCATTAACGAAATCCCAAACGTGGAGTGCGGCGGCTAATCATGGATATGTAATAAAAACGGGAAGTTTACGATTAGACTGTCAACCGAACCGTGCGTAATGTAAATAGAGGTCAAGAGACAACATAAACCGGATGAATAATAAAAAAAAAATATCATCAACGAATTAAGATGAAGTAGCCTTTGAACAATACGGACGAAGTTTCGACCCATTGATGGGTTTAGGAAGAAGAGTACCAGTTAAAGTGGATAACCGGAAGGTAGCGGGTGCAACCTGATCTGCAATACGATAGGGACCAACCATCGAAGCTTGAACTTGCCCACTGAACGATTAGACTTAGCATTATAGAAAAGAACTAATTGTCCTTTGGTAAAGACCGGAGTCCGGAGAAATCGATCATGTGTCTTAGCTTGCCTCAGTTGCACTTCTTGTAGAATCAAAAAACTTTCAAGACGTTGTTCGTCCAAGGACCGAAACACATCCAACCGGAAAGGAAAGGACTCTTTTGGTAATAGCTTATGGTCCAATGCAACCCGTAAACTGGGTACCACCAACTCCATAGGTGCAATTGCCTCCATACCATATGCCAATTTAAAAGGCGTATTTCCTGTAGCAACTTTGTAAGTAATACGGTTAAGCCCATAGGACCGAAGGAAGGAATTGATCCCAACGCTCAGGACATTCTAGTACAAGTTTCTTTAGCATGTTAAGAAGGGTTTCACTGGTACTTTCCGCGAGTCCATTGGCGCGAGGATAATACGGGGAGCTAAATTTATGGGCAATCTTTAGTGTGCGGATAAGCACTTGCATTAAGGCATAAACAAAATGTGTACCTTGATCGGAAACAAGCTCCAATGGAAGACCGTAGCGAGGAAAAACATCACTCATCAAACATTTGACTACCACCGACACAGTTGTGGACCGTAAAGCCTTGACATCAGCCCACCGAGTAGCATAGTCAGTACAGGTGAGTATATACCAATGATTAGTAACCGCAGCAGGAGGTGTAATGGGACCAATGAAATCCAAGCCCCACTTTTGAGAGGGCTCAAGGGGAGAGACAGGCTGAAGTGGGAAATGATGCCGTTGTAAAGGTTTCCCCGATCGTTGGCAAGCATCACACTGTTTGACATGAGTAGCAATGTCACGCTGCATAGTGGGCCACCATAAGCCACTCTGCAAAATTTTCCGGTAAGTAAGACCTACCGAAAAATGACCACCGGAAGGAGCAGAATGAGCCATTTCAATAACCGAAAAAACTTCATGTGGAGTAATACATCATAAAAGCGCACCAAATGGATCCATGTAATACAATTGCTCCACAATGATCCGAAATCGTCGACTATACATAGTCAGTTTAAGTCGAGCAAAAGTGGAAGTATAAGTCTGGAAACATTCACTAGTTAGAAAAATCATAAGAGTATCATAGTACGACGATGCCACAGGGAGCACCTGACATTCATCTTGCACCGAATCAGTCGCATAGATAGCGGGGGTAGTATCATCAATACCGCCGGGAAGTTCACCGGAATCAAGCCGAGATAGAAAATAAGCAAGAGCATGTGCTGACCCCGGACGATGTACAACCTCATAATCAAATTCTTGCAGCAACAGCACCCACCTGGCTAATCTGCCCCCTAAATGTTGCTTGCGGACAAGATAAACCAGAGCCGCATGATCCACATGAAATGTAAATGGGCGTCCCAGTAAATAGTGCCAGAATTTCTTCACGGAATAAACCAAACCCAAACATTCGCGCTTAGTTACGGAATAATTCCGTTCCGCAGCAACCAATCTCGACTAGCATAATAAATAGGATGGAACCACTTATCCTGTTGTTACATTAGCACATTGTCGATTGCGATGTTAGATGCATCCACCAAAACATGGAACGAGAGCTTCCAGTTCCGTGCTTGCAGAATAGGAGCCTGTGTTAAGAGTGTTTTCATACGATCAAATGCAATTTGGCACTCCTCAGTCCATGCAAACTGTCGAGGATTGCTAGTGCTCAGCCGATTCAGTGGTATAGCTACATGCGCGAGCCATCGAAGATGTCGTCCATGCTAGCGTATTTGTCCAAGGAATCGCATAACTTCCTTTGGTGTCATAGGGGAAGGTGCATTCAACACTTCTTTCACTTTATCAGGGTCCACTTGAATGCCTTGTTGCGAAATGATATGACCAAGCAATTTTCCACAGGAAACTAAAAAGACCGACTTGTTGGATTTAAGCACAAACGAAATTCCCTACACTTAGAGAACCAGCAACGTAGGTGATAGATGTGAGCCGATGCATCACCACATAACGAAAAATCATCCAAATACACCCGCATAAATGTGGTTAAGTAGGGAGAAAAGATTTCCTGCATGCATCGTTGAAAGGTATTGGAAGCATTGAGGAGACCATACCACATCACCGTACAGGCATATACTCCCCAGTTTGTAATAACGCAGTCTTTTGGATGTCCATTTCAGCCATCCGCACCTGATTATAGTCACTATAGCCATCCAAAAAGGAATACATTTCTCGTCCAGCAACATCATCTGGCATCGTATCCAAAAAACGGAAGTGGAAAGGGATTAGGCACGGTCGCCGCATTTAACTTTCGGTAATCTATGCAATTGCTTGTTTTTCTTTGGGACAATGACGATAGGCGAAATCCATTCTGCATGCTCAATTGGGACAATGAAGCCTACTTTCAGCAAGCGATCCAATTCAGCTTTCACTTGAGCAACATAATTGGAATTCATTCGATAACTGGATTGTTTAATTGGCCGCACATCCGGTTTCAGCCTCACACGGTGTTTATAGATGCGAGGGTCCAACCCTTTCATATCGCGATAGTCCCACACGAATACATCTTGAAATTCTTTCAGTAACTGTAGTAAATTGTTTTGAAAAGTTTCCGATAGCCCGGCCTTAAGCTTGACCGGTCACAAAGTAGCCTCATCTCCCAAATTACAAGTGATTAGCTGATCTTCCTGTACATAAAACTATCGGGGCATGGAGATATCCTTAGGTGACCGGAATAATTGGTGTAAATTCGTGGCATTCAAAACTTGATCCCGAATTGGGTCCACTCCTTCAGTAAGCAGAACTACCATACAAACGACCGGATTTCAATTATCTACAATCGCTTGTAAATCGACTATACCCAGGGCTAGCAAATCCTGGTTAGCATTGAGGAAAGCTTCTTCATCATCATCTGAAAGTCCATGCGGCATGTGCACGGGTTCGGCCACGTAAGGTCGAGCATGAAGGTCGCAAGGCTTCATCTCATCCACATATTTCCGATGATTGCTTTTGAAAATAAGTTCATGTTCAGACCAATCCTGTAACACTTTTGCTTGTTTCAGCCGGGCCTCCCAAATAGTAAGTTGTAATCGAGACTTGATTCAGATAATTGCAGAACAACAAAAGTCATTTTGAACATCGCTCCCTGAAGAGTAATGGGTATATCACGTACCAAACCCACTGGATGTACCTTAGATTGATTAGCCATTCTCACAAAAAACTGAACATGTTCAGTTTGAGTCCACCCTAATCTTTTACAAAGTGCGACTGTAGCAATATTCACATCGGAGCCTCCGTCAATTAATACTTGAGTAATTTTGTGGTTTTTATACCATACCGTAATTAAAGGAACAGCGTGGTCCATCGTAGAATCAATTCTTGGACTAATAGTTTCCGTAGCAGGTGTACACGAAGATCCTCGACTGAATTGTTGATGGAATTATTGTCGTACGCCTGGGATCAGGCCTAACAGTTGCCCCAATGACATCGTAATAGATGCTTTCGATAAAATATTCCACACATAGTCAAGATTCGATGTACCCGGTACCGAGTCCGGTGGACTCTCCGGCGGCACTTTGACTGGATTCATATCTTTTGGTGATATATTCGGTACTGTTTGTTGGACCACGGGTACCGGATCGGGGATGACAGTTGGTACTTGACTGGCCACGTACTAGCTTTGGAAAAAATTCTCTGTTCTTCTCGAATGCCTTGCTAAAAAATCTCAGCAGCCGGTTGTAACTTCTTGCCGGACCATGTTTAAATTGCTCTTGCTTGGGTATCCACTGTTGAAATATATACCATATTTGCCATTGGATGCTGTCGTTCTTTTCTTCGTTTATCATACTCGGCCGCATCTTTGCAATATCTACGGATATGTCCAATCTCGCCACAAAAATGGCATCTTGGTGGTGGAAGAGATGTATCTTCACCTGATTGACTCGAGTTCCATCGGGTCTGTTCGAAATTGCTTCCTCGCGGTCCCGTGTAGGTTTCGTAACTTTGGTAAGAAGTATTTCTCAAATGCGGTGGTACATAGTGGGTAGTTTATTGTCCCTGCTTCTGTATTATGGCATTTACGGTCGGTTTGGTCTGCACTTTGGCATTATATGGACACGTTTCTTTGGAATGACTCTCTGTATTACAAATAGCACAGTACATTTGATTTAATGCACATGCGGAAGTAGTGTGTCTCGGGTTCTTACATTTAGTGCAATACACCTATTTCAATGGATCCTCGCTCATGCTCTTGGACGCCTTTAACCAATCCAAATCTTCAGTAAAACCGCAAACTTTATGCTCCAATTGCAATGCCATGGCTATTACCGCATCCAAGGTCATACCGCCCACACATCGTATAATCATAACTTGTTTGAACTGAGGGTTTAATCCATTAATGAACCACTGAGTAATCAGGTCATTCGGTAGGTTAGCATGCGCCGGCGGCAGTTGTCGTAGATAAGTACGGAATAAAGTTGCATACTCGTGCACATTCTGATGTGTTTTCCGTCTATTGTTTTGTAAACAATCAAAGATCTGAGCCGCATTTTTCTTTAACCGAAAACATTGTAAGAAGGCATCATTAACATCATCATATTGACCGAAATGATTAATGTCATTCGGTTAACCATCGGGCAGCCTCATTAACCACAGTAGATAAGGAACACTATAGCTTTATATGGTAGATCCGTGGTATAGTTGAGTACATAATTGATTTCAAAAGTACGCACATGAGCATCGGGATCATCACCGGGAAATCGTCCAAATTTCGTATACGTAACTCCAGCGCGTACCGGTCGTGGGGGTATGATTTGTTGTTGTTGTTGTTGTTGTTGATGTTGCGAACCACTAATGTTGTTTAAATTAGGAGGAAGTATCACTTCAGAATGGTTTGAACAAGTTGATCTGAATTGTTGCTATGTCGTCTTGCCACCTTGCACATTCTCCGGTAATTTGATATCGTTAAGTCGATCACACACGCCTACACTCAACTTCCATTCCTCGTAGTTTGCTTCTAAGGTAAACTTTTCACCAGAACTTCCATCCAACGATACACTAGTTTCTCCGAAATCGAAACCCGAAGTAGAGCTATCACCGAAATTCAACAAGCCAGCCCCGAAATTTTCCAAGCCACCATCGAAATTCAACAAACTGCTACCGGAATTCTCCAAACTGTCACCCAAACCAGCGATTACTCCCCCAACCATACTTTCCGCGGATGGGGTTGGTTGCACTTCTGGTATGCATGCCTTGTAGTCCTTGTACAAGAAAATACTGAGGTGGCACTCCACTAGCCCATATCTCCCGCTTTCCTTCCGACGATTGTCTGTCACCACTACCACGAGGAGGTGTTCCCAACGCGCTAGGAACTTTCCAAGGATGCTGATCCCTTCTGTACTTCTGGTAAGATTTTTCAGAACGCGTTACAGGCATATATCATAGGATTCTTTCTCAAACCTTAATCTGCTCGCAGGTTGGCTACTCCGCGCCCCATGGCCGGCGCCAGTGTAAGTTTGGTATCTTGTCGGGTTTAGTTATAACTTACTTTCCGACTATGCATGGGTTCTTGGGATGGTCAGGGGTCTGTAATACAGAGGACCTATATATATTTTCCCATTCACTTCATGTCTGTAGTAGCTTCTTCATTACTTATCTGACAATTCCGACGAACTTAACTACTAATCTCCAGTACACAACAAAACATAACACTCACCACACTCGAATACACGAAGTCTTAATACCTGCTAGCATACCATCACCATTAGACTTGCAATTCACCAATGACTCACCGAACATCAATACAGTATCGCGGTTATTCAATACCGAACATCAATAAAACAAAATGATGCAACAATGTGTATTACTCTGCTGGAATCAATCTCCAGACACATCGCCGAGATGCACAGTCCGGCGACGCCTATGTCTCTCTCTTCCAATCGCCTCTTCTATTATCAAAAAAGGTTACAACGATTGCGTGACATCCTTTCGATGCGCTTTATATCAGTAACATGCGAATAAACCCTAAATTGGGTGACTCAGCTCTCCACAATCTGCATGCATGTGAAAATGCCCAAGAGTATAGATTATGTGTTGGCACAGCCTTGTGGTGGGAGGGCTTTGGTTTTGATGGTCTAGATCTTCAACAATTGGTCATTCGTATACTTAGTTATGCTTGCACCACGAGTTTCCTTGGCCAACTATGGCATGTGTATGGACATGTATCCTCTAAAAAGAGGAACCGACTTGGTGTGCAGCATGATAGTGATCTTGCGTTTGTCAATGCTAATTTCAAGATGTTTCGGAGGATTCAATGTATGGAAGGAGATCCTTTCAGAAAATGGGAGGTAGAGCAAGGGTCGGACCAAGTGGCAAATGAATAACATGACACTGATTGTGTTGTAGAAAATGAGACTCTTCAATTGGATTCTCCATAGTCATTACATTTATGTTGTAGTCTCTACATTTATGTTCCAGTCATATACACGACATGATAAAATAGATATGATTTTCACTTGTCACTTTCACAGTACTTCGTACATGTTCATTGTTCAATGTTTATACTTAAAAAACACTTTTTTTTATGGTTTTCTTCTTATTGATCATTTCATCATTACTTTCATTTGATTATTTAGGAAAATTTAGCATTTTTTTTGTGCCATCCCCGGGGCATCCCAGGCTTCATCCTCGTCCCAAGGACACCACCATTCCCAGGCTCCATCCTCTTCCCTTGATGACTTGGTCAGGAGTCAAGACTCAATAAACAATTGTTGAAGTCTAGACAACTACACTATATAGTATAAATGCTGGTATAAATATTAACGCATGTATAGTTATTCATATATTGTCACCACTCACATGACACACACACTCTCTATCACGATTCAAAGTCTCTCTCTCTCTCTCTCTCTCTCTCTCTCTCTCTCTCTCTCTCTCTCTCTCTCTCTCTCTCTCTCTCTCCTCCACACACACACACACACACACTACAATGGAGCGAAATGAGCTCCAATATAATACTCAAGTATTGCAAAATACTTACAAAAGGTGCTTCTCCAAAACTCTTACATGTAGAGCTCAAGAGAATACCATTGTACAAGGTGAATAAGAGTTTTTATTGACCTCTCTTTATATAGTTGTTAGCAAGTATTGAAAACATGGCAAAAAACTGCCAAAAAAGCATAAAAAATAGATTCCTACAACTCATGGCGAAAAATCTGGAACTACATTTTTTGTTGCTTTTTTTTACGAATAAAGTTCCTTATTGTGATGCTTTTGGTTTCCTAGATCAGGGCCATCGGATTTACATGCATTTTGAACTTTTCACATGGACCATGGGATAAAAAATAAGTGAAAAAGCAAGTTTGACCTGAAATCAGGCTTTGACTTTGAAACCCTCATATCTCCTCCAAAGTTGGCATATGTATATATCATTGGATACCCCTTGAGTAGCGATTTTCAAATATGTGATAAAAAAATTGTGCATACTTTGATCAAATTTGACCTTCTATTGTCCAACCTTTGACCTTCGAAAAATCTGTAAATAAGGATGACCCTCTTGTGGAAGGTTCATTTCCAACAAAATCTCTCTTACAATTTAAACCTTAGAGAGCAAATTTTATCAAGATTTGAAAGTCTTTTATTTTGGCTATCACAGAACTTTCTTTATTATTGTATTCTCATTAAATTTCTTGTATTAATGGGTCAAATAATGATAGATATGTTAGTTAGAAAGGTTGCTTCATCTATAAATACATAGATAGAGCTAGATAGTAGACCTTAGATAGGGAGATAAATAGATGGATACAAAGAAAGAAAGATCGATGAAAATTATTAGATAGATTGATAGATGGATGGATGGATGGATGGGTGGGTAGATGGATGGGTAGGTAGGAACATATTACTTAGACTAGTAGATAGATAAATAAACATAGCTAGAGAGGTAGACAGGTAGACAAAATTATCAAGATTGATCATTGATTGATGTAAGATAGATAGATTGATATGTCTTTACATATTTTATGCACTTTTCTACCATGGATGTAAAAGGGTACTTACCCTATTTTGCATATACTCTAGCCTCTAGGCAAAAATGTAGAAGATAGAAATCTAGGGGTGAATAAAAGTCTCGATTTTTATATTGGATTATTTAAATCTCTACAGTTTAAACGAGTTAAATCCCTGTATAAAGGATTTAGATCTAGGGTGAACAAAAACCTCGATTCTTATTTTGGATTATTTAAATCTCTAAAGTCTAAGATCAAAAGGATTGAAGTCTCTACTTTATACCATGGCCCATTGGGAGCTTGAGACACAATACCCAGCATAGTATGAAATATGGGGCCATATCAACTGCCTATTCGGATAGGGTTTTGGACCACTATCCAGAGTTATGGGATACCAGGACCAGAAATACTCAGGTTTATATTTGCTTAAGCATTGAGGACATAGAGATAGATGTGTAGGAGATGAGAGAGGCAGACTCAGAGGCAGGTTATTGATTATTTCTGGCTAGTCAATACCAATGGACAACAGATCTTGGATACCATCCATACTAGAAGTAATCTGATTGATCACATGACAGAATTGGGAAGGTCCCAGCATCTACAACTATTGAGGAGGTTATCCCAGCAGAGCTGGCACTTACAGAGGAGGATTTGGATCATCTTGGCATACCACACACTTCTTCTCATGAGGACCCTCACCATGGAGAACATTGAGGAGCTTAGACACTGATTAATACTCAGATAACTCTGAGATCGAGGACAATATGTCATGATAACTTTATTGATTGTATTAGCCTCCTCTCAGGATCTTGTATCCACTAAAGAATCACACACCTCTATCCACCAATCTATTACTCTTTTTTACTTCACTTGTTTCTCAGTCTCTTTAGTTTATTTTCCGTATTTGTAGCTCAGACATTGTATTGGATTCACTAAACTAAACCTTTTTGTCTCATAGGTCATTTTGGCCTTTGTAGGCATAAGTATGTCATTTTCTTTCATTTTTCCTCTCTCTCTCTCTCTCTCTCTCTCTCTCTCTCTCTCTCTCTCTACTTGAATTTTTCCTTTATGGAAGTAATATTAAGGCATCCTAAGGTCTTCCAAGGCTATATGCATACATTTCAGTGTCTCTCTAATGGGACTATTTATTTTATGGACTCGATGCAGGGATCTCAGCAACAATAATCTAAATGGTTCTATTCCTCAATCCTTGGCAACTTTGAAAAATCTGAAAGTTTTGTAAGTGTTTTGGTCTCTCTCTCTCTCTCTCTCTCTCTCTCTCTCTCTCTCTCTCTCTCTATAGGATATTGGGCCCTGAGACTTCACAGACACCAGATTGCAGACATCCAGGCTCGTGACCATCATGCCATGGTGGAGAGATGATCCCGGATGATGGCGGATCCCACTGCAGCCATCAGGGCGACCTTGACCCCACCGCCACCCATGTACCACATCCTACACCCGCCCACTAGTACAGGATGGAGCAAGCTAGTCGTTCAGATGCATTATCATGCTTGTACTACCCTTTTGCATATAGGCTATAGATATAGCACTCCATTCACCATTCCCCCCCTCCCACTTTCATGGGTATCTCTACATGCATACTACAGAGATCTATATCAGCCTTGCCAGCTTCTTTTCAGCACTTTTATCTTTTTCGATTGACAGAAGATACACCCATGTACATTGATCTGTCTCATAGGCCGAGTTCGGCCTCCTAATAGACGTAAAAACACTTTCTTTCTTTTCTCTCTCTCTCTCTGTGTCAAACATTAATATATATTTCTCTCTTTCTTTCTTTCTTTGTCTTTGAACAATGTAGGACACTCTGTGAGATGGAGAAACTCCCTACACCTCCTTTGTACCACCAGCTGTACAACCCTTCTTTGTAATATTCACTGTATTCATATTCATCTCTGTCTGACAGCACATACTCATATTCCACATAATTAGTCTTTACTTAGATGATTAGTGTGTTTCTTGTAGGTCTAGACAACCACAGTTTTTATCACCTCCTGGGAGCTTTCATTTATGAGATGTACCTTTTTTTTTTCCTTCTTGGTATATAGACATTGTATCCCACTTCTCTTAAGAAGACATTAATATCCCATTTCTCTTAAGATGCACTACCCCTTTCTTAGCTGACAACACTGTGCTCCCCATTATCTGTATTTCATGAGATTGTATCTCCTCATTATACTGCCCAGGTTTATTGGCTTCCTCTCTTTGTCATTGTACTGACTAGAAAGTCTCTAGTCCATCTACTAGTTCTGCCCAACATCCACTGCAGTAGTCAGTTTTGGTTCCTCCAGATTTTTACTGTTTTTCAGCACACAGCCACTGTATTCAGACTCATGAACTTTCAACTCTTGTGTATCATCAGGCATTTTGGCCTTTAACAGTTTTCAGTATATTCTTTCATTTCACACGTCTCTCTCTCTCTCTCTCTCTCTCTCTCTCTCTCTCTCTCTCTACCGAACAACCTAACTCTCTCTGTATCTATTCATCTTTCTATCTCTTTATTTCACATCTTATCACTTTTGCAGGAACCTTCAAAATAACAATCTATCTGGAGCGATACCAGCTGATTTATTAAAACGCAAACAAGCATCACTGCTCGATTTTCAGTGTGTATACTGATGAGATTCTTTAATAATTAACCTGCAGATTTCTTTGTTTTACAGATTTTGAATGATATCTTTCTTCTGTTTTTGTTGGAATTCAAAAAACTAGATTTTCAGGCAATCAATTATGTGAGAGCAGTACAGTTACTTGTGAGGCTTCTCCTAGTCCTGGCAATGCATCTCAAAAGAAGAACCACCTTGGCATAATAATAGGAGCAGTTGTAGCTGGGATCCTTCTAATGGGTTTGGCCATTGCTATTGCAATATACTTTCTTTGTAGAGGCAGGCCTTCATTCATTACAGAACAGCCAGTGTCCAAGCAGCAAGATTTACAAGCTAATGAAAGAGATCGAGGTACATTTACTGCCTCATAAGATTCATCTATCATCTTCAACAAATGATTTTCTGAAGGTTCTGATGAAATTGCTGCTTCAAATCATGCTTGTTTAGAGCACTGGTAGAGATGCTCCTTCTTAGGGCATAAAACTTTCACTTGGATGGTTCCAACTGATGTGTTTTCTACCCTTAGGCTTCTGATTACAAATATTTATAATATTTCACACGAAATCAAAAGCACACAACGAATTTGATGAAAACAGATGAGGCTAAGAAAACTACTGAATGAAAACTCCTCATGAATCATCTGAGACCTTGATGAGCGTACTCCCTTTCCCTGCAGGACCATGCCTATGAAAGCCGAAAATGCAACAGATGAACCAAAGTTAGTGGGGATTGCATATTTGCAGACCACCACCCCACCCCACCCCCCCCCCAAAAAAAACTTGTGTACATGTATCCATTTATCCAGAACAGAAACAATACTTTCTCAAGTATTGCAAGTGTCTTTCCAAAGGATGTGGACATTCATGGGCTAAGGGGCAAAATCCAAGAGTGTGATATTGACTGATGAACCACAATGACAGTCTGCGTATAGCTTTGGTCAAACAATATTTTCTTATAGACATAGGTTAGTTACCCTTCACTAATGTGAAAAGTTCTTGTATGAATATATTTTATGTCGGTTGGAACGTTCTTTGGAGATAACCAGCAGTAAAATATTTTGTCAACAAGCTGTGAACAACAATCTCCATTGATTACGTACTTTTTCACATGAAATTCTGCACATATTATCTGCAAACAAATGGACAAGCTGAGAGCACTAACAAAGCCCTCATAATCCTACTCAAAAAATGTGGGTATACAACAACAAAGCTCCATGGTGGTAATGCTTACCTAGGTACACGATGAGGCTTATCACACAACCTTCAAAGCCACTACCAATCACACTCCCTTTGACCTTGTCACTCTCTTCAAATTCATTTGGGCATCGTCATGAGTCAACTCATAGAGGGAAGCGAATCTTCATCATATTGCAAGGAGCTCATTACTCTCACTTACAACCTCCAAGAGAAACATGCTCTCCGCACCATACATTTAGAGAAAATCCAAAATAAGGGAAAGAAACAGAATACAATCTTCCCTTTATTGACTTTTAGAAATTGAAGGACTTATTTTTTAATTGAAACCTTCTAATTGGTCACTGACGCTCGAAATTTATTGAGTAAAATTGTTGAATCTAAAAATATTTTTATTGAATCGGAAAAGAATGGAGCCATTTGTATGGGGCATGTTATAAATGGTTAGAAAGGATTTTTTGAGTATTATGGTGGACAGCAAAAACTAATGAGCTAACTAGAGGGATTCCTAAATAGAACTCCCCCTAAAGACTTTGCATCCATCCTCCACTTCATATCCAAAGCAGCATTATCCTCCATAAACCTATCTACTAATCCCACTCTCTCTCTTTACACACATCCATCTCAATGGACAAACATGAACATTTTCTAAGAAATATTCAAGGCATCATCAACATGGCCTTCAACTAGAAGAATCTCATTTGCCACCTAATTGATCAACTCACATAGGTAGAGAATGATTGCATGCAAAGGAGTCAGCAGTTGAGCAAGATGGCTTACCATTACATATAAGATGACATCATGAGAAAAGATTAAAAGATTACCACTTTGAAAGAGCAATTTGATCAAGTGCTCAAGGACCACAAGGAATGCTAGACTTAGGAAATGACAAGGCAGGAGATGGTTGAACCACACCCTAAGAGGGAGGATTAGGAAGTAATCCTCAACCATGGTTTTTAGAGCCAGTGGTTAGCCCATCATACTCCTACCAGGTAGGTCATGAGTTCAATTCCCACAATTGGTTGTAAGACAATAGTTACTCAATATAGCACAGGAGAAGTACAATTATCTACTAACAGCAAGTACAAAGATGATGGCATTGTCCACCCGTGCGTTCTCAAGGTAGAACTTAAATGGTGATCTAGACAACTCTAGATAGGGAGATACAAGGTAGAGGTATGCTCGCTCAATTCGATGTCTCATGTAGTGCAAAAGTCATGTATATATAGGATAATGGGTGGCCTTCCGTGGACGGCTATACATGGGCGGTAGAGCGTGGGAGGCCACCGCCCGCATAATTGTCATACACGACTTAGGCGGGTTGAACCGACCTAACAAATATAAATGATTTCTCACTCCCACAGGGAATATTCCATGGAATATTTCCTTTGGACCCCAGCCAAGGGGCCCGCAGGCCCCTTGGACCCCCTAACCGAGGCTGCTCACCGCTGCCCCGGACCCCACAATTGGGGACCTTGGTAACTCCCTTTCCTTACAATACCTTACATAGTCCAATATGACCTTCATCCAACACGCATTTTGGGATTCCAATCAATTGGGTAATGCACGCTTGGCTTCTCCTCATAATGGGGGCCTTACAAAATGTGCATACAATCACGAGGGGTAGACATTGATCATATATTAACAGCCCCCTTCAATGTTTAGGGAATGATAAATCAAGTAGGTCTCAGTCCTATGCCCATATGTTGAAGATGCTTGTTGAGCTTCCCTCTTCCAAGTGCTTTAGTGAATATATCAGCATAATTTGCCTCTGTTGGGCAATATTCTAGCTCCACAATTTCATCTTCAATTAGCTCAGGAATGTAATGGTACTATACTTCTATATTCTTGGTGCGAGCATGAAATATTGGATTCTTTGCGATAGCCATACAACTTTGATTATCACACTTGAGTAGAGTCCCTATATTTGATGGAAAGCCTAGATCTGCAAGAATTCTCCTTAACGAGACCTCACAAGAAGCAAAACAAGCTCCTTTGTACTCTGCATCAGTGGAGTAGAGTGCCAGAGTTTGTTGCTTCCTACTTACCCAAGAAAATATTCCTGAACCAAGTGAGAAACAATATCTAGAAACTGATTTTCTAGAATCATAATCTCGAGCCCAATTTGAATCACAATATCCTTGAAGTGTATCACATATGGTATAAAAAATACCAAAATCCAAGGTTCTTGTAATGTACCTTAGAATTCGCATTCCAGCATCCTAGTGACTCTCCTTAGGTTTGTTGGAAAACCTGCTTAACACTCCATCAGCATAGCAAATGTCCGGTTTAGTGTTGCACAGAAAAATAAGACTTCCAACGAGCTTTCTATATTTCTTAACATCTATATCAAGCATGTTATCATCCATAGATAGCTTATGATTTACCTCCATAGGTGTGCTAGTTGGTTTGCAATCCATCATTCCAAATGCCTTGAAAATTTCTTTGGCATATTTTTATTGTGAGATGAAAATGCCATCCTTTCTTTGCCATACTTCAATTCCCATAAAAAAATGGAGTAGACCTAAGTCTATCATTTCAAACTCAGTTCCCAAGCTGATCCGAGTTCGATTGATGAGTTCTTGATGATCTCCTGTAATGATCAAATCATCTACATATAAAATGACAACAACTAGCTTGCTATCCCTTTTCGTTACATACAAGTTAGCATCAGAAGTACTTCTTTCAAAACCCATATTTTTGAAAAAATTATCTATCCGTTGGTACCAAGCCCGTGGTGCTTGCTTAAGTCCATACAAAGCTTTTTTCAACCTGCAAACTTTATTTTCTAAATTGGACCCTCAAAACTGGTGGTTGAGATACATATACCTCCTCCTTGAGGTGCCCATTCAAAAATGCAGATTTGACATCCATCTGAAAAATAGGCCAGACCTTTTGTGAAGCTACCGCAAGTATCGTCCGAATAGTTGTCATGCGTGCTGTTGGTGCAAAAGTTTCTTGAATATCAAATCCTTCGATTTGTGAAAAACCCTATGCAACTAATCTTGCCTTATACTTTATACTTAGCTTTCCAAATCCATTTAATACCTATTACCTTCTTCTTTGGCGGCAAGTCGACTAGATCCCATGTATCATTTTTGAGTATACTATCATACTCAAAATGCATTGCCCCTCTCCAACCTAGATCATCAAGGGCTTCTTCAATGGTGATAGGTTCTTTTATCGAGCCCATGATATCTGCCATTAGAGCCATGTTAACTGTGTACTGAGGCTCTTCTTTGCTCCTCTATTCTCTTTAATCTTCGTAATCCATCCGAGGATGATTCTGGTACATCTACATGTGGATTGTGATCATCAAAGAGCTGTTGTGCCCACTTTGGTAGTGGCCTACGCTGTGCAGCTACAACTGGTTGGCTTTTTATTGAGGAAATTTCACCATGAGATGTTTCCTCCTCCTCAACTTTAACGTGTCTTTTGATAGGCACAAGGTGAGATATTTTTCCGTTTGATGAGATAGTAGATTTACCTTTATCTTCTACTAAGTGTGGTCGTTCATCAAACACCACATCTCGACTGACAAAAATCTTCCTTGCCTCAGGATTCCACAACCTGTATGCTTTTGACTCTTCACTATATCCTAGGAAGACACACTTTTTGCTTTTTGAATCCAACTTTGATCTTGTTGAACCAGGAATATCTGCATAACAGAAACAACCAAAAATTTTAAAATGCAAAACTGAAGGCTTTTTACCAGAATATGCTCCTTGAGGAGTCATCCCCTTCAGTGCTTTCATGTAGCTTCGATTGAGGATGTAGACTGCATCTGCCCATAATGAATCAGGCATGTCTTGAGCTTTTAACATACAACGAGCCATTTCAACTACTGTCCTGTTTCTACGCTCAATAACGCCATTTTGTTGAGGTGTATGAGCTTAGATAAGTTGCCTTTTCACACCATGCTCCTTACATTAGTTCTTGAATTCTGTTGATAAGAATTCACCTCCTCTATCTGTTTTTGAATTTTTTCAATTTCTTTCCTTATTCATTTTCCACATACTTATGCCACGTTTTAAATTTTTCAAAAGCATCAACCTTCTCACGAATGAAATAAACCCACATCTTTCTACTATAATCGTCGACTAACAACAAAAAGTAGAAAGATCCTCCTAGAGCAGGTGTAGACATTTTACTGCAGAGATCTGCATGTGCCAACTCTAGAGGAGCTTGAGATCGATTGCTCGTCACCCGTGGAAATGCCTTTCGTTGTTGTTTGCCCATCATGCAAGCTTCACAAAGTTCTTGCAACTCTGAAAATGCAGGCAAATGAGCAACCATCCCTGTTCTTTGCATCTCTTTCAAAACTGCAAATCCGAGATGCCCAAATCGTTGGTGCCATAACCTGCGTACATCTTTATCTTCTGTAGCAGTTAAGGCACTTAACTCATACAAGTTATCACGTCTTATTTCATTACCTACTACATTACCTTATGAATCCATGATTTATGCACCACTCTTATTGAAATGAACTTCGAGTCCACGATCTGTCAATGCAGAAACTGACAACAAATTTCTTTTAAGTGTAGGTACATAGAGAACATCGGATAACTTTTTCTCAACACCTGGAGAAGAGATAAAAGAGATGGTTCTAGTTCCTTCCGCTGGACACTTGGAGTCATTTCCGACCACTACATTGATAGATTCCCGCAGAGGCACTAGGGAACTATACCAATCCTTTTTACTAGTCATATGGCGAGAAGATCCACTATCTAAAATCCATGGTTCATCAACACGAGCTTGAGCAGATGAGCATACCTCTTCAATAGCTACCCATAGTTCCAGCTCTGTGTTGTTTGTAGACTCTTTGTTCTTCCAAGATGATTTTACAGTCACATTTCGTTCATCAGCTTGCCTCTTTCTGCAATCCTTGATGGCATGGCCTTTCTTTTCACAATAGAAGCAACTTTCTGTGAACTTTTTCTTCTTTGGTTTCTTCTTTGATCCATCAGAAGAGCCTTTATCTTTTGCATTTGCTGAGAATGGAGCATTACTTGTACTTTGTCGATTCTTCAACCACATCTCCTTTTCTAAAAGCATAGCACAAAACTCTTCAAATGTAAGAGAAGTTGGTCTTACATGAGTGTTAAGGATTGTTACTAATCCATCATACTTTGCTGGAAGAACACGTACACATTTTCGAGCCAGCATCTTCGAGCTAGCTCTTCTGGTGATATAACAATACCAACTGCAGCCAATTGATCTTGAAGATGTTTTATTCGTTTGATTAAATCTTCAGCCTTTTCAGAATCAGAATGCTTTTCATTTGCTAACTCATTTTCTAAATTCTGTATCCTAGTGTGGTTCTTGTTCTCATATTGACGAGCCAATATGCCCCAAGCCTCATGTGCTTTAGTAGTATGTTGTTCAACTAAAGTAAGCACAGAATCACTTACACTAGTGAGAATTGCACATAATGCATCAGCATTCCGCCTCTTCCAAGCTCGTAGAAGATCTGGATCTGACTCAATTATCAATCTTGAATTTGCTGGATCTTCAACTGGTATAGGCTTTGGATCCAATCCCATTGGTCCCATGACAGTGTCAAGTAATTCATAGGAGTCCAAAAGTGCAGAAATTTCGAACTTCTAGAGTGTATAGTTGGTTCCATCCAGCTTCCCTTCAGTGAATGCAGGTGGACGAATTCGAATAGGTGCAGCATTAACATTAGCTGAAGCACATAGATTAGTGTTCGACGAAGAAGCCATAATGTAATCACTCAAATAATCTACTGATATTCTAGTCTGCAAGTAGGCTAAAATAGTGATGCTTATCAAGCTATTTGAACCTTACGGCTCTGATACCATGTAAGACAATAGTTACGCAATATACTACAGGAGCATTAGTAGAGAAGATAACAGATATAGGAGAATCTCAACAATTTTCTACTACCAGCAAGTACAAAGATGATGGCGTTGTCCACCCGTGCGCACTCAAGGTAGAGCTTAAATGGTGATCTAGACAACTCTAGATAGGGAGATACAAGGTAGAGGTATGCTTGCTCGCCGCTCAATTCAGTGTCTCAGGTTGTGCAGAAGTCATGTATATATAGGATAATGGGTGGCCTTTCGTGGATGGCTATACATGGGCGATAACTGCCTGCGTAATTGCCATACACGGTTTAGGCGGGTTTAGCAAACCTAACAAATATAAATGATTTCTGACTCCGACAATGAATATTCCATGGAATATTCCCTTTACGGTCGCGTCGGGGGCCAAGGGGCCCACTGGCCCCCTTGGACCCAATGCCCCGGACCCCACAATTGGGGACCCTGATAACTCCCTTTCCTTACAATACCTTACATGGTCCAATATGACCTTCATCCAACATGCAAGTTGGGATTCCCATCAATTGGGTAATGCACGCTTGGCTTCTCCTCATAATGGGGGCCTTACAAAATGTGCATACAATCATGAGGGGTAGACATTGATCATATACTAAGATCGGTATCAAAGCCTAGGTTGTAGGCTTAGGCAAGGTAGATGGAAGGCATGGCACGGCGCGTCCCAAGGAACATTTTGTCAAGGTAATGTCCTGTTAGGATATAGTGAATTAGGATGCATCCAGACAGGGTACAATGTCACAGAGTACATCCCATTAAGTTGAACCAACATAGGGTACATCTCCTCACAGTACAACCCGTTGATGTATATCTAGCATGGGTGAGGACCAAGGTTCAAGGTACTAAGGTTGAGAACAAAGGGCTAAAGACACCAAGGTTGCGAAGAAGGCAAGTCCGTAGACATGTGGCCAAGAAAGCGGAAAAGGCAAGGTTCAAGACACCAAGGTTTAGCAAGGGTTCAAGAGACCAAGGTTGAGAACAAGAAGGTTCAAGAGATTGTGCAAGGTGAGGACATCAATTCAAGGGGAGATCAAGGGTTGATCATTGAGGACAATGATCTTTTGAAGGGGAAGAGAGTGTTAGACTTAGCAAATGGCAAGGCAAAAAATGATTGAACCACACCCTAAGAGAGAGGATTAGGAAATAATCCTCAACCATGGCTTTTGGGGCAAGTGGTTAGCCCCTCATACTCCTAGCCGGTAGGTCATGAGTTCTTTTCCAAGAGGGAACTTCAAAGAGAGCTAGATTTCTTCCCCAAATAGTATGAGGACATGTTTCAATGCACAAAATTCACATCCCACCAACTTGGACAATACAAGATGAGACATAACCAACCCATCATCAGTTAGTCTAATAAGTTTCATTTTAAAGATTATGTAATCTATCATAAGTTTTCGAATTTTTTAATGCATTACACAAATATAATGTTAAGAACAAGGTTGTAGATCTTCTTTTGACCAGTGTATTATGGTCATTGCACTTGTCATGAAATTTTTATTAGAAAAGCGGAATGAAAAGAGAAGGAAAAAAGAACATAGAAAAAAAAAAAGAAAAAAGAAAAAAAAGAAGCTTTTTCCACCTCAAGATGAAGTGGACATTAGTGGAAGGCAACATCTATATTAAAAGATTTTTAGTTTTTACATGTGCACACACAAATAGAACTTTATGCATTGTTATTGTACTCTTACTTTACATACACTTCGCTACATGTGCAGCTTGGGCTGCTTTCCACCTTTGATCACTTTCAAATAAGCATGGACCACTTTTTGGACTTGGATCATCGGACGGACCACTTTTGTTGGATGGGACGACTTATAAATAAGAGCCATGAGGACTAAACCAGCTAGTCTTGGATGATGATCAAGCCTGAGGACTAAACCAGATAGACTTGGATGATAAATAAGAGCCCTGAGGACTAAACCAGCTAGACTTGGATGATGATCAAGCCTAATCTATATGAAGACTAGACTTGGATGGTGACTAGAATAATTGCCAAATTATTTTTGACCAAGACCAAGGTGGCAAGGAATCTAGATATCCAGGATGCTTTCCTTTCTCAAGAATGGTAGCCACAAGCTAAAAACTACCTCAATTAGACGTTTGGGAAAATATCTAGGATCTAGGTTGTCTATGGAAGGGAAAGGCATGCATATACCAAACATACATGCAAGGTAGAGAAAGAAATAGAATGAAAGCCCAAGAGACGAGCATTGAGCAAGGTTGAGAGTTAATTATGTGTTACTAAAGGTCCTTCAAGATGGTGCTTGTGAAACTTTGCTAAATTGGCATTGGGTATGCCTAGAGGAAGGTAGTAATGTGAGTTAACTCTCTTGTCATATTATGTAGAAAAAAAGACTTATATGCTCATGCTTGAGCATGGTCTCTTGTGTAAGACTTAGGAATACCTATTTTGAAGTGTATTTCTCATTGTGAATCTAAATTATATCAAAATTTTCATCTAATTTGGTGAGTTCTCATATTACTTGAATCAACCATCTCATCTATATGTTGCATTATATTATTGCTTGTTAAGTATTATGAGGCAAGTCCAAGAAGTACCAAATGAAATTCATATTGCATGCACTTCCCTATATTTAACTCTTTGGATTGCATCTGCACCAATTTATAAATGTGCACATGTGTCACAATCGAAAACTTGCAACTGGTCATATGGAATTGGCTTGCTATACCAAGCCGCCTCAAGTATTCTACTCTCTATAACATGATCGGATGACTTGTTATACATGTGGAGCATGGTTTTAAGTGTCTTCCTTAGAGATTGTTAAGTGAGATTAGTCATGGATAGCATGTGAGGAATCCTCTCACACACTTACTGATTCAACCTTTTACTGATTCAATCTTTAAGATACCTCATTTGATGTAGGGTTGTAAGACATAATTAGCAATATAGCTCCCTATTCATACCCTCCTTAGCATGAAAACCATCAAATTTCGTGTTCATGTACTCAATCTTGAAAGGGGGCTTCAGAGTTTCACAGTGATACCAAATATGTTTAGTTTGGCAAAAGGAAAGAGAAATTATAAGAAAAGAAATAGGTTGGCCATGGAAGCTTAGTTTTGTGGAAAAAAAACTAGAGAATGAGATGAAGAAGATGTACATATCATGATTTTAGAAGTCCCTTCAATGAAAATGAATCGAGGTTTTAGTTTTATTAATAAGTGACTTCTGGACCTTTGGACATGTTCAAACATGTCCTAGAGGGCAAAATTAAATGATTGAATGAAAATGTATATAGGGGTGCAATGAGTGGGCCAAAAAATGAAATAAAAATACCAATAAAAGATCTCAAGGAGAGCTATCAGATGGAAGGGTCAAGTGATGTGAACGGAGGTCCTTGAAGCCTTTACCCCTAATAGTTTCCCACTTGGAGACCAAGGATGTCCTTGAGACCTTCAACCCCAACAACCTTCCCGTTGAAGGGCCAAGGATACTCCTTTAAGTCATGCACCTCCCATCATTCTATGCATAGTTGAGGTTGTGCCTTTGGGAGACACTTGATAAGAGCATACTGTTGGAAACAATGTCAGAATAGCACAAATCCCTAATTTCCAGCAACCTTAATTTTTGGTACTAAGCCAAATTTGGTCACTAAAGGTCAAAAATTTTTATTATCCCATTCAATAGTACTTGAGGAGAGCTTTCATTTGGTATATAACATTCAGTTATTAGAGTTCCAAATTGGTAGAAAATCCTAACCCTAATTTTTGCTAAAAATGGATTTTTACCTTATTTTGTTCCTCATAACCCGAGCATTTAGGAAAGCAAACTCTCTCTCACATCTGATGGATAAAAGAGCTGATCGCAGCCATTTTTGGCCCAAAAAGCAAATTTATGATTAAAAAAACTCATCAATTAATTAGTGATTTTTTTGCCAAAAATAGGGAAAGCTTTTTGCTATTCGCCCTTCGTGGATGCTATCGTTTGATGAGCTTAGAAGCAATATATAGAACCCAAGGGGTCACTTCATGCATGAATCAAGAGAAACTAAAGGTCTAATCAAGCTTGGAGGTTTGCTCTACACTTGGAGGAGGTGTGCTCGACCTTGGATGCAGCTTTGGAGGAGATTTTGGCAGCCAACCATCAGCTTATAGCTGAGTTTTGTAAGTAGCAAGTCTATTTTTAGTGCTTCACTTGCTATTTCAGCCAATTTCTGATTCAGGGTTTCTAAAACCCTAATTTCCGAATTAGGGTTTGCTGTAAAACAGTTCTAAACTGTTCATAGTCACTCCATACTCATATATACACATTCTTCATAGTCTTAGACACATTATGCACAAATTCTTGTATCTAGAACCCTAAATTCTGCCTAGATTCAGATTATGTATCTACATTTAGCACATATTCAGTTTTTTTAACAATCTACACACATTGTAATTTGACATTCATATAACATAGTGTAGGTAAGCATTCAGCTCATCATTAGACTTTGAAAATTTGTCTATTCTCTCTCTATCTCTCACCCATCTATTTTTGAGTCTTAAGGTGTGTATGCTAAGGTTCATTTGTTGGAAGATCCTAAAAACTTGTTATTATTATTATTAAGGCCCACCCCAATTCCAACACATACGATGAATTTCGTAATATCTTGATCAATGTAAAGCACCATCAATGTATTTATGCATGCAGGGAACGTGGCATTCTTAGCTGTACACATCGCACTTTGGCTATCACATCCAAGAACAAGCAAGTATACAAACTCTTTGCATGGGCATGTCAACCATCAGGCTTCTTTGGAAGCGTATATGACTGAAATGTATTCAGTGTTTCTAATAAGTACTTAGTAGTGCAACTATATTCTGAAGTCTAGAGCACCATGAAACTACATTACCTGCAATTGTGTATAGTACATATAGCCACTTGTGCATTTTCCTGTATGCACATCACCCACCATGTTTGAATCACAAAATCCTCTTATCTGAATGGACCTTTTCCATAATATAGGCATTTAGACCTGGTTCCTTTCAGGTACCTCGAAATAAAACTTGATTGTTTGCCAATAAGCTTTGGCAAGATTAGCCATGTATCAGCTTATAACTTGCACTGCAGAGGCAATGTCTGGTATAGTGGAAACCATAGCATGCATCAATGAACCACAAGTTCATGCATATGGGACATCTTCATTTAAATTGGCTGCATCATCATCTTTAGGATGATCAGGCTTGCGGAGCTTCACATATGGATGCAACGGCACACTCCAAGAGTTGAATTAGCCATATTAAATCTGTCCAGCACTTTTTTATGTATTCATCTTGAGATAAATACAATGCATGCTTATATCTATCCCTTTCCATTCTACTCCAGGGCATAGTGGTTAGCAACGGGATGGCAACATCGTAGGCAATGGGTTGCTATCGCGTTAGCAACAGGTTCAAGTTGCGAACCCCAAGTTACGTTAGTCATAAAATTTTTCTAAATTCTCGATATCCGAGGTGTACAAGCCCTCCTATAAATGCTTAAGTATCATAAAAATGGCATGCGCACAAGAGATGTTAAAATTTATAGAGTGTACATATCAAATACATAGGTCGTCCATGTGTCTTGTCATGTACATGCATACATACATATATACATAGTCCATACATACATGCATGCATAGATATGTTGATATATTTAGGTAGTGATGTGTGTGAACACTCTAGGACCGCCGGGGCACTTTTTTCCCTCTTTAGGAGGTTTTTTTCCCCCGGCTTGTATATACGCCTATTGCCCTAATGGGCTCCTTATCTTTGTACATTCTCTAGTAATACATTCAGTCTTGTGTGTTGTGCTCCAAGCTTCTTCTTCTTCCTTGTGTTGTTCGCGTGCTTCCGCAGACGTCTAACTCCAACAATTGGTATCAGAGCAGGTAGTCGCTTCTTCTAGGGCGCCGTCGACACTCCTCCGTTTGCAGTCTCAGATTCGCACGAAATTTGGTGAGCAGCGCTTGTGCAGGCTATTTCGTCCTTTTGTGCCAAAGGTATATACCAGTTTCTGTTCGCCAGTTTAAGCGTCTCAAAGTCTGCTACAGGTCTAGCAGAACTCGTCTGGGCAGTCCCGTTCAACTTTTTGAGATACAGTCAATTTTCTGCATCAAGGTATTTTAGTCACCGGCCATGGCTGAAAGCAGTGATGTATTCCGTATGTTGGCTGTTGAGGATAAGTTGGATGGTACCAACTACCCATTATGGGCTTATATGATGCGACATGTACTGGTTGCAAAAGGATTGTGGAACATTGTGCAGGGTGTTGAAAGACGTCCTATTACACCTGTAACGACAGGTACTGCAAATACAGGTGTTGGAGCTGATGAAGATGGTTTCGAAGATGATATTCCGCAGATTCCTGTTCGTGCTGCTGTTTTTGTTGCACCTACTGCAGAGCAGATTCGTTGGGATGGCAGAGATGCCCAGGCACATGCATTGATAGCTTTGTCTGTCAAACGTGCCATTATTCCTCACATTCGCTCTTGCAGAACAGCAAAGGATGCTTGGGATACACTTACCACTTTGTACCAGGCTAGGAATGAGGCTCGTGTTGCTTACCTCCGAAAACAGTTGGAGAGTGAGCACATGAATGAAGGTGATTTTATGGACAGTTTTCTTACAAAGATCAAAGACCTGAAGGAACAATTGATTTCTGCTGATGAGGTTATTCCAGATAGCTCACTTGTGCAGACCATTCTGAATGGTCTTCCTGATTCATATCAGAGTTTTGCCTCTACTCTTCGGTTGATGATGAAAGGCAATCCGAATGCCTTGTCATTTGAGGAATTAGTCTCTGTTCTGTTGCAGGAAGATCAGTCCAGGCAGAACAGGTCCATTATGCATGTTGCAGATCAAGCTTTCTTGGCTAGTCAGAAGGGCAAAGGAAAATGGAGCTCTTCTACTAGTAAGCAAAAATCTGCAAATGCTTCACAATCGAAGAACCGGGATAAAGATGAGAAGAAATCAGAAAAGCAGAAATTGTTCTACAAAGTACTGTAAAAGAAATGATCATATTATAAAGAACTGTCCAAAACTGGCTGCGAAACATAGTGGAAAGCAACGTTTTAGCAACGGCAACGGCAACGGCAACGGGTTAGCAACGGGTTAGCAACGAGGGCAACGTTTGGAGCTAGGAGTTGCGATAAAGTGATTTATTTTTCAAAATTTACATATATGTTTTTTCTAATATTTTGAATATTCTGGCATATGTAAGGTGGGATATGACTAGATATATCATAAATTGTAGTATAAGACATACATAACATAGATTATTGAATCTAGACTAGTCATTACATGATTTATCATTTACACTTATGTCAATAGTCAGATCAATCATTATAGAAGAGTACCCTTGGCTTTGAAAACCAAAGATGAAACTTTTTGTCCAAGATGTGAAAGTGCATTACAAGAAGAACATGGGAAATCCAAAGTATCAATCTATTGGAAGATGAAAAGACCCAAAAAGAAAATTGTACATAAATGAACCTCTACTCTTCTAAAGCTTTCTATATCTGCCTCATTCTCCACATTTTTTGGATTGCATGTATTGAAGATTTTGGATAAGATTCTAGATATTTTCTTATCTCTCCTAAGAGAATATCTATTTTGGTATTTTTTGGGTACAAAAAAAATGAAGGATAAGCAACGCGTTGCGAACGTCGCAACGTTGCGAAGTTGCGGTGGCGAAGTTGCGGACCGTTCGCAACGCGTTGCGATGCAACTATGCTGCGAAAGAGGCAAAGAAGAAAGAGGCTGGAATGGTTGTTGCAGAGGCCTCTACACCAAAAACAGAGTCGGCAAATCTTGTGCAGGAAGAAGAATGGGCGTTTACTACTGTCTGCAGTTTTGACCCATCTTCTCATGATCAGTGCATGTCTGCAGTAGACTCAGATGTTTGGTACTTTGACAGTGGGGCGACCAAACATATTACCTCGGAGCGCAGTTTCTTCTCTTCACTCGAGCCTGCCCCTACAGGGAATACTGTCACATGCGCCAATAACTCCTCTTAACCTGTTATGGGAGTTGGTAAGATCATTCTGACTACTGCTGATGGTAGTTCTTTCACTTTGTCAGATGCTTTATTTGTGCCAGGGATCAAAAAGAACCTGTTATCAGTTTCTGCATTAGCCAAGATTGGCTTGGTTTTGAAATTTGTTGATGACAGGTGTACAGTCCATGATCTCTCAAATGGCGATGTGATTATTGCTTCTGGCATTTTATGTCGTGGGCTGTATAAGCTCATAGACTATGAAAGATCTGTGAATGATTCAGCATGTGCAGTTCATGATTCTCAGGCTATGTCAGATGCAAAGCTTTGGCATGCACGCTTTGTTCATCTGAATTTTGCTAGTTTGTTACGCCTGCAGAAATCTGAAATGGTGTCCTCTTTGCCCAAACTTGAGGCACCAGGAAAACATGTTTGTGAAGGCTGTATTTTGGGCAAAATGCAGCGTTCTTCCTTTCCAAAAGATGGTTCAGTTCGGGCTACGCAGAAATTGCAGCTTGTACATAGTGACGTCTGTGGTCCTATGCAGACACCCTCTTTTGGAAATTACCTTTACTTCGTGACTTTCATTGATGATTTTTCCAGGCATGCATGGGTATATCCACTCAAAGCAAAGTCCGAAGTGTTCATGTGCTTCAAACAGTTTTTGGTTTTGGCTGAAAATCTATCAGCATGTAAAATGGGCACCCTCCGTTCTGATCGAGGGGGGGAATATATGTCTTCAGATTTTAATGCATTTCTGGCTGAACGTGGGATAAAACACCAGTGTACAGTGCCGTATACACCTCAACAGAATGGAGTTGATGAACGAAAGAACAGGTCACTCATGGAGATGGCGAGGTGCATGGTCAAAAGTCAGGCTTTACCACATAGTTTCTGGCTTGAGGCTGTCATGTGTGCAGCATATGTACTGAACAGGTGTCCCACTAAAGCGTTGTAGTCTATCACTCCATATGAGGCTTGGCATGACCGCAAGCCATCTGTTGCTCATCTGCGTGTTTTTGGTTGTTTGGCATATGCATTAGTGCCTGAACAACATCGCAGAAAATTGGATGATAAGGCAGTAAAATGTATTTTTGTTGGGTACAGTTCTGAAAGTAAAGGCTATCGTCTGTATCATCCACAGACTAAACGCATTCTGGTTAGCCGTGATGTTCTCTTTGTGGAAGATGCTATTCAGCCATTGCTTTCATGTACTAAGGAGACATCTGTTAGCTCCAAAGACATGTATGATACTTTGATGCCTCTTTTTACACGTGGACAGGCTAGTGCTGATCCTAATGAGGAAACTTCTCAGCCTTTGCAGGTTTCATATGATGATGCAGATCATTCCATTTCTGATGCAGATTTACATGATGCACTTGTTGATGAGAGAGCTCATATTGAGCAGGTAAAAACTATGCCAAAATGGCTGGTGCAGCTTTGCGTGACAGCAAATTAGATGCACCTTTTGTCATATCGTACTCGTTCAGGCTCTCATAGTACCTCCTTTGCATCTTATTGCTATGCTATGGCTGCATCTAGTCTCTGTGATGAGAATGAGCCTGTTTCTTTTGATGAAGCATAAAATTCAGAAAATTGGATGGCTGCTATGCAATCTGAATATGATGCTATAAGAAGAATGGTACATGGTCTTTATGTGACTTGCCTCCTGGCAAGAAGGCCATTGGCACTAAGTGGGTATACAAGTTGAAGCGTAAACCTGATGGTACAGTTGACAGATATAAGGCTAGGCTTATTGCAAAGGGTTATGCACAGGAAAGAGGCATTGATTTTGATGAGACCTTTGCACCTACATGCCGTATGACTATTGTTCGGAGCATTTGTGCACTTGAAACCCATCATGGTTGGAATGTACATCAGTTGGACATTAAAACAGCATTTCTGAATGGTGACTTGCATGAAGAAGTGTATGTTTTTCAGCCCCGTGGCTTTGTGCAGAAAGAGCATGAAAACCAGGTTTGCAGGTTAAAGAAGGCATTATATGGTTTAAAGCAAGCACCACGTGCTTGGTATGAGAAGATACATGCCTATCTGATTGCACATGGTTTTGAGAACAGTCCAGCTGAAAGCACCTTATATGTTAAACGTGCTAATGATGTGCTTCTGATCATTGTTGTCTATGTTGATGACATGCTGCTCACTGGTCCTATTGAGACACATATTGCTGATTTTAAGGCTGATTTGCATGCCTCATTTGAGATGTCTGATTTGGGGCATTTGCATCACTATTTGGACATTTAGTTTATGCACGTTGATGGTGGAATGGCTTTGTGTCAAACAAAATATATTGACACATTATTGCAGCATTTTGGCCTTGAAGACTGTAAGCCTATTGCCACTCCTATGGAGACAGGTTTACGATTAAGTCTTCATGATGCTGGAGATGCATTTGATGCTGTTCTCTATCAGCAGGCTGTTGGATGCTTGATTTACTTATGCATTACTCGGCCAGATATTCAGTTTGCTGTCTCACAGATGAGCAGGTTTATGCATTGCCCAGGAGTCACGCATTGGAAAGCGGTTAAGTGCATCTTTCGCTACTTGAGTGGTACTTGGCTACTTGGGTTGTTTTATCCCAAGGGGGGATCACTACCGCCAGATTTGCATGCTTTTTCTGACTCAGATTGGGCTTGTTGCTATGACACTCGTGTGTCCACCAGTGGTTTTTGCTTCATGCTTGGTAGCTCATGTATATCTTGGTTGAGCAAGAAGCAGCCTACTGTGGCCACTTCCAGTTGTGGGGCTGAGTATAGGGAAGCTTTCACAGCGACTGTTGAGTGTGTGTGGCTCAGACGCCTTATGGCTGATTTGGGTGTTGGCCAGTCTTCTGCCACCACCATCTTCACTGACAGTCAGAGCGCATTGGCAGTTGCGAGGAACCCTCTGTTCCATGCTCGCACTAAGCACATTGAGGTGCATTATCACTATGTCAGGGAGAGGTTCTATGCTAAGGAGATCATCTTGGCATATGTGCCCACGCAGGAGAACATTGCAGACCTTTTCACGAAGGCTTTGCCTAGGGAGAAGTTTGAAGCTTTCCGCAAAGCTTTGGGCTTACTTCCTTTTGTGGAGTGATTTCCACATAGCTTGGCACTTCCTTATACATGAGTGCCAGCTCCTTGTTCACCGCATCACTCCCAGGGGGGATTTGTTGATATATTTAGGTAGTGATGTGTGTGAACACTCTAGGACCGCCGGCGCACTTTTTTCCCTCTTTAGGAGGTTTTTTTCCCCCGGCTTGTATATACGCCTATTGCCCTAATGGGCTACTTATCTTTGTACATTCTCTAGTAATACATTCAGTCTTGTGTGTTGTGCTCCAAGCTTCTTCTTCTTCCTTGTGCTGTTCGCGTGCTTCCGCAGACGTCTAACTCCAACAAGATATATTATATTACATACATAGTAGTAAATATATACTACATACATGGGTAATACATACATATATACATAGTATATACATATTACATATAAATATAGAACATAGATGCATACATACATACATGCATACCTATTATATATATATATATAGTAAGTACATACTAAAGATACAAACATATATATATTAAATACCTACATAACTAAATACATATGTCTTTAAATAAACATAGAGTAATAGATTATAGAAATAACATCATTCATACATACATACATACATATGTAGTACATACACATGTAAATAATACACGTCATTGAATAAACAGTGTAATAGATAATAGGAATAACATCATATGCATGCATGCATGCATGCATACATACATACATACATACATACATACATACATACATACATACATACATACATACATACATACATACATACATACATACATACATACATACATACATACATACATACATACATACATACATACATACATACATATATATATATATATATATATATATATATATATATATATATATATATATATATATATATATATATATATATATATATATATGCATACATAATGAAGTAAATAAAGGTATCTTTGGATAAACATTCAAAAATAGGAATATACATACATACATTACACATATAGTACATACATACATACATACATTACATACATATATATGCATATGCATGATGTTATATGGTACATGATGTTGGAATTATCATATAGTAAGTGGGACATTGTATACTCTTTTTGTCTCCCTCTCTTTTTTTTTTTTTTTTTTGGTGAGGCATTGATCTTTGTTGTAGAAGATTCAGCTCACCATTTCCTTTTTGTTCATAAATTATAATGGTTAAAACTTAAAAGGCCCTTTCTTGTGGACCATTTTTGGCATGTTGGGGAGTTTTTATTTTGCTGAATTAGCAACATGTTGCAAACGTGTACGCAACATGAAGTTGTGTTGCAAAAGTTGCGAACGTCCGCAACGCGTTGCGTATGCAACACCTCCAAGGATATGTTCAGCTTCTCCAAGATCTTTCATTAAGCAACGTTCAGCTGCTATTTTCGAACATTTAAGTTGCTCATCTGCGTCCCAAGAAGCAGCATATCATCAACTTAAAAGTACAAGATTCATGAGGCAACCATCAACATCCTTTTCAACGTATATGCAATGATCAGTGTGGCTTCTTCAAAACCCATGTTTGAGCATAAATAAATCAAACTTTTTATATCACGTGTACAAGCTTGTTTCAGCCCATATAACCTTCTCTTTTGCTTGCATACAAGGTGTTCTTTGTGCTGGATATAACCTTTTTTTAACTTGCATACAAGGTGTTCTTTGGCTGTTCCATTTAGAGTTCCTCATCAAGATCGCCATGCAAGAAAGTTGTTTTTAAATTCATTTGATAGATTGAGAGAAGAGAGCTTAATCAACGATAAATAAGAAGGTACAAGAGAGAATTGAGAGAGAGCATAGAGGAAAAATGTAAATTGTGGAGAAAAAGGCATGGAGAAAGAGAGGCATATGCTCACAAGATCTACCAAGCATATCATCACTTGTTGTTCACTCTTCAATAACTGTATTCAAGAGGATCTTTCATACAAATAAGGAGGGGAGCCTTGATTTTTTACAACAAACTTCTAACCTCCTTTTTGAGATTAACTTATTATCACTATTAGTTTCAGAAAAGTCCATATAAAGGCGTGAACCTTTGAAATTTTTTAAAATTGATGGTACTCTGATAAAAGTCAAGCTATGCCTAAAAAATTTAAGCCTTGATGTTACAAGAAAATTCTGGGAAGCTTGCAAAACGCTTTACCCTTCAACAGATGAGCCTTGAGGATGCCATTAATCAGACTTCTAAGGGACACTTGTGAATGGGATCCTGTTGGATGTACGGGCTAGCCTCCCTGAAGACTAACTCATGTATTGGCAGATTCTGAAAGATTGCAGCAGTGTTATTTAGATCAAGGAGATTTTGACCCTGTTATAAGTATGTGCCCAAAAATCTAAATTCACTTACCTATTGTGTTTTAGGAGATAAGTCCCAAAGCCATTGATGCATCTGAGCTTCTTTACCTTTGTAGGTCAATTACAGCACTTATTTCAAGAGTTGCCTGTTTTGAAATTTGTAGAAAATTAATATTTCTAGATCATGGATATCTAATGGTGGTTACCCTTTGTTCCTGCTTATGCCAGTGATTAAGAAGGTCATATCAAAAACACTCCAAGAATTCAGTTTTGAAGAGATTATGTCTGCTACAGATAACCTCAGAACTCTAATTGGCGAGGGAGGCTATGGATCAGTGTACAAAGGTAGACTAAATGATGATCGTATTGTTGCTATAAAAGTGGCTTCAGACATGGCAAGGCAAGGATCAAAAGAATTTCTAAATGAGGTAATACAAGTTCCTGAAGGCATGTATTTATGGAGGCTTTTCACGCTTTCCTGCTAGGATGCATTCTCGACATCTTAGAGATGTATATCAAAGTGCATGCTCTCGGGAAAAATTATTATTATTGCCCTGATCTGATAGGCTTTTGAAGGTCAATCTATTGTCGAGGATACACCATAAAAACCTTGTGGGGTTCCTTGGATACTGCGATGAAGAAAGGCTTGTGCTGGTTTATGAGTTCATGGCCAAGGGATCATTGTTTGATTGCCTGCATGGTGAGTGTCCACTCTAAGCAGTTCCCTCATGTATTTGGATAGCTGTACTTAGAAAGGCGGGTTTAACATGTTATGGTTCTGTTAAAAGGTCAAAATGCCAGAATTTCACCTTTGCCATGGACTGCACGACTTAGGATCATGATAGATGCAGCACAAGGTAACGAATTCACATAGTCAGTGTAACCATGGAAAATGATCGTTCTTGATATAGACGAACAGCATCTTAATCGTGAATAAACAGGACTTCATTACTTGCATCATGGATGCAATCCTCGAATCATTCATAGAGACATCAAAAGTAGCAACATATTATTGAATGATTGTTTCGAAGCAAAGATCTCAGACTTTGGAATTTCAAGAAACTATCTCGTCACTGAAACTGGAGCTCCTCCCACTGCATTAATGGGAAGTATGGGGTATATAGATCCTGAGTACGTATTCCCAAGAATTATCTTCTTTACTGTTCGTGAAGCTGTTTCTTGATAAGGGCTCTTCATCCAGAATGATAGCATTTCCTTTATGATGCAGGTATCTACAAACAATGAAACTGACAGATAAGGTGGACGTGTACAGTTTCGGAGTGCTCATGTTTGAAGTCGTGTGTGGGCGACCAGTCATACTTAACTCTTCTCAACAACAAATACACATAGTGCAATGGGTAATCCCTTCAAGAGCGCCTTGAACCATTCACACACATACACGCATGCTTGCTTATCCGTGCCCATCCAGTCACCCAACACTGCTGCGCAAAGACATATACTTTCCTCAATGTAGTGCAACATTGTTACATGCTCAATTTCGCATATGCACACGTACCAGTAAAAGATGTAGAGTCTAATGGTACAGCGTTTCTTCTGACTAGGCTTCATCTTCCCTGAAGCGCGGCGTGATAGATGATATCATGGATCCAATATTAAATAGACAGTACGACACCTCATCAGTCTGGAAAGTTTTGGAAACTGCATTGGCGTGTGTGGAGTTCCAAAGCTCGAAGAGACCCTCGATGAGCGATGTATTTCTTGGACTTAAAGAGGCGGAACGATTGGAAATTGAAAGCATTAATAAGCAACTCTTTGACCCCCCTTCAGCGGAATTCATGAACCAGGACGACGACGGCTATTCTGGGTACTTTGATGGGAGATGACTCATGAGCACCTCTAATCTATGCAACTTGCGAACAACTGCAATACATGAGAGCAACAATTCTCGAGCCTGGTCAAACCATACATCCTTAACTTCCTTGGCCGGCAAATACAGGCGTTGAATTTGTAAATATGATTGAGGTGCATCAGAAATTCAGAATGCTTGAAAATAAATTTTGTCATTGTGGTAAGTCTCACGCTTTAGATAAAACTTGAAATGCTGCATATGGATATGTTGGGAAGCTTGTTTAATCCATACCTTGGCGAACATGTTTCCAAAGACCACAATTCCTCACTTTCTCATTGAATTAATTATTATTTGAAACAATAAAACATCAAATCTATACGTGCTCTTGGATACAACTCCTTGTTTTCTGAATGTGGAGCTTCAAACTTTGGTGGATGAGACACTTCAAACTTTGGCGGATGAGACACATGTACCTCCTCCTTGATATCTCCATTTAGTATTCAAACTTTGGTGGATGAGACACATGTACCTCCTCCTTCAAACTTTGGTGGATGAGACACACGTACCTCCTCCTTGATATATCCATTTAGTATTCAAACTTTGGTGGATGAGACACATGTACCTCCTCCTTGATATCTCCATTTAGTAGCACCAATTCGATATCCATGTCATAAATTGGATGTTTCCTAAGACCAACCAAAGCTATAATACAACTTGGATAGTATTCATCTTTATAGTTGGGGTGAATGATTATTTGAAATCGATCCCTTGTATTCTGTGCATCATGGCTTGCTTTGTACCTTTTCTATTCTCCATGATTACCCTAGTCCATTTGCACTCTGTTATGGTGACTATGGGATGGGATTTTTAGTATCATAGAGTCAGCTCATTGAATGTGGTACTATCTTTGTTGCTTGGTTAACTATAGTTTAAGAGTTTAAAAATCATCATTAAAGATTATGCTTCCTTGTCTTGTATAGATGTGATAACTCTTGGGTTAGGTTCAAAGTGGATTACATCCTTGCTTGATGATAAAGTGGAAGTTCTCTATTGATCCTCCACTACATCACATCTCGCTATCATCTTCTCAGTGGCAGGGTCATAAATCTTGTAAGCATTCTTAGCTTCACTATGCCTTAGAGAAGATACATTTAATTCTTTTTGGTTGTGGCTCGTTTCTATGCTTATTTGAAGAGGTACATAACATTCACTTCCAAATACTTTGAAATGGGAAAAGAATGGTTTCTTACTAGTATATGCCTCTTATTATGTCACCCATATCTTCTTGCTGTAGTTCTTGACAATCAACCCTAAGGCCTTTGTAGGTATCTTATTGTATAAGTCATGCACCATCTTTAGATGATTACATTCTATATTATTGAATTTTTATGGGAATTCGTTCCTTTATTGTTTTCCAATCATGCAAGCTTCACATGGTTGTTTCATGTTTGCAATCAATGATATATGTGCAATCATGACCCTATGATGCATGCCCTTTAGTACAAAGTATTCAATATGGACAAATCTCTCATATCATGGTTTGTCCCCATACCTATAATGGTTATAAGAATAGACAGGTAAGGGAATTATTTACTTCTATGTCAAGCCCAACAACATCATTGTTACTATCCAATACTTTTTTGTATTACTAAAGGATACTTCATAATCTTAATCAATTATGAAAACTATTGATAGCATCTCAATTCGAAACATACAACACATTTGAACGCTCTTTAATATCCCTAGACCTCCTCTACTAATTAAAAAATAAGATCTAAGTCAAATAATACTCTATTGATTCCCTCCTTCCCCTTTCCATCCTTTGAAGGCCCACTCTTCTCTTATATCTTCTTGATGTGATAGTATTTGTTTTTTTTGTACTTTGTTTCATTAATTTGAAGAATCACAATTTATATTTGATGTTTCTAATGAATGTGGCATCTCCTTAGTTGTTTTCACTTCTTGCATTAAGCCAAAGCTCCTTCTCTATAAGTAAGGTACAAAAGTCTTCAAACATTAGAGGTTGAGGTTTGGTTTGAGTGTTTGGTGTACTTACTAGCGCATGAAACTTTGGTGGATAGTTTTGCACACACACACACACACTCCATCATTTGATGTCGTGGATACTTTTTATGAGTGATGAGCACCTATGCAACCTCCCCATTAGCAAACATTCTTTACTACTAGGTGATTTTCCAAGTTTTGAGTCCATTTCTAGATGTGAATTTTTCATATTGATACCTTAATATGGTCCAAGATTGTGTGTTAGTTGTATCTCAAATCAAGTTCAACAAATGATGAAAAATACTTGATTAATAATGCATCTTCATTTGTGTGTTTTCAAGCATATAGAAGATTAGGATTAGGAGGATTCATTTCATTGGTATTATCTATATTTATGTTGAGTGTGTGTAGAAGTGCGAGAGACACACGAGAAGCACACACAAGGAGCATAAACGTAGCAAGACACACGGAGAAGATGGATGGCTAGAATAGCTCTCTCTATTGACGATGAACTGAATTAAAGTAAGAGCTGAATAATATCCCTAAGTACAAAGTACCACCACATATGAGAGTATCAAGTATGTGGTAACATGGGAAAAAAACCTCTAGCTAGCACTAGAGTAAAAAGTGCCCATGTATAGGGAAAAGGTTCACATCAAAGCTACTTGAGGAACACATAAGTGTAACAAACCTCCCTTGAGCGAATGATGTGAACACATACAGGGAGTGACAGATCAGCCCCCACAAGGTAATAAGCCTAAAGCTCTGTGAAAAGCTTCAAACTTTTCCCATGGAAGAGCTTTGATGAATATGTCTACCACATTATCTTGTGTAGGCACATATACCAAATCAATATCTCTTGCATGAAGGCGCTCTCTCGCATAGTGATAATGCACCTCAATATGTTTGGTCCGTGCATGAAACACTGGGTTTCGTGCAACAACCAAAGCACTCTAACTATCAGTGAGAATATGCATAGCAGCATCAATCTCCATGCAAAGATCCATCATATAGGCATCTCAGCCATATACACTCCACTGTAGCTGTGAAAACTTCCCTGTACTTAGCTTCACAACTCGATGTCGCCACTGTAGGTTGCTTCTTACTCAACCAAGATATGCATGAGTCTCCAAGGAAATAGCAATTACCACAAGTGGACACGCGAGTATCATAACAACTAGCCCTATCACTATCTATAAAAGCATGCAAGCATGGTTGAACATCTCTGCCATAAAAGAGAAAAAAGCTCAAAGTGCCTCTGAGATATCTAAACACATGTTTTACCGCTTGCCAATGCTTAGTGCCAGGGCTATGCATGAATCTACTCAACTGGGAAACTGCATAATGTATATCCGGCCTTGTGTTGCATGCATATATAAGACATCCCATAGCTTTCTGATAAAGAGAAGTGTCAAATGCATCACTGGAATCCTCGACTGAGAACCTGAATCCTATCTCAATTGGTGTGGAAAATGGCTTGCAATCCTCAAAGTCAAAACGTTGAAGTAGTTTTTCAACATACTTTGCTTAGTGCATAACAATTCCCCCCTCAACGGATACAAACTAGATGCCAAGCTAGTAGCTCAAAAGACCAAGATAAGTGACATCAAAAGTATGCTGCAAATCAGCCATAATGTCAAGTTTTGCATCACATAACCCTGTCAAGAGTACGTCATCGACATAAAGAACAAGCACTATAAGATCAACACCATTTTTGTGTACATAGAGTGTGCTTTCAATCGTACTACATGTGAATTGCAATAGCGTAGCCATAGGAAATGCTCTTGAATGAATGACTCTCCTCTCAACCTTATGCCTGTATATATAGCTGCTCGAATCAATGAGGACCACAAATGTAACTAGAGTCCACAAGTGCATGTGCAATATACTCCACTCCTTTCATATCTACCACTAGAGTCTACTAGTGGCTCGAGTGTTCTCGACCACTGCTTTACTACCTTCCACTCGAGTCCACTAGTGGTGGTTGTACTCACCTTTTGAGTTAAGTCTCTCTGAACTCAAGTTAAGTCACATTCATTCAAGAGCATTTCCTGTGGCTACGTTGTTGCATGAACCCAAGAGCAATCAAGTGCTTATGTATTTTGTCATACCATGCATGTGGAGCTTGCCATACAAGGCTTTATGCAAGCGACAAACCATATGCTCTTTCCCTTTCATAGCGAATCCAGGAGGTTGCTTCACATAGACCTCTTCTTGCAAATCACCATTCAAGAAGGCTATTTTTATGTCCAACTGATGCACTTTCCAACCTTGATGGGCAGCCAATGCAACCACGGTACAAATGGTAGTCATGCTTGAAGTAGGTGCAAAAGTTTCCTCATAGTCAATGCCATATTGTTGCGCATATCCTTTGGCGACGAATCTAGCTTTCTAATTATCAATGCTACCACCAGATTTTCTCTTAATCTTAGAAACCCATTTCGTACCAATGGCATTCTTTCCTTTTAGCAATTCACATAACTCCCAAGTACCATTCCTATGAATCGAATCCATTTCTGATTGCATAGCACTCATCCATTGTGGATCGACATCTTCAAAAGAAAGTGGCTCTTCATTACATGTTATTGCAATAAGAGAATAATCCAAAAAATTACTTGATGCATGGTGAGAGCTTGATCTTGTTCTACCAAGTAATGGTGCACTCAGTTTGTTGTCCTGCAAAGTTTGTTTCAGCCACTTTGGCATAGTTTGTGCACTCTTGATAGACATGCATTCGTTATGTAAAACATCTTCAATATGTACATCATGCATGGGATCAATTTCATGCTCATTTTCAGCCATATTTTGACGCAAATGCTCAGTCATATGTGACTGGAAATTTCCAACAGTTTGGACATTTTTTGGCTCAAAAATTTCAGCCATGTTTGGCCGGAAATTCTCTGCATTTTCAGCTCTATTTTGCTGGAATTTTTCAGCCCTTTGAGCCTCAGTTAGCTGATCTACATGGCCATAGTCAAGTGCACCATTTTGGAACAAAGGCATGAGTGTATCGAACACATCTTGTGAGCTAACTGTTGGCTGTTTTTTGCATTCAAGTAGAGGGAAAATTGAATTTTTAGCAAATAGCACATCTCGACTCACAATAATTGAGTTCATTAATGGATGGTACAAACAATATCCCTTACTTTCAGCACTATAACCAACAAAAATACATTTCTTTGCTTTGTCCTCAAGTTTGTGGTGTTGTTGTGATGGCACAAGAGTATATGTCAAACAACCAAACACGCGCATATGACTAACCATAGGCTTATGACCATTCCAAGCCTCATAAGGAGTGATGACTCTCAATGCTTTTGTAGGGCAACGATTCAACACATAATTTGCACACATGATTACTTCCATCCAAAATTTATCAAGAAGATGCTTTTCTTTAACCATACATTGTGCCATTTCAAGAAGTGTTCTATTTTTATGCTCGGCAACACCATTTTGCTGAGGTGTATATGGCACCATACATTGGTGTGAAATACCTCTTTCATGAAGAAAAGCATTAAACTCATGTGACATGTATTCACCACCATGATCCGTGCGTACAATCAAAAGCTTTTGTGAAGAAAAATTTTCAGCCATAGCAAAAAATTCTTTGAAGCACGAAAATATCTCATTCTTTGCTTTCATAGGATACACCCATGTATGGCGAGTAGCATCATCAATGAAGGTAACAAAATATACATGCTTCCCAAAAGATGGAGTCTTGATGGGACCACATGCATCACTATGAACAAGTTGCAATTTTCTTATAGTGTGTGTATGACTATCTTTTGGAAAAGAAGCATGATGCATTTTTCCAAGAATGCAACCTTCACATGCATGCTTTTCAATGGACTCAATTGTAGGCAAGCCAATAAACATGTCCTTCTTTTGCAAGAAAAGCAAACTATTGAAGTTTATGTGACCAAAACGAGCATGCCAAAGCTCCATTTCAGCCATGGAAGAAGTATGAGCAACTAAGGCATTCGAGGTGGCCCTCTTGTATGTATCCATGCGATACAAACCATTACATAATGTACTGCACATCACGATAACATCACCATTGCTGAAATCATGAACCATACACTTATCATCAACAAAGTGTACATGAACTCCAGCTTTGGCAACCAACGGAACTGAAATTAAGTTCTTCTTGATATCGGGCACATACAATTGCATCTTTCAAGAGAATCACACCTCCATTTGCAGCCGTAAGCTCAATTTCTCCTACTTCAATGATAGGATAAGATGCATTGTTTGCATGCACCACATGTCCTTCTTTGGGTGCATCTTTCAAAGAGGCAAAAAATCTTTTGCATGATGTTATGTGCTTTGAAACACCACTATTAAAGAACCAATCCGAATCAACATCACTCACAACCATACATTTAGAATGCAAAGAAGCATCATAATGACATGTAACAACACATGCCCAAAAATCTTGAGCCATGTTAGCTTCATCATTCTTTACATTTGCTGAATTTTCAGCAATAGACATGCTGGATTCCTTCTTTTCATTGCGTTTAGCAAGCTTTCTACACTCGTCAATAGTATGACCAGCCTTTCGACAATATTTGCATCTCTTATTCTCTTGCAAATCACCATCATTAGAGGAATGAGTGGAAGAGGAAGGTTAAGGCTTTGGTTTTGATGAACCCAAAGCTGAACCATACTTGCTTTTCCCCTTTTGTGAGATAACAAGTGCTTGTGTTCCCTCAATCAAACCACTCTTATTCACTCTAGATTGCTCTTCTTGCAAAAGAAGAGACACAAACTCATCAAACGCATACATATTAGGGTTCCCTTTTGCAACCAAATAGAGTGTAGTAGCAAAGCTTTGAAAAGATTCCGATAATGTTTTCAACAATGTAGAAATGAGTGATACATCCAAAATGATCTCATCTATGTCTGCCGATTTCTCTTTCAAGTCCTTGATGCGTGTCACATATACATCCACCAACTCATTTTCAGCCATACATACATCCTCAAGTTGCTTCCTTAAGTATGCAACACGTGCTTCATTACGCACGGCATACAAAGAAGCAAGAGTGTCCCATGCCTGTCGTGATGTAGAACATGACCGAATGTGTGGAACTATATGATGCTTCACAAAACGCGCAATCAAAGCATGAGCTTAAGCATCTTTTCCATCCCATCTAAGCTGCTCCTATCTAGGTGGAGAAGGAGAAACCACTATACTCGAAGAAGAAGTTCCATCTGTGATAGTATACTGTGAAGTAGAAGAACCTGCGGGTCTTCGATCTACATCTGCCACTATGTTCCAAAGTTGTTTAGCAACAAGAACATGCTTCATCATGTAAGACCACATCGGATAGTTGGTCCATCAAGCTTATCTTCAGCTTGAACCATGCCAAACAAGTCATTCCTACCCGCCATTTCACAAAATAACAAGAATGTGACAAAATCTTCACTTCAACGAAAGCTGAAATGAATGTTGAAATTTCAGCTCACAAACCGTCACTCTAATGGTGATTCTGAATGCACAAATTTTAATAATTATTTCTTTTATTTTTAAGACATGCAAGTAGCTTTATTTTCTTTTTATTTTACCTGAGCATGCATCCCAATGTTTTTATTTTTGAGGTTGCACATAAAAGATATTCAAAATTTCAAAAATAGTCTCCAAAAAGTTGCATCTGCATATCTAGGAGCTTTTGCAGGTGCCAACTATGATACTATGATGCCAATATTCAACAATTGACATCTATACATCAATGCCCATGCTCATGTTGGATGCCACGCAAACATCTATCACGAATGAAAAAAAGCAAGGAAAGAGCTCTCATTTGATAAGGTTACTTTTTTGGAGTGAACTTGGAGAGTTGAAAAATCTTACAAGATTTTGATACTAGAGCAAGCCATCTGTTGCTCATCTGCGTGTTTTTGGTCACTGGCATATGCATTAGTGCCTGAACAACATCGCAAAAAATTGGATGATAAAGCAGTAAAATGTATTTTTGTTGGGTACAGTTTTGAAAGCAAAGGCTATCGTCTGTATCATCCATAGACTAAACACATTTTGGTTAGCCCTGATGTTGTTTTTGTGGAAGATGCTATTCAGTCTTTACTTTCATGTACAACGGAGACGTCTGCTAGCTCCAAAGACATGTATGATACTGTGCTGCCTATTTTTATAGGTGGACAGTCTAGTGCTAATCCTAATGAGGCAAGTTCTTAGCCTTTACAGATTTCATGTCATGATGTAGATCATTCTATTTCTGATGCAGATTTACAAGATGCACTTATTAATGAGAGAGCTGATATTGAGGAGGCAAAAACTATGCCAAAATGGTTGGTGCAAGCTTTGTGTGACAACAAACTAGATGCACCTTTATCATACTGTACTCATTCAGGCTCTCATAGTGCCTCTTTTGCATCAGATTTCTATGATATGGCTGCCTCTATCCTCTCTGATGAGACTAAGCCTATTTCGTTTGATGAAGCATAAAATTCTAAACATTGGATGGTTGCAATGCAATCTGAATATGATGCTATCAAGAAAAATGGTTCTTGGTCTTTATGTGACTTGCCTCCTCGCAAGAAGGTCATTAGCACTAAGTGGGTATACCAGTTGAAGTGTAAACCTAATGGAACAGTTGATAGATATAAGGCTATGCTTGTTGCAAAGGGTTATGCACAGGAAAGAGGCATTGATTTTGATGAAACATTTGCTCCTACTTGTTGAATGACTACTATTCGTAGCATCTATGCCCTTGCAGCTCATCGTGGTTGGAATGTACATCAGTTGGACATTAAAATAGCATTTGAGAATGGTGACTTTCATGAAGAAGTATATGTTTTTCAGCCCCATGGATTTGGGCAAAAAGGGCATGAAAACCAGGTGTGTAGGTTAACGAAGGAATTATATGGTTTAAAGCAAGCACCACATGGTTGCTATGAAAGATACATGCATATCTGATTGCACATGGTTTTTAGAACAGTCCAACTGAAAGCACCTTATATGTTAAGTGTGCTAATGATTTGCTTCTGATCATTGTGGTGTATGTTGATGGCATGTTGCTCACTAGTCCTCATGAGAAGCATATTGCTGATTTCAAGGCTGATTTACATGCCTCATTTGAGATGTCTAATTTGGGGTGTTTGCATTGTTATTTGGGCATTCAGTTTATGCATGTTGATGGTGGAATGGCTTTGTGTCAAAGGAAATATATTGACACGTTATTGCAACATTTTGGCCTTGAGCACTATAAACTTATTGACACTCCTATGGACACAGGTTTATGATTGAGTCTTCATGATGCTGGAGATGCCTTGCATGAAACATAGGATTGCTTGACAGGTAAATACTTGACATTTTATCACTGTATATAAGGATGATTCCAACTTGCACTTCAAGATCAGCCAAAAGGTTTTTAATCCACATTGCTTCACATGTGGCAAATGCTAATCCTCTATATTCAGACTCCATGGATGAAAGTGCAACAATAGGTTGTTTCTTTGAGCTCCATGTGATATGTTTGCTTCCTATCATGAACACATAACCTGAGGTTCATCTCGATCTTCCTTTGAACCTGCCCAATTAGCATCGCTAAAGCCTTTAACCAACAATTCTTCATCAAACTTGTAAAACAAAGCATGATTAATTGTATGCTTTATGTATCTCAACACTCTCTTGGTTGAATTTAAATGTTCACTTGTTGGGGCTTGCATAAATTGAGAAGGTACACCAACAACATAAGATAAATCAGGTCTTGTAATGTTTGCATAGATTAATGATCCTACAATGTTTTTGTATGTCATTACAACTTCCAATAGTTCTCCATCATTTTAGCAAATCTTTGTATTTGTGTCCATGGGTTGAGTGAGTGGTTTGCATTCACTCATTCCAAATCTGAAAAGAACATCCAACAAGTACTTCCTTTGCATCAAGTAGATGCCACTTCTTCCATAAACAACTTCAATTCCTAAAAAATATTTCATCTCTCCAAGATCTCAAATTTTAAACTCCTTACCAAGCTTCCTTTTGATATCTATAATCCTTGTAACATCATTTCCTGTTATGATGAGGTCATCGATGTATATGCAAATATATACCTCTCTATTTTCTTCCTTCTTCATGTACAATGAAGGATCTGCACTACTTGGGTTGTATCCACACTTAGTTAGATATTCAACCATTCTCTGATTCCATGCTCTTGGTGCTTGCTTCAAGCCATAAAGTTCCTTTTTCAACCTACAAACAAAGTCTGGATGGTTTTCATCTTCAAATCCAACCGGTTGACTCATGTATACCTCTTCTTGTAGTTCCCCATTGAGAAAAGCATTTTTGATGTCGAGTTGATATAATGACCATCTCCTTGAAGCACCAATTGTTATTAATGTTTTGATTGTTCCCATCTTTGCAACAAGGCTGAAAAATTCATCATAATCTATGCCTTGTGTTTGTTTAAATCCTTTGGCAACTAATGTAGCTTTATATCTAGCTAGTGAACCAACAACATTCCTCTTTACTTTAAACACCCATTTGTTTGGAACAATCTTCATACCTTCTTTCTTTGGCACTAGCTTCCATGTGTGATTATCTTTGAGAGCTTTGATCTCTTCTTTCATAGCTTGCTTCCATTCCTTTTGTGTGCAGGCTTCTTCATATGTCTCACGCTCTTTGTTTTGATAACCTGCATCATGTATGCAAAATGTTTCGCCATGAAACTATCATAACTCATCCTTTGAGTTGGATACCTTGTCCTTGAAGATATTCTTTCATTGCCTTTAGAAAGTTGCTTCTTTAACCTATTCAACTTTACCTTCGGAGTGATTACCTCTTCATATTCTTCTTCACTTGCATCTATCTCACTGTTTGGAGTAGCACTTTCTTCTTTGGCTCTACTATGAGCTGAATTTGGAGACAAAGAATGACTCCCCCTCCATGTTGAACATTCTTCATTTGATGTAGATGCCTCTAGACCTGAAACCTTTGTGTATGATTATTGAACTTCTCGTTGATTTATTCCTGCATAATCTCACAAACTTCTTCAAGAATATTTTCCTTTCCTTTATCTTCATACCATGGTCTTAGTTCATCAAAGACCACATCTCGAGAGACTCTTACTTCCTTTGTTCTATTGTGGTAACACTTGTATCCTTTTGCTCCATTGAGTAGCCAATGAAAATGCATTTTTCTGACCTTAGTTCCATCTTTGTTCTAACTTCTTGTGGAATGTGAACAAAGCAAACTTATCCAAACACTTTGAGGTTTGTAAGATAAGGTTTCTTACCGGAATATACCTCCTGTGCAGTCAAGTGATGTATTCCCAATGTTGTGCACCTATTCATCAAGTAAATGGCGGTTGTGGTAGCTTCAACCCAATAGTACAATGGTACCTTCATCTTGTTGAGCATGCATCTTGCAATTTTAGTAATTTGCCTATTTTTCCTCTCAGCTACTCCATTTTGTTGTGCTATATATCTACAAGTGAACTGCCTTTTGATCCCACTCTCTTGTAGAAAATAACTTCAACTTTGAAACTTTTGAATATAGGAAACACCTCTGATTTTTGCTTCATACAAAACAGCCATACCTTTCTTGAGTGATCATCAATGAAGGTGACAAAAAATATATTACTAGCCATTGATGCCTCTTGGGTTGGGGTATAAAAATATTCAAATATATAAATAAATAAATAAATATATATATATATATATATATATATATATATATATATATATATATATATATATATATATATATATATATATACATACATACAAATATATATATATATATATATATATATATATATATATATATATATATATATATATATATATATATATATATATATATATATATATATATATATATATATTTATTTATTTATTTATTTGTAAGTATATGTATTATTGTTTTATTTTATTTTTTCAAAATGGAAGTTTGGCAATAGCCTACTCTCCCAGACTTTAATTCATATGGAAAACAACTATACAAGTGAATGGGCTCAGTACCCATGGGACCCCTAGAATCCCAGAAAGCAGGGGAAGATCAAACAAATTAAGATAGCTCTACAAAGAAGGTGTATCACCCTCTCGTCCTCTTCATGTGGGGCCCACTTGCTTTTAATCTTATTATTCTCTAAGAAAAACACTCTATGATGTATGAAAGGTGGGGGTTTCTTAAAATTGGAAATTCTTTTGCCTAAAAGGAAAAGAACTTTTCTAACGACCATTCTTTAGGAGGCCTTCCAAAATTGGCAACACACCAATTCTTCCAGATTTTCCAAAGGGTCTCACCTCTAATTGCATTCCACAAAGATGAGGAATAACTGATCGTTGCACCCAACAATGCCTGCTTCCAGAGGATTTGTCCCTCAAACTACAAGATATTTCAAGGGTACGCCAGATCGACATTGACTTTGGGCATGAGAAGAATAGGTGCCCTAAGTCCTCGTTGCCATGTAAGCATCTTTTGCACCATGGGGGTAACCCACAATTTTGCTAGCCTTTGCATTCATCCAAATTCCTCAATGGAGGATTCGCAACATAAGCACCAAATTTTTTATCTCAATTAGTAGGGGCAAAAGCGAAACGAACTTAAACTTCCAACACAAGTTCAACCAATCAAGACACCACTTCCTATTAAGCATGACATGAAGGTCCATATTTTTCTTGAATCTCAGAATTTTGTCAAGGCTATTGCCATTGAACCATCTAAGACCCTCATGGTGGGGAGGGTCCTAGTCAATGAGGAGGCGAGCCTTCGAGCGTTCCCAAGTGATGAATCTACTTTGTAAAAGGATCCATTCTTCATAATTCACTTTGACATCTGGATCAACATCCTCAAATCTAATCCAGTGGCATGTATCTTGATTCCAAATATCTTTCCACAAATAGAAACCTTTGTTCCAAAGTTTCTTAACTTTATGGAGGTTGCATGTCTCAACACTTCTAATGCCCTTGATATGGAACTAGATTGAATCATTATGTCTAATACCGGCTGCCCAATGCCAATCCTCACTAATCCGAACAAATTGTTTGACCTTGTTACAACTCTTCCAAAGTGAGCAAACCAAATCCGAGCCTCGCGCAAAAACTGGTAAAGGGGAGAAGAGCAGGGTGAGAAGGCCAAGGTAATTCCAACCCAGGAGGCCCATAAGCTTAAGATCGCTACTATTCCTAAAAATAAGAATGGCCCAAGAGGCTTCACTATAGCTCCATGCCTTAATTAACCATTTTGCGGCTAACTTGTTGGCCATGTCTTCAATGTTAAGAATTCCCAAAACACCTTGATGTTTTTGGCTAATGCAAGTAGTCCATTTAATTTTGGGGGTTTCCCTTCTGTTGGGGTCACGATCCATAAAAAGGTTTTGCAGACCCTTTCCAATTTAACAATCTCTTTGTCTTTGAGTCTCCAACAAGATAGAAAGTAAATCGTAGAAGAAATTAGGAACCTGTTGCTCTAGCACAATGGTAAGTACCACGATAAGAAGCTCCACCTCCTTAATGTCAATCCGTGGAAGAGATAGGAGTGATATGAAGATCATGAATGTGAAATGTAGTGAGAGTGAAGGTGAGAAGCCAAGTCATAGCTTTCTCTTCAAACAAAATCTAAGTAGCTTGTAATATTGATGCCATTGAGTTTTCCCTTCTCTCTCAACATAGAGGAGACTATTCTTTGGCCTTATTTCTCAACAATAAGGGGTTTCAATCCTTCCTCCAGTATGCAAGCGATGCACAATGCTTTAGATCTCTCACAAATGCATTTACTTCATGACGAAGATGTGCACGATATTGTGAGAGATCCAATGCAACACTCAAGAATGATGATGATGATATGATGAGGATGAAAATTTTGAAATAAAGCATATGGATCAAAACCTCCCAACAAGATCAAAACCAAATGCCATGAAGCATATCACGTCGGGTTCAAATGTGGAGGTGATCACAATCCGGGTGGATCAGGTTCGATCCCCGCACACATAGAGTGTAAGACGCTAGTGAGTGTTGGAAGGTTTATGTGATAAAAATGTGAAGGTGAAGGTGAAGTTGGGTATGGAGAGATGTGATGATTTGATTATGGGAAGGGGAACATATGAATGCAAGATTAATCCACGAACATGAATGATGAGAACAAAAGAAAACCATATACTTGAATCATTTTCAAAAGGAAGAATGGTCTAAAAAAAACTTATTATACACTTTCAAAATTTAATTCATATGCATGGGTTATTGTGGATGATATGTATGCATGATGAGAGCAAAAGAAAACCATACACATGAATCAATTTTGAAAGGATGAATGGTCCAATAAATGGAGCTTCTTATACACTTTCAAAATATGCATGGGTGCTTGTGGATAGTATGCATGCATGTGGTTCATGATTAATGAATAAATAGAAACTTATTCTCTCAATGGATAACCCTCATTGGTTCAACGCAAGATTGCAGACTTCTCACACATAGAAAGAGATAAAAGGAGAAATGTAAAAACATATCGTACAGTATGGTTCAATCATTGTTTGCCATGTGGTAGCCCTTCAAGCCTTCAATTTCCTTATTCTAGGAAACTATGGTGACATTGAGAATTGGATTTTGTGCTCTTTGACCCTCTAAATATCCTTTGATGAAGATGAAAAGTTGGAGGGCTATATTTTGAAAGGTCTCCTTTAGCAATATGCAAAAAAACTCCCATCTGAATCTCCCTTGTACAAGTTTGACTATATTTGGAAGTTTGCAAGGTGGCATTAAGGTGTCTAGGAAGCTCTGATAGCCTTGAAACTTTGTTCAAATATGTAGCAACATATGATATTTATACATGCCTAGCCATATGGCAAACAAAACTTCCTATACAAGATTTTGTAGGGTGTAAGTGGAAAAATTACATTTTTATAAAATGCACATGGCATATCAATATGCTAGAAAATCCATTTACATGTGAAATCTAGGGTATAGATTGCCTTTGATAGGATTTACAAGTATATGAATTTTCACATGATTTCGTGACATTGAAATTTTTTCCCTAATTTCCAAAATTTGACCAGCTTTGACCACTACCCTAGATTTGCTTGATTTCTTCCAAACTTTGCATGTGAACTCCCTTTGACATCCTTGATGCATCTTGGAATTCTAGCTACCTTCATCCAATGTGTTTATTGTAGGCCTTCATGAGTGAGAGAGAAGAGAAAATCTCAACGCAATGCCATATATGCTAGCATTAGGAAAAAAGGTGAACCCTGCATGGGCCTTGTAAGGATTCCTAATTTTTAGGGATTAAGCCTAATTCTGTTGTTGTCTAATGGGACAAAGTGCATTTAATAGGGCACTTTTTAGTAGGTTGGAGTAGGCTTTTTTTAAGGCTTACTAGGCTCCTCTCTCTCTTCTTTTAGAGAGAGAGAAAGGGAATCTACTTTCCACATCATCAAACTCGAGCATGTATGGGAATAAAAAAATTAATTTTTTTTAAAAGTCTCAATTTCAATGTTTATTTACTTGAAAGGGCTCATTTTTTAATATATATGTCAGAAGTGACTTTTTTTTAATTTAGTTTTTAATTTTCCTTTTGAAAAAGCAATATTTTAAACTCCCTCCAAAAGTAGAGTGCCACATCATCAAATCCGTAACTACTCTTCACCCAAAAAATGACTTTTTCAAAATTTCAACATTTTTGGCTATTCTCAGTGGAAAAACACACTGTGACCCATCCACATCCAAGAAAACAAACTTTTCCTGTGAAAATCATGTTCTAGCATCTCCTCCAAACAAATTTCTGGTCTCTTTCTTAGTATTGTTTAATTGTTGGAAAAGATGGTGTTGACACCTATTACAAACCTCACATTAGGACATCCTCATGCCCCAGCATCAACAAGTATCCATGTTTGTGTGCCCAGAGAGTTTGCTCCAAATACACAGTGCAACAATGATGTGAACTCTCAAAATGAGCGTCGTGAAGCTGGACAAAAGAATATTGATCTTTGGACTCATGGTTCATTATACCCTCCTGATCCAATGTCTTCTTACCATCCAACATTCCATAACCTCTCAACTTTACTTCAGTTCATCAGTGCCAGTAAAGCTAGGCTCTTAGGTTATTGTCAACGATTATCTACACATTCAACTGTCATTACTAAGTATTGGATTCAACAATATCAACTAAATCATACAAGGTTGGTCGCTTTTGAAAGCACAATCATATCTTTACAAGAAAAGCTTGCAGAGCTTGAAAAGCATATGGAAGAAAAGGAGAGAACAATTGAGAAATTAAAAAACACTGTCCAACACTTGAGAGAGACTCCATTTGGGATGCGACGTAGGAGACGATCATTAACATCCTTAGACTCTCTTTCAATTGGTGGTGGAGCACGCAAACGGCGAGTTTTTGCGATAAGGTTTGGCTTGTATTTGTTTCTCTTTTTGGAAGACTTTTATATGTATATATATATATATATATATATATATATATATATATATATATATATATATATATATATATATATATATATATATATATATTCTTGTTATGTAGGTCATTCGTTGAAGATGTTAGTGCGTCATCAACAACAGAGGATCAATCCAAGTTATTAAATTCTTGTTTGACCAACAAGCAGGTGGTTAGTATTTTGGAGTCACGGATAGGAAACCTTATCAAGAAGCAAGTGATTAAAGATTTCACAAAAAAGTTACAAGATATTATCACTCCTAGAGACGTGTAGATGGTATGTGATGAAGCAGGAATTAGTACTAAAGGATACAGTGCATTGTACAACCTTTTGAAGCATTCATTAGAAAGAGAAGGTATTTTGCAGAATATGTTTCCATCTCCTTACAAGGTATCGCTAAAGAAGTCAATGTCCAATGAAGATATAACTAGTATTCTTGGAAACTACTTATATATAGAGGATATTATGCCTATGTCTATTTATCATTTATCTACATCCAAAAAAGAGATGAAAAGTGTAATTGGAAATGGATTTCCTTACACAAAGTACAACAACATATTCGTGGATTTGGAGAGGCTTCAACAGGCAATGGTTCGATTTTACAAATCTACTATACCAGGTATGTGCACTATTGTTACCTTGATATACATTGTATTTTGATGTTATAAAGATTTTGCTAATTTATGCAGATTGTAATACCAAATTACAGTTTATATTGAAGTTAGATGAATGCCAGATCATAAAGGGACGACGAATGGAGAGATTGAGTTTGACACTCATGAATGAAGCTATGAGAAATGCCATATCTGATGAAAGTAGTAACTCTAGCTCTAAGTCTACATATAGTGTTCAATCTGAGAAAGAAATATGGCTGCTAGGTGCTATTGAAGTACCTAAAGAATCCAATGATGTTCTTTCATGGATTTTTAGTAGGACCCCATGGATCACTAAAGTAATAGTTTCTCAAATTCATGGTGCAAAGCTCCACATAGAAAACTTTGGTGATTTTGAGATAGATTGGCACTTGGGTGGGGATTTAAAAACTATCAAATGCATGTTAGGTTGCAAGCAAGGTGCATCTGCTCGTTATCCATGTCCATTTTGTAATCGAGGCTACAAAGTAACAAAGGGACAACAAAAAGTACTATCTAGCTTAGATGAATACATAGATGCACCTACTTCCACGGAATGGGATAGACCTTTGTTAAGGTATCCAATGTTAGAAATACCTAACCGTGACACATTAGATAAAGATTGGAATCCCATTATTCCATTTCCATTAGTTAATGTTCACTTTTGCACATTGCATGCTTTCATGAGAATGTTTGATAGATTATTGAAGCTCCACATAGAATATGCATTTTCCATGAAGCCAATTGATAAATCTGTACAAGCAATCAAAAAATTGGAAAGTTGCTTAATTCGATTGGTTGTCATGGTGGTAATGTAACTCTAGTTGTCAAAAAAACTGGTGAATCGCAAAATAGTTTGCAACAAGTGTCAATGACAGGGAAGAAGGCAAGAAAATTTTTCAGAAGAGGTGTAAGCCCTAAGAAAAATGAATGCAGGGAGCTATGGAAAGACTTGTGCATGATCACCACTGAGAATGATTCTCAAATTGACCTTAGTAATAGGCGAAAGAAGGTTTGGTCATGCTTAGATAAGTTGGTAGGCTTAATGAGTCTTAATAGCTCCAACAAAAATGACCGTCAGTTGTTTCAAGATACATTAATGGAGTTGGCAAAGTGTTTCATCCTATCTTGGGGAGAGAGCAATATTACACATTACATTGTAAGTTTTCTTATTTTTTAAATTTTCTTGTTGATAACATTGTGTTATATGTACTTATATCATTTCAGCATATTTTATTTGCACATGGAGCATTTTTTATGCATCGATATGGTTCATTGGAGATTTTTAGTACACAAGGAATGGAGAAGTCAAATTACAAGGCTAGAGGTGTTTACTTCAAGAACACACGACATGGTGGTGGTGCAATGCAATCAAACTATATGGAAGAGATGTTTAATTGGTTTTATCGTATTGCATTTTCAAGGACATATGCAATGGAACGAGCCAAGGAGTCGAAAGTTGCAAAACTTGCAAGATTTAATCAACACAACTTAGCTAGTGAAAAATGGAAGTCATCATTGGGACCTTTACGTCATGCTCAATGGCGGGCTACAAGAACACGACAGGGTTCATCATGGAAGTGAAGTCATTTAATACATTCATGGCATTTTCTGAATAATTCATAAGGTTTGCTAGACACTAATCTCTTGTTTGCAATTTTTTAAGGTAATTTTTAATTTTTAGCCTATTTTTTGTCCATTCAGATGTGAACAGAACCTTTTTAAGTGAAACATTATAAAAGGATACTCATTATCTCATTTCAACATTCTAGCACTATAGAGGATGGCATGAACAAAGCAAAATGCAAGGAAGGATCCCATTAACTTTCCTATCTATGTGCAAGGCACTCAGAAGCCACCATGGATGAATCACCACAAAAGGCGACGTAGTGTCTCGCGCTCTGCATCCCATCGCGAAACAGGTGGTGGCCATACCTCTGGGAGTGAACAATTGCATGAACAAGTGGAACATGGGCAATCCAGGGAAGAGGCCGCAAATCAACCCCAATCACCACCATCATCATATGATGAGCCTCCATCACCAAAGAGACCAACAAAGACAAGGGTGAAGGAGCGTGCTCATAGACAGGTAGTTTTTGATGATGATTTTGATGAATCGCATGAGGATGTGTCTCAACAACGTTCACAATCAAGTGATGAGAGTCAAACATTGCCACCATGGGGTAACGAAGAAATACCTACAAATCATAGGGTTACTGTAGCGGGAAAGACACTACCATCAAATCAGGGGGCCATACCCAATGATCAAGAGAGGGAGCAAAGCCAGCAACAACATCCTGAACAAGGAGAAAGCTCAAGATGTGTGCAACGGAAGAAGAAAGTCTTTCAACCTCGTCGTAGACCACCCCAACCAAGACCACAAGAAAATGTCCAACAAAGACCACCACCACCACAAGCTAGAGCACCACAACGAAGAAGAAGATATATGAAGGCATTTGTAGAGATAAGGCACTATCAAAAGACAGCTGAGCTTCTCATACCTAGAAGACCCTTTGCAAGGGTGGTCAAAGAAGAGTTACAAAGGTATTGTGCAGGGTTAAGGATCCAAGCTCTAGCTTTAGAAGCTTTACAAGAGGCAGTTGAAGCATTTTTTATATCAATGCTAGAGGATTCCAACCTGTGCGCCATCCATGCTAAGCGAGTCACTATACAACCGAAGGACATACAGTTAGCTAGGAGAATTAGGGGTGATCGTAGCTAAGTTTTGTAACTGATCTCTACGGACAAGAGATTTTTTGTAAATATTGCCATTTTCAATGAAACATTAGCACTTTTCCTCTATTCCATTTATAATCTCATTATTTAGAATGAAACATGAGCAGTCATTTTACATTTCCATGTGTTTTCTTGTGATGATCTCTCATATATCAGTGATTGTTTTCTTATCTTGTCATTTTGATCTAGTGATAATATCCATGTACTAAAATTTCTTTCTCATTTAAGGTCATGTAGGACTTCTAGGGCATTGGGAGGCCAAATAAGGCCCTGCCTTAGAAACGCGGGAGAAGGCCGTGCAAACGTTTTGCAGGGCCTTCTCCCGCGTTTCTGTGGCAGGGCCTTATTTGGCCTCCCAGTGCCCTACAAGACTTTGAAATATGAAAGAAGGATCATGAGTAGTAAATCTAGTTCATGGGTAGTTAATATGAACAAATTTTGACCTCCCTATACCTTTGAAACATATGAGCAGAGCATTTTGAAACTTAGAACATTTGCATTCTTGAAAATATCTATCTAGTGAAGTTTCAGTCTCATGTAAGGTCACCTAGGGCATGTAAGGATCTTTAGTTTCTCTCTTTTGGAACTTCTTTCTCTCATATAAGGTCATGTAGGGCTTTGTGAGGCCAAATAAGGCCCTGCCACAGAAACGCAAGAGAAGGCCCTGCAAACGTTTTGTAGGGCCTTCTCCCGCGTTTCTGTGGCAGGGCCTTATTTGGCCTCACAAAGCCCTACATGACCTTAAATGAGAGAAAGAAGGTCCAAAAGAGAGAAACTAAAGATCCTCCCAATGCCCTACATGACATCAATACATCACATGCAGATCCAGAAGAATTTTAGATAATATACTAAAAAAGAAATACTTGAGACAATTGTAAATAAAGCAAAGTGAAAATTTGATATTAATTCAATTGTTTACATCAATTGGCTTTGAGTTTCTCAATGAATCTCTTTCGATGCTCCAAAGCCATGGGTAGGGTGTAAGTCAAAATTGAGTTTGCTATTTCATCAACATTTCTAACTCCTAGACCTAGAGATATACCTATTTGACCTAAGACCTTTCCACGGAAGTTGGAACCTAAGGTTGTAGTTACAAGGGATTTCTTAACTAAAAAGATACAATTACTCCCCTGTGTAATGGTTGATAAACAAAGCAATTTACTTAAGGCCTTTAGACACCATGTCATGAAGTGGCCCTGAGGACTCAAATCTTTATGGATAATTACAAAATGGTCTTTGGGAAGTTCCCCAATGTAGTTTGCAAGGGATGAGCCACCTCCACGAGCCACTCGATCACCTCCACTCCTTACTGCAAACTTGTCGACTTCAATCACCTCCTGCACAAAGTTTTATGATTAGTAGCTGCATGTGTTTGTAAGAATGAATGACATGAATTGAAGATACTTACATCTTGAACTCTATCTTCTTCTTCTCCTCTCTCTTGAAGTTGTAAATTAATGTTGGAGTGGGACATCCCACTCTGCTCGATTACTGGTGAGGCGGGAACTTTTGATTCCAATATCCTTTCTTGTGCATTACTAAATTGTTCTTCTGTGATATGTTCATGTTCACTTGTGAGTATGTCATTGCAAACCAATTTTATTGTGTCGGCCACTGAGTCACCAAATGGCAAACACTTTTTCTCCAACAAGTCAGAGGTACTATCCAAAGGACACTCTGACAAAGTACAAAACAAACTTAGGCATTCATCCAGTCGTAGCCCAAATGCCTTCTCTACATCATGTAAAAACAAATATTCTTGTACCTCGACAAGAACCACTGAAAAAGTTTCAATCTCCACCTCTAGAATAGTTGCTTCTAGCTCCGAAGAGGTGGATGGCTTAGGCACTTCTTTCAACTTATCATCCACACCAAGAGGATAAGTTTTCTCAATAGCTTCTCTCTCTAATAGGAGATTCAAGAGTTCTTGAGGTGGTTCCTTTTTATCCTCGACAAAACCACTTGTAAGAAGATGAGGGATCTCATGAAGAATTGGTTCTAGTTCCTCATTCACAAAGAAAATTGTGGCAGCAATGAATGAAAGATATTTTGCACCCATCTTGCGTTTCCTATTCAATTTCCTTATAAGTGGCACAATTTCATCAAGAAGGTGCCCTGCTTCCTCTGCAATTACCTGGAACCGTTTCAATCGTTTTGCAAATGCCTCATCACCTTTGTGAATGTAGGTGAGAAGGTCACATGGAACCCAAGTTCCATCATATGGTGGTATTTCGATGGAGAAACGCAATATATGAACTTGCATATATTGAAGTAGCTCCTCCAAAGCATCGTCATTCATTTGCACGGTTCCATGGAGGTCAGGAACCTTGGAGAGAAGATCATATAGGTCATGTTGACCTTTATAATCTAAATCCTCCAAAAATTCTAGAAACTTGTGGCGTGCACTCTTAGTAGGTACATAGGTGGAAGCCTAGCTTGCAAATGCAGACTGCTCTAACACTCAATGTAGTTGCAAAAGTGAGAAATGAGAAGAGAGGACTCCTATTTATAACTTTTCTAGAATTTTTAAGTGATGGGTCCCACTTCTTCATAGAAGTGACTTTTCCTTAAATTAAAACATAGGAGTCTTGGAAAGGAAAACTTTGACATTTTAGATCACATCAAAGAAAATAAACAATAAGAATGCTCTTTCAAGAAAAACCTTGAGAATGTACAGATACAAGTAGAATGTGGCCAAAATATCCTTGAAGCAAATGTGAAAAATTTTTCATTGCAAAAATAGGTTTGTTTACAGGTTTCACAGTATCTTTACAAAAAAGAGTTATGACAATGAAATTTCAGTTCCATCCATGCTCCAATCTGCAAGAACCTTGATTTTGTCTTCCAATCTCTTTCCAATCTGTGGACAATTCATAAAAGAGTAAAACATTTTCAAATCATGCACAATAGTGATAGAATAAGATATATATATATATATCTATATGTATATATGGAATACAACTCTTACCTTGTTCCCTCGTATTCGAAATTTGAAATCATGAAGATCATCATATCCCATGATAAGTAAGTGCTCTCTCAAGTTGGCCAAGTTCCAATGTTGATTAACTAAAACCACCTCCATATCATTGTTTGGTAACTTCACATTAATTTCAAATGAAGCTAAAGATCCCTCCGAGCTTTGCAAAGGTATCCACTCTCCTAGTTTACACATCCAACGATCATAATAAAACCTGATGTACAATGAGGTGCGATGTTTTAAATAGCGAAACCCTATACCTGTGTCACCAATTCTACAACGATATCTATCCTTTTTTGACAATCCTTCTACATAACCCCAGTTTTCCCCAAACAATCCTTCTACTGCTTCGTATGTAATATCTTTACATAGGAACATTGTAGGAGTTTCTACAAAAGGAATGCCTTGAAATATGAAAACAAAGCAATGGATTGGTAGAGTCCAATGAAGACCTATTGATCTAGACACTCCTGTGAATTTCAAAGAGTTATGTATGTCCATCACCATCTTACGCTTGAAAGATGATATGGACCAAAAATCAGGTTTTGGCCACTCTAAACTAAGAAGAGAGTCAACTTTGATAATCTCCAACCTTCCATATTCACCATCTGTGGAAGGAACAATGTACTTGTGAGTGTAAAAGAAGATCCTTTCACGAATAAGTTTAACAGGAGGGACATCTGGAAACACTAATGCCCCAATGTCTGCATGTAATGCTTTGAAAGTTCCTGTAAGACTATGAAGTGGTTGCTCTTCCACTAAACTAGAAGGAAATATGACTGTAGCAATGAAAAACATATGAGATGAGTAATTAAGACATTTAACACCATGAAGCATTGAAAAAATAGAAATACTCACAATGGATTGGATATCTAATTCTATTGGAGTTTTCTAACTTCATGGTTGAAACTGTGAAGACATGTTGTACAATAGCAACCATCCCACATGTGTTTGCTACTTGAAGCCTAAGAGCTTACCTTTCCAATGAAGATCCAAATTTCCACGATCTCAAACACGATGAGGACCAAGTCTAGATGGATGCATGTACACCCATGCACCTTTGCAAAACTCTTGTGGTAGCCAACTTCCTTCCATTGTTTTGATGTTGTGGCACGTCATTGTGTGAACTTCGTCTTTTGGTCTCCTACGAGCTCTGGAGCTTTCCATGGGAGTAAGAGTTGTTGTCATTGTTGCAGAAGTTGGGAGAATGGTAGGAGGAGAAACAACCCTTCTGTTGTATGGTATGGAGTGAATAGAGGTGAAAAATATGACTTTTTGGGTTTTGGGTATGAAAATGGGAGTTTGAAGAGGGAAAATAGAGTTTTTTGAGTTATTTTGAAAAAAGTCACTTTTTTAGTTCACAAACATGCACGGATTTTGAATTAGAAGTCAAGAATAGCACTTTTGACCCTGAAAAGTGATATGGAGGTCATTTAATGGTATTATGATGAGTTTTACAACTTTTAAAAAATTTTGAATTTTTGGGCCCAGCCTGATTATGAGATTTCTTCTCTCTCTAGAAGACAACCCTGAACATAGAGGAATCTTGTCCCCTCTTCCCCCTTCAGCCTAGTATTTTATAGGGTATAGACTGTGGCCACCACCCTCTTCTGATTGGTCCATCACTAATCACTCCTTAAGCTAAAAGGCCCATCCAGGGTTCACCTTTTTTCCTAATGGAAAAGGCAAAGGCAAGAGTGGCAATAAGGTGAACGGAGGAAAATCCAAGTGGAAGCAGTCCAAGAAAGAAGATTCAGATTCAGAAGGAGATAGCAAGGCATTATCTTCAAGGAAGGCCAATAATGGCAAAGGGAAGAACAACCCTCGTCAAGGTAAAACTTGTTTTATATGTGGTAAGAAGAATCATATTTCTTCAAATTGCTGGTTCAAGGATGACAAAGGCAAGAAGAAGAAGGAGCAAGAGAATTATGCTAACAACTCAAAGAAGGATGATGAAAAGGATGTTGGAGGAGATGGTGGATAGTCACAAAGAGATGAAGTGGTGTAGCTAGATCCTGCTTCACACCTGCTAAGAATGATGGCTCAAGAAAGTAGTGGGTCTCTTTATCTTTATAATGAACACAAATAATCATATATGTTGCTTGGAAGATGATCCACTAATTGATGGATCAAAACAAATAGGTAGGAAGTTAATCCAAAAACAAAAATGTGCTATTTTTTTCTTACACATGTTCAGTGTTTTAAATAATTCTCTGAGCACAACAGCAATTGACTTAATTCCTTTTAGGGAACTCTAATTAACTTAATAAGCTATCAATCATAAGTAATTTCATAAAAAATGATGGAATACATGCAGAAAAAGATGTTTCGCAAATCATAGCTCCATCCCGATATTCACGGGCTATAATAGTCATCAGACTAGTGAGCAATGATATATTAATATCTCACGATCCCAAAAAGAAATGCTAATGAAAAATTGTAGGTGTATAATAGACAGTATGCTGAATCTAACATGCTTTAAATCATGGCAAATGATCAACTACACACTGAGAACAAGCTCTGAGAAGATCGTTGTTTTGATGGAGTTATACAGAGAAGTAAAATGAGAATGTAATGATCATATATGTACTAAACATGTACAAATACAATGTCATTGGCAATCATAAATTGCTCAATGTGTGAGAGGTGAATGAGCTATGAGATGAGCTCTCACTTCACAATGAATGTCCTTCAAAATGATCTCTCAAGCTTGAGATACACGCGGGTCTTTTTTATCCTATTCTTATAGTCATGCTTGGAGCCAAAGTTTGAATTCAAATTCAAACTTCTACCTAAAAGGTGAATCCTAAAGTGTAGGATAGATTCCTTCATCACTCAACTACTAATTGATTTGTGATTTTAGAGCTTCCTAACTCCACATGCATGTAATCCACTTTTGCAAAGATAAATGTGAAGACTTTTTACAAGAGATTGATCATATGAAGCCTTGCATAAGTTATTCCAATAAATCAAGCATAAACTAATTAACCACATATGTGGGCTTGGGTTTAATTGCACCAACAGCTCCCCCTCAAGCCTAACATGATTGTTCTTCATTTCTCCTTGATTTCTTGCAAACCAATCATCAATTTGAACCTGTTCATCTTTGTTCCATCCAGTGACTTTGTGAGTATATCTAGACATTGTAAATGAGTTGATACATAAGATAGTTGAATATCCTTGCTAAGCAATTTCTCCCTTACATAATGATAGTGCACTTCAAGGTGCTTAGTCCTTGCATGATATACAGGATTAGTAGCCAAATGAAGTGAGCTAGGGCTATCTCCAAAGATTATTGGAGTGTAGGAATGTATCTCCAAATCTACATATAACTGCTTAAGCCACATAGATTCTTGAGTTGCATTTGCCAAATCTCTATATTTTGCTTCTGTGGAAGATAAGGCCATCGTTGGTTGCTTCTTAGATGACCAAGATATAAGCTTTAAGCCTGCAAAGGACAGGTGCCCTGAAGTGCTCCTCCTATCATCGTTGGAGCTAGCCCAATCTGCATGAAAATACATCTTTATATCTTTGTCGGAGGTGAAGGGATATAACAACCCTTCATTCATTGCACCCTTTAGATACTTAAGCATCCTCTTTGCAGCTTCCATATGAGGCTTCCTTGGTTCATGCATAAATTGACTCAATGTAGTGACTCCATAGGCAATGTCTACTCTTGTTAGAGTAGCATAATTGAGACTTCCCACAAGTTGTTGATTAATGTAATAAAGTGATAGGTAGGAGATGGTTGAACCACAGCCTTGAAAGATAGGAGATGGTTGAACTACACCCTAAGAGGGAGGATTAGGAAGTAATCGTCAACCATGGCTTTTGGGGCAAGTGGTTACCCCATCACATTCTTAACCAAGAGGTTGTGAGTTCAATTCCTTACATTGGTATCAGAGCCTAGGAAGTAGGCTTGGGCAAGGTGGAATGATCCAATGGCCTGTAAAAAAGGTGCTTGGGCATCCTCTATGTGAAAGGGTAGGAATTGTGGAAGGCGCGCGCGTCGGTTTCAAGGATGGACCTAACAAAGATTGAGGTGTATCTCTCAATCTGTAGGTCGGATTGAGGCATGTAATATATCGTTGGAAAGCTCTCGGAACGAAATTTCCACTGAGCTAGCTTGGAAGTGTGAAATCCTTGGCTCTCGGAACGAACTTTCCAATGAGCTAACTTGGAAGTGTGAAATCCTTGGGAATCCTTGGGTGGCACTTGATTGAATGTTCAAGATACTGAACATGGGTGAGAACAAGGTTCAAGATACTAAGGTTGAGGACAGGGTTCAAGACACCAAGGTTGCGAACAAGGTTCAAGAAATTGTGCGAGGTTGAGGGACATCAATTAAAGGGTACCAAGGGAGTTCAAGATTGGATCACCGAGGTTAGAGGGATAATGAGTAGATCATTGAGGACAATGATCAAGTAAGGGGGGAAGAATGTAATAAAGTGATAGGTAGGAGATGGTTGAACCACAACCTTGAAAGATAGGAGATGGTTGAACTACACCCTAAGAGGGAGGATTAGGAAGTAATCCTCAACCATGGCTTTTGGGGCAAGTGGTTACCCCATCACATAACCTATAACATCATCAAGTAGTTCACCTTCATGTGAACTCAGTTTATGGTTGACTTCCATAGGAGTACCTACAATTTTACTTTTCTCCATCTTAAACTTTACCAACATATCATGTATGTACTTCCTTTGAGTGATAAATATACCGAAATCTGTATACACAAGCTTTAATCCAAGAAAGTAGGTTAATAAACCAAGATCACTAATTTTAGATTCCTTCATTAATTGAGCCTTGGCTTGCTTGATGCCATTAGCATCATTCCCTATAATAATGATGTCATCTACATAGAAACATAAGTAGATAACTTTTGATTTGTTCTTCTTAACAAATAAAGAAGAATCTACCTTGCTTGCCACAAACCCTTGGTCCTACAAATAAGTAACAAGTCTATGGTTCCAAGCTCTAGGAGCTTGCTTGAGACCATAGAGTGCCTTCCTTAGCTTGCATACATAACCTATTTTATCTTCATCTTCAAAACCTAGTGGTTGTGCCATATACACTTCTTCTGATATCCATCCATTTAAGAATGCATTCTTGACATCTAACTGATATAGATTCCAATTTTTAAAAGTAGAAATCCTTACCAAGACCCTGATTGTTGGCATCTTTTCCACAGGTGAAAATGTTTCTTCATAGTCCACTCCATGAGTTTGGGCAAATCTTTTTGCCACTAACCTTGCCTTGTACCTATTTATAGAGCCATCTAAGTTCTTTTTGATTTTGTGTATCCACCTGGATCCAATTACCTTCATGCATGGCTTCTTGGGAACTAGATCCCAAGTATGATTTTCTTGTAGTGCTTCCACTTCTTCGTGCATAGATTCTCTCCATTCTTTCTTCTTCCTAGCCTCTTCAAATGAAGAATGCTCTTCTATCATAGAGTCTTTAGTGATATACACAGAGTTCTTGGTGACTAAAGATGTATCATATCCATACCTTGTGGGCTTCTTGTTTTCCCTTTGTCATCTTCTTAGTGCTTGATTTGAAGACTCTGGTATGTCTTCTAATTGCTTGAGTTTGATCTTGCCTCTTGACTTCCAAGCCTTGAAGTCAATCTGTTCTTCATCCTCTAAGTTGATATCTTCTGCTAAGTCTTGATCTTCTTGACTGAGGGTTGGAAAATCATTTTCCAAATCATATGGTAACTTGATTTTCCTGAATCATCTTCAAACCATGAATTATTTTCATCAAACACTACATCCCTACTAACTACAAATGCTTTCTTAGTGGGATTTTACAACCTATACCCCTTTTGGTTATGGTTATACCCAATGAATGTACATTTCTTAGCTTTAGGGTCAAGCTTTCCTCTGATTTGTGAGGGGATGTGTGCATAAGCAATGCACCCAAATATTTTGCAATGGTCCAGTGAGCGTCTCCTTCGATTCCATGCTTCATAAGGTGTCATATCATCCAATGATTTGGATGGGAGCCTATTGACTAAGTAGGTGGCTATGGAAACAACCTCTACCCATAGATAATTAGGTAGCTTCTTCTCATTCAACATAGACCTAGGAGCTTCAACAATAAACCTCTTCCTTCTCTCTGCCACTCCATTCAATTCAGGAGTGTATCTTGTTAATAGTTCCCTCTTTATGCCTCTATCCTGTAGAAATGAATCAAATTCATGTGAAAAATACTCACTACCTCCATCAGATATGATCCTCTTCAAGCTCCTTCCTGTTTGATTTTCAACTAGTGCCAACTACTTTTTGAAACATGTAAATATCTCATCCTTATGTTTCATGAAATAAAGGACTGTTTGTCTACTATAATCATCAATAAATGAAACATAGTACCTTGAACATGAGATGGATAGATCTTTGCTAGGACCCCACACATCAATGTGTGCAAGCTTCAAATAGTCTTCATGAATGTATCCTTTCCTGTTGAATGGTTTCCTGTGACCTTTGCCAAATTGCCATGCTCCACATTTGTATATCATATGTTGCTTGGTCACATTGGGAATGTCAAGCACACTTTGATCCTTGCACATTTGCTTCAGAGTTCTTTCTCCTATGTGTCCTAGCCTTTTGTGCCATATTTCTAACTCAGATAAGGTTTGATCTCTATAATTGAATACTGCTATGTTCCTTGTGTTTTCAATCTCAAATGTGAATAATCTACCAAATTCTCACCTTTAGCAATTCTCTTGAAGCCTTCTTGGGGGTCTTCCACATATGCTCCATGCTTCGTGAATTTGACCTGTGAACCTTTCTCAACAATTTACCCAACACTAAGTAGGTTTTTGGTCATAGTTGGCACACACAGAACTTTACTCAAAAGGTTCATGTGACCATTAGATGTTTTGACATTTCCAATTTTCTTGACTGAGTGTTTAGTATCATCACCTGTTTGTACTTCATGCTTCCCTTTGGGTTCTTCAAGATCAGATAATAGAGCTACATTTCCAGACACATAATTGGAACAACCTGAATCAATTTATAAAAGATGCTCATCATCTTTATCTTGCTTGGATGTCATGTTCATGATGAGTAATAAGTCTTCTTGGTCTTCAATATAGTTATTGTAGTCCCTTCTTCCTCTAAAGCCTCCTTGATAATTGTTGTTATTGTAGCCTTGATTGTAGTTATGGTTGTAGTTGCCTCCACCATTGTTGTATCTGCCTCTTGATTGCCCATAGCTACCTCTATGAAAGCCTCTTCCCCTTTGATTCCTAGTATTTTTGAAGCATTCTTCTATGGTGTGGTTGTTAAGACCACAAATGTTGCGATGTGTATTGTTGTAGGGTCTCTCCTTTCCTTGCTTTCCTCCTCTATCCCTTCCTTTAGCACCTCTTCCTCTTCCTACATAATTATCTTGAGAGGTACTAGGCCTTTCTTCATGATTCTTGCTCTTACCTTTATCCTTAGCTTTATTCTTATCTATATAAAGGGCAGAAGATTGGTTACCTCTAGATTTATCACCATTCTTGTTGAGCTTTGTCTCATGGGTGAAGAGTTGCCCCATCAAGGTGTTGAGGTCAGGTATTTGCATATCCATGTAGAGGTCCATTGTTGTGGTGAAGGACTCCTATTTGTCATCACTCTTGATCCCATTAATGATCTTCCTCACTATGTGTTCTTCTTCTATCTCCTCTTCAATGCTTGCAAGGTGGTTAGCCACATCTTTCATCTTGGTTACATAATCAACCACTCCTTGCTTTGGTTGTTTCTTTAGAGTTGTAAATTCCATCCACAACTGATTTTTTGTAGCTCTTGTATTTGATGAGAAATATGATGAGACTACTTCCCAAGTCTCTCGGGAGGTCTTGCAATTCATAACATGTGGCAACAAGAAATTAGAGATTGAGTTTAGTAGATATAACCTGGCAAGAGCATCTTTTTCACACCATGTGGTCAACCTTTCTTGCTCTTCCCTTGTAGGTCTTTGCTTACTCCTGAAGATTGGCATCTCTTCATCTCTTGAGATGTATCCATATAGACCTCCCTTGAAGCTAGGTTTCCATCCTAAGTGACCATGCTAAGTAGTTTTTCTGTCCAATTTATCAATGAAGGATGGAGATCCATCTCCCATCTTGATTGTTGTTGCTATGATACCATTGTTGGAGGAGATGATGGATAGTCACAAAGAGATGAAGTGGTGTAGCTAGATCCTGCTTCACACCTACTAAGAATGATGTCTCGAGAGTGCATTGGGCCTCTTTAGCTTGCTAATGAACACAAATAATCATATATGTTGCTTGGAAGATGATCCACTAATTGATGGATCGAAACAGATAGGTAGGAAGTTAATCCAAGAACAAAAACTTGTTATTTTTGTTTTTACACATGTTGAGTGTTTTAAACAATTCTCTGAGCATAGCAGCAATTGACTTGATTCCTTTTGGGGAACTATAATTAACTTATTAATCTATAAATCATGAGTAACTTCATAAAAAATGATGGACTACATGCAGAGAAAGATGTTTAGCAAATCATAGCTCCATCTCGACATTCAGGGGCTGTAACAGTCATCAAACTAGTGAGCAATGATATGTTAATATCTCACAATCCCGAGAAGCAATGCTAATGAAACTTTGTAAGTGTATAATAGATAGTGTTCTAAGTCTAATATGCTTTAAATAATGGCAAATGATGATCAACTACACACTGAGAACAAGCTCTGAGAAGATCATTGTTCTAATGGAGTTATAAAGAGAAGTAAAATGAGAATGTATTGATCATATATATATTAAAACATGTACAAATACAATTTCATTGGCAGTCATACATTTCTCAATGTGTGGGAGGTGAATGAGCTTTGAGATGAACTCTCACTTCACAATGAATGTCCTTCAAAATGATCTCGCAAGCTCGAGATACATGCAGGTCATTTTGGTCCTCTTCTTATAGTCATGCTTGGAGCCAAAGTTTGAATTCAAATTCAACCTTCTACCTAAAATGTGAATCCTAAAGTGTAGGATAGATTCCCTCATCACTCAACTACTAATTGATTCGTGATTTTAGAGCTTCCTAACTCCACGTGGGTGTAATCCACTTTTACAAAGATAAATGTGAAGACTTTTTACAAGAGACTGATCATATGAAGCCTTGCATAAGTTATGCCAATAAATCAATCATAAATTAATTAACCAAGTATGTGGGTTTGGATTTAATTCCACCAACAAAGGAGACCCTCCTAGCCATGAGACATTGCTACACTAGTAATCCTAAGGTCACAAAGTGGTACATAGACTCTGGATGCTCTAATCACATGTCATGTATGGAGGAATCTTTGGTTCATATGCAGGTCCCAAGCTCAAAAGGTTGTGTGGAGATAGGAGATAACAATGAGCATCGCATTACACATGTGGGTGATGTGAAGCTAGGTGAAGGTAAATCTATCAAGACTCTTAAAGATTTCCTCCATGTTCCATCTATTTCCAAGAACCTTATCTGTGTAGGACAGATGGTAGAGAGAGGTATGTAGGCTATATTTGATGCAAAAGGGTGCATGGTGTAGCAAGGAGGCAAGTTCATTTCCAAGGGAAGGAGAGAAAGCAAATTGTTCACACTGGATGTTGCTCCTACACACAACAAGGTATGATATGTGATGATTGGTAACAAAAGGATTGCAGAGATTGACCTTTGGCACAAGAGGATAGGACATATAGATATTCCCAATTTAAAAAGAATGTGCAAATTAGGTTTAATGTAGGGACTACCGAATCTTGAATACCAAGATCTACATGAGTTTTCTAATGCTTGTTAGCTAGGTAAGCAAGCAAGGAACCCATTTTCAAAGAGTGACTATAGATCCTCTAAGCTCTTGGAGCTTATACAATCATATGTATGGCACCCTAGTAGAGATGCTTCATTGGGAGGAGCTAGGTACTTTGTCATTTCTATTGATGACCACTCAAGAAAGGTATGGCTATATGTTATCAAGGAAAAATTAGAATTTTTTTCATGCTTTCAAAATTTTAGGTCCCTTGTTGAGAAAGAATGTGATGCACATCAAGACACTGAGGTCATATGGAAGGGGAGAGTATGTCTCCAAGGAATTATACAGAGGCACTTTACATGCAGGTACACCCCTCAACAAAATGGTGTTGCAAAGAGGAAGAATAGGCATGTGGTTGAGATAGCTAGATGTCTCATAAATGATGGTAATTTACCATTCTCTTATTGGGTTGAGGCTATGAATACAGCTTTTTACTTGATAAATAGTGTTGCAATAGGTGGCGTGTACAACTTGACTATGCATGAAGTCTATTATGGCAAGAAACCAGCCATGGAGCACCTCAGGGTATTTGGATATGTAGGCTTTGTTCATATTCCTAGTGAAGTGAGAATAGACTTAGAGCCCAAGAGTGAGAAATGTGTGTTCATTGGCTACTCAAATTGTCAAAAACGGTACAAGCGCTACAATCCTCTCTCAAAGAAGCTATATGTGTCAAGAGATGTTGTGTTTGATGAGTCAAGGTCTTGGTATGGATTCAAGGGCAAGTCAAAGTTGGATGAAGAGGATCAAGAAGACTATGTAGATTTTGATGTGCAGATTCAACCTCAAGAATCAATCACAATGAGTGGACCAGAGGCTTCTACATCTAAGGTATACTCATAGGATCACTCTTACACTTATGATTAGTATAGAAGGTTACAATAGATACACTATGACACTAGTGAAGCTCAAGAGGAGTCAAAAGAGGAAGAGCTTGAGGAGGTCACTACTACTAATGTAAAGCTCAATGGACTCAAGAAGAAATATCCCAAAGGTCAAGAGATGAGTTCTACAAGGAAGAAGGCACCCCCACAAAAGTATACATATGGTTCTTTCATGGCAAAGCACTATGCGTACATGATGAATGTCATTGTAGATCAAGAGCCAGATTCTTATGAGGAGGCAAAGACCAGATTAGGGAGGAAGGCTATGCATGAAGAATTCAAAGCTCTTAAGGAGAACGACACTTGGGAACTAGTACCCAAGAAGGAAGGCATGAAGATAGTCCAAAACAGGTGGGTGTACAAGACCAAGAGGAATGAAGATGACAGCTTGGCAAGGTACAAGGCTAGACTAGTAGCCAAAGGCTTCACACAGACACAATGGGTGGATTATGAGGAGAATTTCAGCCCTATGGCAAACAAGGCTACCATTAGAGCTCTCATAGACCTATGTGCAGCAAGGAGGTCTCCTATCTACCAGATGGAAATAAAGAATGCTTTCTTGAATGGTGAGTTACAAGAAGAGGTGGTCATGGAACAACCTCAAGGGTATGTAGATCCACATCATCCTACCTATGTTTGTAGGTTGAAGAAGGCCTTGTATGGGCTAAAGGAATCCCCAAGGGTTTGGAATCAGAGGCTAGTCGACTTCTTGAAGAGATGTGGTTTCTCTTCAAGTGATGCAGATCCATCCTTGTCTATGAAGAAAAGAATGACAAGATATGTTTGATATGCATATATGTTGATGATCTCCTTGTGATAGGTGATGATGATGCAAGGATAAGGACCATCAAAGAGAATCTTGGAAGAGAGTTAAAAATCTTAGATTTAGGTATGCTAAAGTACTTTCTTGGCATTGAGGTGATCTATGTGAAAGAAGGTATCTATCTCTCTCAAAAGAAGTATCTTCTAGATGTGTTGTTTAGGTTTGGCATGATAGATTGCAAATAAATAGCTCAACCTATGGATTCAAATGTCAAGTTAAGCAAGGAAGATGGTAAGAAGCTAGAAGACATTACACTATACAGAGCACTGTGGGATCATTGATCTATGCTACACTCACAAGACCTGACTTGTGCTACATATTTGAAGTTGTATCTCAGTTCATGCATGCATCCAAAGATACACATCTCAATCATGCAAAGAGAGTGTTAAGGTATGTCAAGGGTATAGTTAATTATGGGTTACTATACAATTATGATGAAGAACTTCAAGTAAGATCATGGAGTGATGCAGATTGAGTAGGGAGTGTGGATGATACAAGGTCAACTTCTGGCTATGGTTTCATGCTAGGTACAAAAGCAATTTCATGGCTGAGCAAAAAGCAGCCCACAATTGCATTGAGTTCAACAGAGGCTGAATATAGAGTTTTAGCCCTCACTACATGTGAAGCAATGTGGCTTAAGAATCTCTTCAAAGATTTTGGTATACAACTTGGGCCAATTCTAGTTTATGGAGATAACATGTGAAGCCTACATCTTGCCAAAAATCCCATGTATCATGGAAGAAACAAGAACATTGAGATGCATTACCATTATGTGAGGGAAAAGGTTGCAAGTGGGGACATTAATGTTCATTCTGTACGTACAAAGGACCAAGTTGTAGATATCTTCACCAAAAGCTTTGATGTGACCAAGTTGATAAATTTTTCAAAGGCTTTGAGCTTTCTTGACATGGACATTACCACCTTAAGCTTGAGGGGAGTGTTGAAAATGTGAGCTATGCAATGTTTAGGTGGATAATGGGATCAAAAGACCTTGATGTGGACAAAATTCATGAGTCAAATCGCTTAGGGTAGTCTCAATGTTGGGCACAGTTGGGCAAGGTAGTTGTACGGTAGTGGAAAAGTGGGAAGAGGCATCCAAAAGCTATAAAAGGAGGCGAAGAGACACCAAATGCATGGAAATCTTGTTGGTTATTGAAGACCAAGAGGCATATACTCAAGGAGGCTCAAGGAGAGAGTCATCCAAGGCTCAAGGAGCTGAAATGCAGCTATCCAAGCTAGAAACAAATGTAGAGGAGGGTGTTACATTCACAGAGAAGGAGTAAGGAGGAGCTATCAAGCCCACATCCCCTCTAGTCTCTTGTAGGTATAGACAGTCGGCTTATAACAGTTGTAACTCTATGTGCATATCCAATTCAAGAGATTTTAAGTGCATTCTGTAGTTTATATGTATCTTGCTTTTCCTAAGGGAGCTTCTTGAAATCACTTTTATGTGCAAAGAAATCGGTGCATCTCTGTAATCCTAATTTTTGCATATCCCACATCTCTGCATATTTTTTTTGTACAGATTTGTTGACTAACCTAAACAGATCCATACGTGATTTTCTATAGCTCAATGGAAAGCTTATGAACCACTATAAGTGTGGCTAAGAACATACATGATTTGGATTAGTGTAAGGTAGGTGAATCACAGTTTTGTTGTAGGGTAGCAGAAAAGGTGTATAAAGGGACCTAGGTATTGGGTTCATTTCAGTTCTAGTGTGCAAATCCAAGGGATTAAATTCCATCATAAATACCCTGATGCAGAAACATGACTGTGTCCTGAAAGGTTGAACAAAACTATCCTGTCAAGATGTGCTAGATCTATAGAAGACTTTGAGGTGCTTGTAGTGGCAAACCGAAACCTATTTATATGTTTGGCACAAAAGGACAAAATTCCCTACATAGGCATTGTGATAGTGTGTTCAGAGGCCAAAATGAGCTTAGATTCTAATTTTCGTGCAATTCTAAGAGTGTGACTAGAGGGCTATTGACAATGCCCTAGATGAAGCAATGACCTGTCCATACCAATTGTTGGAGTTTGAGGTTTGTGTAAGCATGCAAACATCACAAGGAAGAAGAATAATTTTGGAGCCTCCATTGACCTTGTAAAGTATCTTCTTTATTTATTTGGAATAATCTTTGCAATGCATTTTTCATATTGTTTGAGGTTTGAGGCTTTAAAAGAAGATGGTGCAAAAAACATGTCAAAAATTTATTTCAAGGTACTTCCATTACCTCTTTTATTTAATTATCCAAGGTAATGTACTTGCTAAGAATCTCATATCATCACAATGACGACATGCAATTTCTAGCAAGTAGATTACCCTGGATACTTCAACAAAAAAGGTCATGAGACTCATGGAATCGGCTTTCTAACATGTTGTCTACATCACTTCACATGTTTGGAAGCATAAAATATCCCATGATGTTAAAATGCATTGCAAAGCTTATGCCAAAGAGATTAAGAAGATGCTTTAAAAAGTGAATGATAAGCATGCATTTAATTTACCAATAATTCTACCTTATGGAATGTCATCAGGGGGAAGTGCTTTGGAGGAGATGGAAAGAAAGATGTGAGGAAAAATTTGATGACCATCCAAAAGAATGGTCGATTGATATATCAATAATTCCCTTGGTGTGTTAGGTAGAAGAATATGTAATTCTAACAATTCACCTCGCTTGAGACACCATAGAATTGTAGTCTTGGATACAATAAGATCAAAAGTAAATGAACAGCCCATGAGGGTGACGAAAAGATTACTAATCTTCTCTGTAGATCTTGTTAATACTTAATCAAGTCCAAGACATTTGGGGCCACATAATTGCTCCTCTTGAATGGCTTCCTTGTTTGCTTTCCTAGTTGACAAGCTTCACATAACTCATGTAGCCCAATGCTATTAAATTCTGGAAGACCTCTTAACACTTCATGTTTGCTCATGTCCAGCTTTGGAATGTTGATGCATCCTATTCTTTTGTTAAAATCTTCTTGTTCCCACATTGAATGTACATGACCTGTCCATGTGGATGTTGGACGTCCAAAGTGAACATCCTTCCTTCTCTTCTACCTCGAGCAATGACCTTGAAGCCTTCCTTCGGATTCTTTATGAAGCACCCATTCTCATTGAATATGACATGATAACCCTTCTCTACCATTTGTCCTACTAAAATCAAGTTCTTGAAATTGAAGGAACATGATGATGATTAGATAGTACCTTTGCTCTACTTGTATCTCCAAGCCTTATATCTCCAATATGCTCAACCATGTGTTGAGTATCATCACCTGTTTCAACACATCCTTTTGCACTTGGTACCTGTAGATTACTGAACAAACTTCCTTGGCATGACATATGGTTACTACAACCTGAATCAATGTACCATTTTTTTATCATCTTTACAAGAGCTTCTATACTCATGTCTCATTGCAAGTAGTGTGTCCTTGCTTCCTTCACTTGAGGTGCTTGCATAGTTGCTTTGGATCCTTTGATTGCATCCATTCTTTCATTCTTCAGCCAACAATCACTAGCATAGTGTCCTACTTTACCACAATGATAGCATGCTATACCTTTATGAGAATTGTAGGAACCTTGGCCTCTTCCTCTACTTCTACCTCGACCTCTTCCTTGTGTGTTGGCATTTGATGCATCCTTGTTGTCTTCCGAATTGTTTTGATTGTAGTTGGAGTTGTTGTGACCTCTTCCTTTTCCTCTTGAGCCTACTCTTGAGTTCCTTCCTTTACCTCAACTTGCTCATAACATTTGGTTGTGGCTGTCCTTTCCTTTGGGGCCACCATAGCTAAGCTCTTCTATGACAAGATGAGGGATTAGTTGTTCAAAACCTGGATATGCATCTTTCAAGTTAATGAAAGTTATAAAAGGCTTCCATCTTTCATCTTATCTCAATCCATTGAGAGTATAACACACAAGATCTTTGTCTTCAAACGTTGTGCCAATAGAAGCTAAATCATCACTTAGCTGCTTAATCTTCAAAGTATATTCAGCTATGGATTGACTCGAAATTTTCTTGATTGTGTTCAACTCATTCTTGAGTTGAAGTTTCCTAGCTTTGGTATTTGTTGAATACATCCTTTCAAGAGCTTCCCAAGCATCCTTTGCTTTCTCTAGATATTGAATATGCCCTACCATGGCATTAGTAATGACTTGTGAAATGAGGAACATGACTCTCCTATTCCTCTCTTCCCATTCTTTTGCTTTCCTCCTTTGTACTTCAGTGGCAGTAGCTTGATTGATTTGAGGTTGAGCATCATCGCCGCTCAAAATAGCCCACAAGCCTTTACCCATCAGGTAGTTGATCATTCTAAACTTCCACATGGGATAGTTATGCTTATCCAATTTCTCTATTTGTTGACCCAAGTCAGCCATTGAAGACTATCAAAAACGTTGAGAGTTACCTCCAATAGTTATATTGTCCTTTGCTCTTTTGTTTGTGAAGCTCCCCCTTGTTTTGTAGCTCCTATGCACAATGAAAACATGTAGTGAACCCTTGTATGTCAAACACTTGGACAAACAACTACACCTTAGATAGCTTACTTCTCTCAATACAAAACTCAAAACCTATGCATGTCCACACAAGTATACTGAAGAATTGGACTTCACTCTCGTACTAATAACTCCCTGAATATATATCCTTTGAGGAAGATATTTGAGATACATAAATTACACACAAATAGATTTCCAACAAGGTAAAAATCAAGTAATTTCGATGAGTTTTGTCAGGAAACTCAACTCACCAAAATAGACCACCTGCACACACAAGTATACTAAAAAATTGGACTTCACTCTCTGATAGCTATCTCATAAAATATAAATCCTTTGGATGATATATTTGTGCTAGAGAAGGTACATGCAAAGGACTTTCCAACAAGTGAAAAAACCAAGCAATTTGGATATGTTTTGGTTGGGAAACATAACCGACCAAAATAAGCTACCTATCTACATAGGTATGTTGAAAATATGGACTTCACTCTTTGAGTAATATCTCACAGAATATATAATCTTTGAAGGAGATATTTGGGACAGAGAAATTAAACAAGATAAGCTTTCCAATGAGTATTTAAACGCAAGAATGGTTACATATACACTGAGATATGAGCTTCACAACAAAGCTATGTACAAAATGATGTGTGGTTGGAAGGAGTCTATGGGAAGACAAAATGACAAAATGAACAGATCCGACTATTGGGAGCTCTTGCCTCTTTCTCTCCTTGTTTAGAACGTGCTCCCACTCCACTTTTATAACCAATGAACATTTGAATAAGTTTGTGCCTCCTTCTTAATGCATCACTTTCATTTGATTGCCCACTACATGCCACTTACTACAAGGCATATATTGTATCTTTTACTCATCATGAATTTTGACTAGACTTTTTTTTTTTCTTTCTTTTCTCTTCTTTTCCTTTATCTTTATATTTGGTAAATTTATCCAAGCATAGCTCATGTGAAAATGATCTTGTACATTTATCTTCAACAAGGGAGAGGTTCTCTCCTGGAGAGATCAACTTGGCATATGTGCCCACACAAGAGAACATTGTAGACCTTTTTAGGAAGGCTCTGTCAAGGGAGAAGTTTGAAGCTTTTCACAAACCTTTGGGCTTACTTCCTTTTGTGGATTGATTCCACATAGCTTGGCACTTCCTTATACATGAGTGCCAACTCCTTGTTCACTGCATCACTTGTTGCCAAAAATTTCTAATTTTCTTGATTTGATAGGCGAAAGGATGGCCGCTTTATTCTTTCATGGCTATCCCAATTTGACAACTTTTATTCTGACGAGTCATATTCTGAAATTGAAAAAGTGAAATTTGTTACTAATTATTTTGTGTGTCTCTGTGTATACACATATGTGTGTATGCATATGCATGTGTGTATGTATGTATATGCATATGCATGTGTGTATGTATGTATGTATATGCATGTGTGTATGTATATGCAATTTGTGTGTGTATGTATATGCATGTATGTATGCATATGCATGTCTGTATGCATATGCATGTGTGTATGGAGATGCATTTGTGTATGTGTGTATGCATATGCATGTGTATGTGTGTATGCATATGCATGTGTATGTGTGTATGCACATATGTGTGTATGCGTATGCATGTGTGTATGTATGTATGTATATGCATATGCATGTGTGTATGTATGTATGTATATGCATGTGTGTATGGATATGCAATTTGTGTGTGTATGTATGTATGCATATGCATGTGTGTATGCATATGCATGTGTATGTGTGTATGTATAGGCATGTGTGTATGCATATGCATGTGTATATGCATATGCATTTGTGTATGTGTTTATGCATATGCATGTGTATGTGTGTATGTATATGCATGTGTGTATACATATGCATGTGTGTATGTATGTATGTATGTATATGCATATGCATCTGTGTATGTATGTATGTATACGCATGTGTGTATGTCTATGCAATTCGTGTGTGTATGTATGTATGCATATGCATGTGTGTATGTGTGTATGTGTGTATGCATATGCATGTGTATGTGTGAATGCACATATGTGTGTATGTATATGCATGTGTGTATGCATATGCATTTGTGTATGTGTGTATGCATATGCATGTGTATGTGCGTATGCATATGCATGTGTGTATGCATATGCATGTGTGTATGTATGTATGTATATGCATATGCATGTGTGTATGTATGTATGAATATGCATGTGTGTATGTATATGCAATTTGTGTGTGCATGTATGTATGCATATGCATATGTGTATGTGTGTATGCATATGCATGTGTGTATGTATGTATGTATGTATATGCAATTTGTGTGTGTATGGATGTATACTTTTATGCATGTGTGTATGTGTGTATGCATATGCATGTGTATGTGTGTATGCACATATGTGTGTATGCACATATGTGTGTATGCACATATGTGTGTATGCACGTGTGTATGCACATATGTGTGTATGGACATTTCACCACCCACGGCACCTCCCCCTCCCCCCACGCTTCCACCTCCTCCCATTCCCCCTCCACCAATTTCACCCACACACACGTCTTCGATAGACACATCATTCACTCTTCCCCTTCCCCAATTCCCTTCCCATGCATCTTCCATTGTAAACACCACCCCCTCATCTATAGGCAATGCATTGGACACCATGCTAGCTTGTATATCAAACTTAAGGACAGATTACAATCAGCTCCAGCAACAGAATGAATGCCTGCAAGAGCACTCGGAGACACTACAACACCGCCTTGCTGCACTAGAGGAGGAAAATGCTCGCCTCCACACACAATTCCAAACTCTCCAAGAGGCTCATAGCATATTGGAGGTACAGTTACAGAACACAGATCAGGAAGCAATACAAGTGGTAGAAGGTCATCTACGGACACAGCTGGAACGCAATTCAAAGCTTCAGCGACATATGGCCCTACTCAAGCGACATCTTGCTGCCACTCATGAAGAGAATCGACGCCTGCAATTACAAAATCAGGAAAACCTAGAAGCAACTATCGAAAGCACACCTGGGGCACCCATCAGCCCATCAAGGTTTCAAGCAGTGACCCCCAACAATATCAAGATCATATTGGAAGACTATGCCATGCTGCTTGAAGCACATGACCTGCTATCAGAGGAACTGGGTCAACTGAAGCAGAAACACCAAAAAGAAACAACAGTAGCCTCTCAAACCACCTCCTCCGTGGCTTCACTTCTCACAGACTCTGAGGCCTTAAAAGATCTCCAGAAATAGGTCACCGAATTGCAAGCACGTCTACTACAATATGAGAGACCACCTTCCCCTCTAGAGGCTCCCACCGACGAAGAAGTAGTACAAATTCCTGTGGAATGAACATTTGAAGAAGAATATGACCCACAACCCTTCCCAGGAGGCCAACAAACGGAAGAAGCTCAGGACACATTCGAAGCACCATGGCCTCCATGGCTACGGCAAGTGGAGGAAATCGGGAGTTCTCACGAAGAGCGCTCAATAGTGCAAAATCAGGCCTAGAGGGTCATAGAGGAAACTGTGCTACAATCTGCTTACTTCAAGAACCTGTCATCGAGACGCCTTATCCTTTCATCTGAACTCCAATACAGGCCTTATTATATTATCCTGGCTGATTATAATGCAGAAATACAGAGAGTCACGGGTAAGATTCCTACCTTTGCTACCCAATTTCAACACGAAGACCTTCCTCCAGAGGTGCAAAAAGGCAAAATTCGTCAACCCACCTGGCGGAAAAAACTTCTAGAGACATATCCAGAAATGCTATGCACATGGAATAACGCGCCTTTACATCTCCTATACAATCCATGCTACGGTCCAGTTCCACGCCGCAGGTCTTGGAAGGCATTCAATATCAAAGTGCAGAACAACGCGCAATGCAAGGAATGGCTAAACTACCCGTACATTGCGCCACCACAGGGACCACCGTCGATAGCGTACATGATGGGAACAATTCGACATTGGATGCCGCGATTGAAGCCCATGCCGGATGTGGCAGCTCAAATGATGCTTAAGATTTTAGATATGATGCAGGTAGTCCTGAAAACCTTTAAAAATGCAGCCGCACCACAGGTACATCTACCGGGGTTTACCAATGGAAATTATGATTTGGTGTATGACATGAGCACCACTCCCAGTATTCGTGTGGCTTACGCCTGGCATGCACGCATCAAATACCTCCCTGCATGTTACAAACAGACCTTTGAAGAAATGTTCAGATCAGGTTTCTGGGAGTATCACTCGGAGGTCTTCGCACCGAAGCCAACACACCTGCTCCATCTCTTTGATTGTGAACAAGCAATGTACTCTGAGTACTACACCACACCGCAACCAGAGGTCCCTGGCGCAATAAATTGGGATGCATTGGAAGCTGATCTAGCAAGAGGCTTAAGGATAGGAGAACACGAACTTGCCACCAATGTCATCCAATACTATATCGACCACCTGATAGAACCGAGGTCTGTCAGGGGCGACAGACGCTAGGAAGGGGGGCGTGTTGGCATACAAGCCAGATGAAGATCATACTAGCACAACGGAGCAGTCATGCACAATACGGCAACAAGGCCCAATCATTTTTTCCATGGACCATTTACAACTCAAGTGATTTTAATCACTACACAAACATTGTAAATTCCGTTTTTGGTAGAATAGACTCCATTTTGTTCAAGCCGAGGAGTCCTTGAGCTTGAGGAGTAGTAGAATTAGCTACATATCAATTTTCATAATTTTTAGACTTCGTTTGAGCCCTCAAATAGGCTCTAGAACCTAATTTTTAACTAGGCCGGACACTAGGTCTGGACAAGGCCAAAGCTAGTGAGAAAACTATAAAAAGGGTTAGAAAGCTCATTTTTGGGGGTTAGATTGTTTGTGAATTGAGCTTATGTAAGAGAATTTTTTACTAATGCAAAGAACTCCATTGTTCCTCTCCTTGTTCTTGCATTGTGTGCGCGTGTGTGTGTATGTGTGTGTATGCTTGTGTACTTCTCACTCACACACTTGTGCCTTCACTTGCTCATAGTCTTCATACTAGTCCTCACGTCTCCACGGATTGACAATTATGAGGTGAATCTTCTCACGTTGGTGCTCACCATTGTGCTAGAGTGACACCAAATTTGGCGCCATTGCCGGGGAGAGAGCTTCGAGGACGAGCGTGTGATGGTAAGACGTCGAGTTGAGACATTGGAGTTATAGGTAATATCCTTCCTTTTCTTTATTTTTCTTTATTTTTCTTCATTTTTTCCTTACTTTCGCATCACCATCATCACCATCATCATCCCCACCATCTCCCACCTCCATCTCCATCTCCACAAAAAATTTCAGTTTTTTGGTCATATTACACTCCCCACCTCATTTTCCTCATTTCATTGTGAGAGAGAGCGAGAGAGAGCTTGCATGCTATCTGTTTTCGGTGTGTTTTTGAGCTTTGGTTACAGGAACTAGCTGTACCACCTCCTCCAGCAGTGTGCATAGGTACGACAGACTCTGCACAGGTCCCGGGACGACGACCTCTGTCTGTCGCGACAGACAGAAAAACTTAAGCGACCTCCAACTCAAAAGATAAAGATCATTGTCACTCAAAATTTTGTAAAAAATGATGAGAATATTATTGCACCATTGAAAAGTACTCGTCAAGAGCCATTCAAATGATATATAACACTCTATCGTCTCGTTTCCAAATGGGCAAAAAATCTTCAAATTATCACACCATGTCCTGTAGCTTTTAGTTCTCCCTTCAATAGTAATCACAGGTGCATTGGTCTAGGACAAATGAAATAAAAATCTAGTCAATCAATCCAAGTTCGATTTCATGTCTAATAATAGTGCAAATCACAAAGATTTGTTATTTAAATTGCTTTTTTTTTTGGAAAAGAAAAAGATGATGACATATAATTTTTGCGACAGATGTTTCTTCTTAGTGATTGCATGGCAGAGTACTTTTTGATCATGTGCGTTTCATGGATTCTAAGAAACTACATAATAGAGGTCTAGCCTCACTTCTAGGAATCATCTTATCTTCTCAAGATCATCACTTGGTGGCTCAACGGAAAGCTCATCGCTGGAGAAGCTCTTGCTTATGTTGGAGATTTCGGAGATCAATTTATAAGACCAACACTCTTGTGTTGGATGGAGTGAAGACTTGAAAGAGATCAAATCTATGGAGGTTATGCTATCTACCTCGCGATGAAGGTGGAGTTTGCTAGCTCTACATCTTGGTGGTGATTCTTCTCTCATGCTTGGAGGAGGCTCTACATACATGCTTGGAGGAGGATTTGGAAAATTTATTAATATGAAAACTTTATGATCAATTATGAACTATTAATTTGTATCTTTTTCATTATGTTTTATTTGAATTGTATGAACAGTTCTTATGAATTAATTTCTTTCTCCCATAAGATGGTATGGCTTGTAAATTATCTGATCGATCTCCTTCTTGAATTTTCATTATCTCTTTGAGTTTCCATTCCACCATGTGAGCTTGCATGAAGCACCATATGTGCATCGTTGGACTTGATGATTGAACCGATCCAGCAATTGTGCATCATCTTCTCGACAATGCCTAATTTCTAAATCTCATTGTAACTCTATATCTCGATATAATAGAAAACTATAAATACATACACTCTAGAGACTTTTCTGATAGAGTGTATGGAGGAGATTATACCCAATACTGTGTGATGTTTTGTCTATTGTGCATCTCTGTTTTTATGAGTTTCACATTTTGTATTATCTCTGTGTATGTGTGTCCATGAGATCTTGCAACAATTTCCATTCAACGAAACAAAAGGCTTTGTGGTGTAGTGCCCCTCCCCTTAGATTCATGAATATAGGACTTTTGTTCATGGACATATTGTCGGATATTATATTTTCCCAAGTATTTTGTCTCTCTCGACCACATGTATCTTTATCGACTTCGATTATAGGATCTATACAAAGATGGCCTATTGTTGTGGGATTCTTGAACAAGAAGGGATTTGAGTGTTTGTAGGAGAAAAGGGAAAGACAAGAAGAAAGATACACACTGGAAGTCTTTGTCGATTGATTATAAGAAGACAAATACAATGGTGATGCACAATACAATCCAATGCTTCTGTGCAAAATCCCACAGAGTGCTCAATCACAAAATACCAAATACCCAAGGGTCTTGTTGCTGACTGCCTTCTTTGCACGAGACCTCCACCTTCTCCACGCCTGCACTTGTGTACACCTTGCACCAAGCTTCCAATAAGGGGGAGGGATGGAAACCTTGTGTCGGCACACGCACAGCTTCAATGAGACCTTGGGATCCTTGGGGTGAATAGCGTAACACTTCTTTGCACACTTCTTAGTCACTCTTCATGCACACCTTGCACTTCACTTCTCTGCGTCGCACATTGTGTGTCTCTTGCACTTCTCTCTCTTGCCTAGCTTAGACTATGCTCACCTTGCTTAGTCTTGCTTAGTCCAAGAATAGTCCTTGCCTTCATTTGAGTCTCGATTCACGTATGCTCCTAACTACAAGAGTAACTGCTAGAGTATCTTGGGGTGCTTGATGTCCCAAGATCGTCCAACCAACGAATTCCTATTTTGTCTTGTAGTGATTGGATTGGACCATACACTTTTGTTTCTGCGTACATCGCTTCATATACTTTTGCACATGCCTTTGCCTTTTAATCTTTTAATGTCTACTTAAAACCACTTAGGGGGGTTCACTTGAACCTTCCCACTGAACCTTTCCAACACTTGGATCGGACCTCAGGAATACATTGCAATTCTCTTCACCTAGTATCTGGTCGCTTATTTGAATTTTGGCATTTGTATCAATAGTGAGGAGTAACAGATGTCCACCACTGAGTGAACTCTCCGTCCCAGAGAGACCACATACCAACACGAAATGAATGAAACAACAAAATGAACAATACCAAAATGAATGAAACAACAAAATGAATGAGACCAGAGGAGATAGAGAAAAAAAATGGAAAGTAGTCAATTACTTTATTACTCGAGAGAAATAGAAAGCAGAATGCATTAAATTTGCATTGTAGGATTATGGAATGAGGTTTTACTGCATGAAAATGCTTTATTGAATGAATGCTTTATTGAATGAAGCAGTAAGCTTGAGAATGCTTTATTAAGGATTTGCGAGAAGGGTAGGATTGTGGCCAGCATCTGAGGGTGGCAGAGAGGAAGGCATGGGAACGGAAGCTTGTTCAAGCATGAGCTAGAGGGAACTCATGCATTGCCGAAGTTGATCCCGTTCTTGCTTAATAGGATGGCAGGCAACACTATCGCATAGACCCATTGAGTAACGAGTTTGGAGATATGATAAGGTTTTAGTGGCTGAATCAGCAATATCACGATATTTATCTCTTTCCGTTTTAAGCAAGCGCACCAAATCTTGGAGAGATTGCCATTGAGATGTGGCCAGCCTATTGATGTTATCTATGGTAGCGATATATTGTTGATGAATTGAAGCCGCGGCTGACACAGAATCCAAAGATACCCTTGATGCGTTAGCACTGCCTTTAGCTATGGCACTCGCATCACGGATTAAACTTAAAAACAAGGGTGCATTAGGGATATCAGTTGTCGGGGCAGGCGGAAACGGAATATCAACATTTGGTGCAGATGGAATAGAGGGGTTGTGTGCAACATTAGCGGGAGTTGGGGAAGAAGTTGGAATTGGAGTCCGACGAATGGAAGAAGTTTTCAGAGAATTGCATGTCGATCTTTTCTCCATTTCTTCTTCTATGTTTGATCATTTCAAGAATCCTTTTGTAGATGTCTAAGTCCATAGTTAATGCATCTATGGTCAAGATTTGAGAGTATAACTATAATCAGACTGAGAGAATTATGAGTAGGAACATTTGTATGTGAAGAAGTGATAAGTGTCTTCTGAAATAGGCACAATCTCGATGATAAGAGAACGGATCAGATCTCAGTGCATAATGTACAGTTTTACACAAATGAGGAGTCAAAATCTAAGTTTTGAAAGTAAGCCATCTATGTCCAAAAGCATTTTATTAAATGGGTTATATTTTGTGAGAACTAACTGTTTAAAGTTGCATATGTAAAAGTTGTCTATAGAAAGTGCTTGTTTCAGACATAAGTTTACTTATTGAAGTAAATGTAAAGTTTTGTACGTTTTTTTGAAGAAATTTGACTTAGAATAGTTGCACAAACACTAGAAGAGTGTTGTATCAACTTTTCATAGAAAAGTTTAATCATTTCATTAGGAAATGAGTGAATTTTGTGAACCTGACTTTTCTGAGTGAATTGTTTCCATAGAGAAGCTGAGTGTTCATATTTTGGTAAAAGATTTCAAAATTGGTGAACGTTTTGAGCTATACTTGACATAGAAGTGTTCTAAACTCAAGTGTATCTTGTCTTTTGGAGATTAATCATCTCCATTAGTGGTATCAGAGCAAGAATAATCAAATTTGAAGAAAAGGAAGACCCCGACTCAAACATACAAAATTCAACATTTGAAGACTCAGAAGGACAAAGTGTGAAGGAGAAGCTAAAGGGAGACACACGAGAGCAATGAAAAGGATTAGGAGTAAATTTCAAAGCTAAAGTACATTCATTCCTCATAAGGTTGAAGATTTGATAGTACAAGTGAAAGGATGGGAGATAGTCTCCAAATTGAGAAGTTGGATAGAGAGAACTATCTAGCTTGGTCTATGAGGATGGAAGCTCATCTTATGAGCAAAGATATGATGGGATACATCACAGGAGAAGAAGAAAAGCAAGAGTTTAAAAATCCTAGTGTTCCTACTAGGGAGGAGCTTGCAGATTTAAAGGTTTGGATGAAGAAGGATGCTTAAGCAAGGAGCATTATCTACATGGCAGTAAATGATTACTCGCTTCCTCATATCAGAGGACTTGAAAGTGAAAGTGATATATGGAGTGCTTTGGAAGAGCATTTTCAGAATACAACCAAGTCAAGGAAAGCATCATTATGGGCAGAGTTTACCACATTCAAGAAGAAGGCTTCACAATCAATATCTGATCATGTGACAAAAATGAAAGACATTACTGATTTCTTAGGTGCAGTTGATGAAGACATTGAAGAAGATAAATTGGTAAGACAAATTCTCACAGGCCTAAGAGGAGATGAGAAGTGGAAGCCTTTCATATTGTCAACAGAACTTTCATTAGATCATTTCACTCCTAATTTGAATCAATTGCTAGGACATATGCTACCTTTTGAGAATGATATCAAAGGAGATGTTGATAAGAGTGCATGTCATGCAATGTATTCTAAAGACAAGAAGAAAGCTATCAAAGGAAATCAACAATCAGTTGAAGATGAAGGTACTCCAAGCCAAGCAAACTTCTTAAGAGGAAGAGGAAGTGGCAGAAGTAGAGGAAGATGGAGAAATAACAAAGATAATGTCAAATCTTGTTGGATATGTGGTAAGAACAATCATCTATCTCATGAATGTTGGCATAATAATCAAAGGAATGGTAGCTTTAATCAGAATTTTAATTAAAGAGGAAAAGGTGGAAGAAATCAGAGATGAAATTACAGAGGTAGAGGTGGTAGGAGTTTCTTTGGAAGAAATGGAGGAAGAAACTTCCAAAACCAATCCTACAATAACATCTACTATAATTATTCATCAGAAAGAAGATTCAACTCTTATTATGAATGCAACATGTGAAGCTTCAAATGAATACTTAAGGGTATCCTATATTGACTCAGGGTGAGCAATCACCTGAGTGGAAACATTGCTTTGATGACTAATTTGGACCATAAGGCAAGTAATCATACAGTTCAAATAGATGAAAATACAATGCATAAGGTGAAGTCAATTGGATCAGTTAAAGCCAAAGATGGAAGTACTCTCTTGAGTAAGGTTTTGTATGTTCCTACAATTCCAAAGAATTTGATTAGTGTAGGAAAAATTGTGGAAAATGTATATGATGTGAGGTTCATTAATGATGGAGTTTATGTTGAAGACCCTAGCCAAGGGTATAAGCATTTTGTTACAGGAAAGAAAGAAGGAAGGCTCTTCACATTGAGGGTACAAGGTAATGTTGGACATGCCATACTTACATATGGAGAGCAAAAGGTTTCTGAGTTGGATCTTTGGTATAAGAGGCTTGGACACTTCAATGAAAGAGGTATCAAAGAGATGATTAATAATAGTTCAGTACTTGGATTACCTAATGTTGCAGGTCAACACATGACATACACATGTGAAGCATGTCAATTAGGTAAGGCTCATAAGCAATCATATAATAAGCATGGTTTCATGTATTCAAAAAGACTTGAATTGGTACACACAGATGTGTGGGGTCCTTTAAAGGACTTTAGCATAAGTGTTTCAATATATTATGTCATATATGTTGATGATGCTACTAGGTGGATCACTATTTATGTGATCAAAGACAAGTCAGAAGTGTTTAGTACATTTAAACACTATCATGCATATGCAGAAATAATTATAGGACAAAAATTGGAGACGTTAAGATTAGATGGAGGGGGAGAGTATTTCTCAAATTCAATGATTATTTTTGGAATGTAGGTATAAAGAGAGAAGTTACTTGTAGGTACTCTCCTCAACAAAATGGTGTAGGAGGAAGGAGAAATAGAACTCTTGTTGAGTTTGCAAGATCAATGATGAAAGAAAAGAATTGCCCTAATTATTTGTGGGCTGAGGCTCTAAATATAGCTACATACTTGGTTAATAAGCTACCATGTAAAGCTTTGTAGGGTGTGACACAATATGAAGCTTGGTGGGGTAAGAGACCTACATTAGATCATTGCAAAGTATTTTTTTGCTTAGCCTATGCTTATGTTCCTTCTCAATTAAGGCATAAGTTGGAACCAAAGGCTGAAAAATATGTGTTCATTGGTTATGATGATAAGCAAATGGGATACAGATTGTGGAGTCCATCTACAAAGCAATTTCTTGTATCAAAGGATGTCACATTTGATGAGCAAAGTACTTGGTACTCAGGTACAAATAGTACTTATGCAGGGCTTGAAGAAACATTGAATCACAAGAAAGGTAAATCAAAGGTTCAAATATTTGAAGAAGAAGAGAACAATGAAGCACTAGTTGAAGCTGAAGAGATGCCAAGGTTTGCTTCAGAATGTGATCAACCAAAAACTTCAAGAAGTGGAGAACTCAGAAGCTCATCAAGGCATAAATGGCAACCCACAAGGTATAGCTATGATACTTCATTCTTGACTACAAAAGATTATGCTTATATGATAAAAGCAGATGAAGACCCATCCACATATGATGAAGCCAAAGGAAAGGAGAGTTGGGAAAAAGCTATGAAGGGAGAGTATGATGCACTCATTGAGAATGAGACTTGGGAATTGGTACATAAACCAATTAATCATAAGGTAATTGGATGTAAGTGGGTTTACAAAACAAAACGATTTGCAGATGGAAGTATGTCTAGGTACAAAGACAAACTTGATGTAAAAGGATATGCACAGACATATGGTGTGGACTATGATGAAACTTATAGTCCCGTTCCAAAGATGACAACCATAAGGACTCTCATAGCTATTGCTGCTTGCAAAGGTTGGAAATTATCTCAATTAGATGTGAAGAATGCATTTTTGAATGATTACATTTCATATGAAGTTTACATGGAAGAACCCGAAGTGAACAAAGAAAATGCTCAATCCTAAAAGGGTCTACGAAGAATCAGAGCATTGCTAAGATACGAGGAAGAAATACAAAGGAAAAATTTGCAAATATTCAAGGAGTGGTGGGTTGGCAAAGCTGACAAGCCCACCAAAGAGATGTGCAGCATTCTTAAAAGGAAACAAAACAGAGAATCGATCCCCTTTTCGCCAGACTCAAATGGCGATGCATGCAATACGGAAGAAGAAAATATCTGATTCATTGAAGAACATTTTACGGGACACCTAGGGATCTCGACTCCCCTCTCCACTCATAGACGGGGCTGCATGGTGGCCATCTCTAGGGTATCCTCTCATAGGATCCCACAGAACCTTCGATCCTTACTTGATGCCCCTATCTCGGAAAAAGAAATCATTGAAGTCATTGATGCCCTTCCTAATGGGAAAAGCCCAGGACCAAATGGGCTCACTAATGATCTCTTTAAGTCCTTAAAGTTGGTGATAGCCACTCCTTTTCATTTGGTTTGGCAAAAGGCACTCGATTTTGGCACACTTCTGACCTGTCTCAACAATGGCATCATCAAGCTAGTCCTCAAAAAAGGGAAAACGAACAGAATTGAGAGCTGGCGTCCGATTAGGATGCTTCAAATGGGACATAAGATTACTACTAAACTCATTGCCAATAGAATTTTCGGTGATCCAAGATTTTGGTTAAGCGAGGTCCAAAAAGGTTTCATCAAAGGCAAGTCAATATTGGAAGCCATAATTGATATTTGGGAAGGTCTCGACTTCATTGATGAGTCAAGACAAGATGTGGTTTTCCTCAAGATCAACTTTGACAAAGCTTATGACAGGCTAGAATGGGACTACATTTTACAATCACTTAAAGATCTTGGTTGCAGCCAGCGATTCACCAAGATGATCTCAACCCTATTGGGAAATGTGTCGGCTCAGATTAAATTTTAATGGCCAACTTTCGAAGGCGATTAAGCTAAAATGATCGGTTAGACAAGGGTGCCCATCGGCTCCCCTTCTCTTTGCCATCACCACGGAACGACTTAGCCGGCTACTGATGAAACAGGTGGAAGTTGGTAATTAATATCAAAGGCCTATTGTTGCCTCGTAACCATGGCCAGATCATCATGAGACTTTTTGCTGATGATAAAAATGCATTTGTCCACAACGACTGTACCACCGTGGAGACATTTTGGAGGTGCTTGGATACGTTTTGTGAAGCCCCTAGATCCAAAATCAACCACTCAAAGACCGCTTTAGAGCTATTCTTGGGATCCAACCCGACCTTCTCTTTGAACATGGCTCTCAAAAAATTCCCCCAGGCCAAATCTTCTGGCTTCTTGGAATTCCCTTGGGCTTTCGTATCTCGTGGGAGCAGCGGTGGAATTGGGTCCTGGCTAGACTTGAACGCAAGATAAAATATTGGAGAGGTATCCAAATCAATATCGCGGGTCGTGCAAATGGTCATTAACACCTTCCTCATTTTGTCGACCATTTATTTCCTCTCTTGTTGGAGACTGAAAGAGCAAGAGTTGTCCAAACTAGAAAGTATCTGTAGAAACTTCCTTTGGACAAGAGACCACAACAGGAGGGGGCACCTAAAATCAAATGGTCCATCTACACTAGCCAATGGGATTGCGGGGGCCTTGGTATTCTGGACATTGAGTGCATGGCTAAAGAACTTGCAGCAAAATGGATGATTAAGTCGTGGTGCAATGGGGAGACTTCGTGGGCCAAATTGATCTTCAAAAACAAAAACGCATTGACTTTTGTGGGATTCCTCAACACAAGTTCTTATGTATTTTGATGCACATACATCGATTTATATGCCCACACACTCGCATATCCACATTTAAACCACAAGCATATGCATATGCACATCTATAACACACATAATGGAATTAAATGACTCATGCTCTTACCTTTATGAACCCTTGTTGGCACAAGTGAGTTCATAAGGAGACACAATAAACATCACATCATCCGATTATGTTCGAATGCAAACAATTCTTTCGAACTTCAATGCATGTAGGATGGGCTTTTAAAGGTGCGGGTTCACCACAACTTTAACCATATCGATATCTTCTCATTTGAATCGATTCGATGCTTTATAATGGTGCCCAAGCTTGAGTGTCTACTCTCAACCACAACGTATACATACACACATATATACATACACCCATGTATACATACACACACATAGAAACACATAGATACACATACACACACACATACACATACACACACATACATACATATGCATACACAATGCACATGCATATGCATACATACATACATACACACACATACACACCCACATACACATATACACACATACATACACTCACTTACACACCTACATACACATACACACATATATACATACATACATATACACACACATATACATACATGCATATACATACACATACACATACATATACACACACATATGCATACACCACATACACATACACATACACATACACATACACATACACATACACATACACATACACATACACATACACATACACATACACATACACATACACATACACATACACATACACATACACATACACATACACATACACATACACATACACATACACATACACATACACATACACATACACATACACATACACATACACATACACATACACATACACATACACATACACATACACATACACATACACATACACATACACATACACATACACATACACATACACATATATATGCTTGCACATACACATGTACACATACACACACATATACATACACCCACATTACATGCATAGAGACACACACATACACATATACACACATAGAGACACACACAGACACACACATATGCATGCATACACACAAACATACACACATATACACTAATAAAAACACACATACATACACTTCACATACATATGCATACACACACATACACATGTATACATACACATATGCACACACATACACACGTATACATACACACACATCACATACACACACTATACATACATATGCATACATAAACATACAAACACGTACACATACACATACACATACACATACCCATACACATACACATACACATACACATACACATACACATACACATACACATACACATACACATACACATACACATACACATACACATACACATACACATACACATACACATACACATACACATACACATACACATACACATACACATACACATACACATACACATACACATACACATACACATACACATACACATACACATACACATACACATACACATACACATACACATACACATACACATACACATACACATACACA
>CM035415.1:149426566-149447700 GCA_020310875.1 Ceratopteris richardii
CGTACGCGTACACGTACACGTACACGTACGCGTACACGTACACGTACACGTACGCGTGCGCGTACGCGTGCGTGTACGCGTGTGCGTACGCGTGTGCATACGCGTACACGTACACGTGTGCGTACGCATACACGTACACGTACACGTACACGTACACGTACACGTACACCTACACATACACCTACACCTACACATACACATACACCTACACATACACATACACATACACATACACATACACATACACATACACATACACATACACATACACATACACATACACATACACATACACATACACATACACATACACATACACATACACATACACATACACATACACATACACATACACATACACATACACATACACATACACATACACATACACATACACATACACATACACATACACATACACATACACATACACATACACATACACATACACATACACATACACATACACATACACATACACATACACATTAGTGACAAAAATGTGTCATGTAGACTATCGTGATGCCCCCATATTTCTTGTAGTATTACTCATAGAGATCATTTGAATATGAGACCTTAATGTGGATGTAGAGATCTTTAACTTCAGAGCAATTTCTATGCAGAGAATGAGCAAAGGACATTTTCTTTGATAATGACCCACTTGCCACACCTAAAATGAATAATTGGCCTTCTATGCCCATTTCCGAAATTACCCTAAGGACATGGATTGTAGGTGCTACCTTAACTTTGTGTAACAACCATTGCATTTGGTGGTGATTGGGCTCCTCCTTGTTCGTAGTATGCTTGTGCAAACATTCCTCTTGAGTGACACTCATGGGCTTCATGTCAAGGTTTCCTGCATAACTTGCAATCACACTTAAGAAAGGGCAATCACTTACCACACAGTCTTGTTTGCTACACATGGTGCACCATAGTCCACTTTTGATGCCAGTTCCATGAATTCCTTTTAGCTCCTTTTGAAATTGTGCTTATTTTTCTACTTGGGCCTCCTCTTCCTTTTGTAGTTTTAATGCTTCAATTTCATGCCTTAATTTGGTAGTCGAAAGGAATGATCCTGATGAGCGTAGAGCAAAAGATGAGGATGCAGAAGGAAGGAGTGATGCAATGATTATGGTTAGAGAAGATCTCTCTGAGCCTATCCAAGGCTAGGGCAAAAAGGATAACTAGCAAGATAGAATGAATGGACAATAAAAAAGAGCTGGAAGAGTCAAGATCAGGCACTTAATGGAGCTAGGACCATCCATGTAGGAGGGAAATGTTGGAGTTTGAGGTCAAAAGAAGCACACAAATAACACAAGGAAGAAGAAGAAGCTTGGAGCATAACATACTATATTGAATTGATTACCAAGTGAATGTACAAAGATAAGTCACCAATTAGGGTTATAGGCATTAGGGAAAAAACCTGCTAAAGAGGGAAAAATGTGCCCTGACAGTCCTAAGTGTGTTCACACACATCACTACCCAAATATATTAACAAATCCCTCATCAGAATGATGCAACGAACAAGGTGCTTGCACTCATGTATAAGGAAGTGTCAAGCTATAACGAAAGATATCAATCCATAAAAGGAAATAACCCCAAAGTTTTGTAGACAGCTTAAAACTTCTCCCAAGGTAGGCCCTTTGTGAAAAGATCTGCAATGTTTTCTTTTGTGGGTACATATGGCAAACTAATATCCCTAGCAAAGAACCTCTCCTTGACATAATGATAATACACCTCAATGTGCTTTGCGAGCATGGAACATAGGGTTTCTAGCAACTGCTAATGCGCTCTAACTATCAATAAAGATGGTGGTGGCAGAAGACTTACCAACACTCAAATCAGCCTAAAGGCATCCGAGCCACACACACTCATCAGTCAATGTGAAAGCTACCCTATACTCAGCCTCAAAACTAGAAGTGACCATAGTAGGCTCCTTCTTGATCAACCAAGATATGCATGATTTATAAAGCATGAAGCAAAGACCACTAGTTGAGACACAAGTGTCATAGCAACCAACCCAATAAAAGTTAGAAAAAAAGCATGTAAATCTAGTAGTATTGGTCCCCCCTTGGGAGAAATTAATCCAAGTAGTCGAGTACCACTCAAATAGAAAGATGTGCTTAACCTCCTCCCAATGCTTAACACCTAGGCAGTGCATACACCTGCTCATCTTAGCCTCATTAAACTAAATATTACATTGAATTATGCATAAGTAAATCAAACATCCAACACCCTCCTAATAGAAAACAAAATCAAATGCATCTCCAACATCATGAAGGCTCAATCATAAACATGTTTCCATAGGAGTGGAAATATGTTTGTAGTCTTCAAGGCCAAAACACTATAATAATCTTCCAATATATTTTGTTTAACATAAAGTTATTAACCCATCAACTTGCATAAATTTAATGTGCAAGTAATGATGCAAACGCCCCAAATCTGACATCCCAAAAGAGGCATGCAAATCAACCTTAAAATCAGCAATATGCTTCTCATTAGGATCATTGAGCATCATGTCATCAACATAGAAAACAATGATTATAACCACATCATTTGCACGTTTAACATAGAAGGTGCTCTAAGTTGGACGGTTCTCAAAACAATGCGCAATCAAGTAGCATGTATCTTTTCATACCAAGAATGTGGTGCTTGCTTTAAATCATATTATGCCTTTTTCAACCTGCACACTTTGTTTTCGTGCCCTTTCTACATAGAATTAGAGGCCTAAAAAACATACACTTCTTCATGTAAGTCACCATTTTGAAATGTAGTTTTAATCTCCAATTGATGTACATTCCAACCATGATGAGCTGCACGTGCACAAATGCTACGAATAGTGGTCATTCTACATGTGAATGCAAATGTCTCATCAAAATCAATGCCTCTATCTTGAGCATAACCTTTTGCAACAAGCCTAGCCTTATACATGTTAACTATTCCATTAGGCTTATGCTTGAGCTTGTATACCGATTAGTTCCCAATGGCCTTTTTTCCCAGAGGCAAATCACATAAAGACCAAGTACGATTCTTCATAATAGCATCATATTCTAATTGCATAGTAGCCATCCAAGTTTCTGAATTTTTTCCTTCATCACAAGAAAGAGAATCATTCTCATCACAAAGACCAGAGATACCCATTGCATCAATCTAATGCAAAAGAAGCACTATGAGAGCCTAAACAAGCACGATATGATAGAGGTGCATCTAATTTTCTATCTTGCAAAGTCTACACCCTCTATATCAGCCCTATCATCAAGAAGTGCATCATGTAAACCTACATCAGAAATGGAAGGATCTACATCATAATGTCAAACCTGTAAAGGCTACAAAATTGCCTCATTTGGACGAGCACAACTATCCACTTGGAAAAGAGGTAGTAAAGTGTCATAAACATCCTTGGAGCTAACTAATGTCTCCTCAGTACATGAAAGTAATTCTTGAATTATGTCTTCCACAAAAACAACATCACGGCTAACCAAGATGCTTTTAGTCTGTGAATGATGTAGTTGATAACCCTTGCTTTTAGAACTGTACCCAACAAAAATACATTTTACTCCTTTATCATTCATTTTTCTACATTGTTGTTTAGGCACTAATGCATATGACAGACAACCAAAGATAGGTAGATGAGCAATAGATGTCTTGCAACCATGACAAGCATCATATGGAGTGATGGATTACTGTGCTTTGGTGGGACACATGTTAAGTACATATGCTATACACATAACAACCTCAAGCTAGAAACTGTGTGGTAGAGCCTATCTTTTGACCATATACCTCGCTATCTCCATGAGATACCTGTTCTTTCTTTCAGCAAATCCATTTTTGAGGTGTATATGACACTCTACACTGATGTTTTTTCCCATGTTCAATCGAAAATGCATTAAAATTAGAGGATATAGATTCCCCTCCTCGATCACGATAGAGGTGCCCAATTTATATGCTGATAGATTTTCAGCCAAAGCTAGAGACTATTTGAAGCTCATAAACAGTTCAGACTTTGCTTTCAATGGATACATCCATACATGCTTAGAAAGATCATCAATAAAAGTCATGAAGTAAAGGTAGTTCCTAAAAGAAGGTGTCTGCATCGGAGCACATACACCAATGTGAACAAGCTGTAGTTTTTCAATAGCTCGAAGTGAACCATCTTTTGGGAAGGAGGAATGCTATATTCTACCCAAAATACAACCTTCATAGACATGTTTACGAGGTGCCTCAAGTTTGGGTAGAAAGGAAACCATTTCCAATTTCTACAAGCATAGCGAAGTAGAAAAATTCAATGACCAAAGCATCCATGCCAAAGCTTTCCATCTGAGATAGCTTGAGAATGTTGAACTTCACATATATAATGAGTCATTGACAACTTTTGCATAGTCTACCTGCTTATATAGCCCATGATATAAAATACTAGAAGCAATAATAACATCACCATTTGATAGATCATGAAGTATACATTTGTCATCAACTAATTTGTAAATAGAGCGATCTTGGTTGATGATGGAATCAACAATAGCTTTTTCTTGATCCCTCACACAAACAAAGCATCAAAAAATGTGAAAGAATTACCATCAGCATTAGTCAGAATGATCTTACAAACTCCCATTACAAGATAAGAGAGTTGTTAGTGCATGTTACAATATTCTCTATAGGGCAAGCTCAAGTGAACTAAATAAACTACAGTATGAGGTAATATCTTTGGTTGCCACACTATCAAAGTACCAAACATTTGAGTGTACTATAGACATACATTGCTCATGAGAAGATGGTTCATAGCTAGAAACAATAATAAATACCCATTCTTCATTCTACACAAGATTAGCAGACTCTGCTTTAGTTTTAGAGGCCTTTGCAACAACCATTCCAACCTCTTTCTTCTTTGCCTCTTTGGCAGCCACTTTTGGACAACTCTTTATGACATGATCATTTCCTTTACCATATCTGCAAAACCTTTTCTGCTTTTCTGATTTTTTCTCTTTTTTATCTTCCCTTTTTTACTATACAGAATTAGTAGATCTCTATATACTAAAATATAGATACACATAATAGAAATGTTTTGCCTAGGTTGCAAGAAAACAAAGACTAACTCCGCAAATGTTAAGGAATTGGGATTGCCTTTCATCATCAACTCAAGAGTAGAAGAAAAACTCTGATATGAATCTAGAAGACCATTAAGAACATTTTATGCAAGTAGAATATCTAGCAACACTTCCTCTATAGAAATCAATTTCTCTTTCAAATCTTTGGTCTTTATAAAAAAATTTCCATAGAGTCTTCTTCATTCATATGCTCACTCTCCAATTGTTTTTAGAGCTAAGCAACATGAGCCTCATTTCTCGCTTGGGATAAAGTGGTAAGAGTATCTCAAGCATCCTTTGCTATTTTGCAAGAGCAAATGTGAGGGATAATGTCATGTTTGATAGCCAAAGCTATCAATGCATGTGATTAAGCATCTATGCCATCCCAACAAAGTTGCACTGTAATAGGTGCAATGGGAATTAAAGCATGAACAGGAATTTGAAGATCGTCATCTTAAATGTCATCTACATCACCTTCAATAAATGTTTTTGTAGGTCTAGTAGGCTGTTTTTCAACACCTTGCATAATATTCATCATTCCTTTCGCCATTAATACATGACACATCATATATACCCATAATGGGTAATTGGTACCATTGAACTTGTCCTTAACAACCAACATAGAGAATACATCATGACTTTCAACCATGGCCACTTACAAAAATAACTAATGTAGAAAAATGATTGTATCTCAAAAAGTTGAACAAAACTACCCTATCCAGACAGACTTGCTAAACCTATAGGAGACTTTGAGAAACTTGTACTAGCGAGCTAAAAATTGTATACATGTTTGGCACAAAAGGAAAAAATTGTCTACATAGGTCATGCAATAGTTTGTTTGGAGGTCGAAACGACCTCAATCAAAATTTTGACACCACAAAGAGAATCAATTTTGAACTCCTAATCACCTTAAGTATGCTCACCAAATTTTGTGCAATTATGAGAATATGATTGGAGGGGTGTTGATGATGCTCTAGATGTAGCGATGAGTTGCTTTCATAGCAATTGTTGGAGTTTGAGTCTATAGAAGCAAGCAAACATCACAAGGAAGAAGAAGAAGCTTCGAGCACAACACATTATACTGAATGAATTAACAAGTGATTTTACAAAGATACATCACCCATTAGGGTTATATGCATATATACAAGACACATGAAAAGACCTCATAAAGAGGGGAAAAAGTGTCCCAATAGTCCTAAGGGTATTCACAAACATCACTACCAAAATATACGACTAGGAAATCCTTAGACGAAGGCATACAATCTTCTAGAACATGGGAAGAGAGGAGGAAGATGCTCTTGCTATCGAATGGACTACAGAAGGAACTTTAAGTCTCCAAACACTGATGGACATGAAGAAATACTTCAAAATTCTTACTTGGATTGGGATATGAGAAGATAGTAGCTCGCATAGCTGCACTAAAAGATGAGCCCCTACCTCTAGTAAATGTATCCATGTTTAATGTTTATCACACCTAAAATAGAGAGGACAAAGTGTACATATTTCAATTTTGGATAAAAGTAGAAATTTGAAAAATACTCATTGATCTCCCTCTTTTGGTCCTTGGGTCTAGACAAGAATCTCTCTTCACCCACATTCATTTATCTGAAATTTGTTTTCTTTGTTTTGGGGTGAAGAAAACTTTCGAAGTGGGCACTGTAAATCTAGTGCATGTTTGTGATACCAGATTAACACAAGAGGATCTATTTTTGGACACATTTAGAATATTTTCGGAGTTAGTTCACTCCCGACAATTGGGTGACTAGACTCTCTAAAGCCAAGAACGACATCTACTCTAGAGAATCACACATATGGATTTCAAAAACAAGTACCGACCAATGCATATTAGTGTCGATCCAAATTCTGTTATGTGCACGTGAATATTTGACTACACATGAGCATTAAGAAGCAAAGCATTAACTCCAGCTGACACATACATTGCCAGCTCAGGGTCACCATCGATAGCACCCTTCTTGGGGTGAAAATCCAAGATCTCAATATAATTCCCTCGTGCAAATGGATAGACCAAGCGATCAAAGCGATCATGATATAGGAAGGTGAAGAAAAACAGATTGGAAAATATAGGGAGTAGGGGGAGAACACCCAGTATATAAGGAACTTTATGTAGATAATGGAATACATATAAACATAGATTGATATAGAGAGATATATATTCTCAAATATAAAGGAGAGTTCATGCACGATACCGATATATGTAGACACTCCTAAGAAGAACCATATCTAGAGATCGACAGGAATCTGAGAATACCGGAATCCACTAGAAGATAGCACTCCATGGAAAGACAAAAGGGTACATGGTAGGCATGTTGGAAGCAGCCAGAGGCACAGATGATGCGGAAGCATGTAACGACGGAGCAGGAAGCCAGTCGAATCTTTTTTCAAAGAATTATGTTTTCAAATACTTTCCAAAAACCTCCAACACTGATTTTCATCACTAATGTAACATATGTAACATAGAAAAACCCTTTTCTTAATTTCTAGCTCCATTTTGTGCAAGCCGAGGAGTCCTCGAGCTTGAGGAGCTTAGGTAGAACAAGCGTATCGATTTTTGTTATTTTTAGACACCGTTTACCCTTCCAAATAGCATCTAGGACCTAAATTTTAACTATGCCGGTCACTAGATGTGAAACCGGTCAAAACTAGTCTAGAAACTATAAAAAGAGCTAGAGAGCTCATTTTTGGGTTAGCTTGTTTGAGGTTAGAGTTATTTTGAGCTTGTAATAGTGTTCTTGAGTAATAGAGTTGATTTCTCACCTTCCATTGTGTCTTGCTTGTCTCTTCGTAGTGTGTGTGTATGTGTGTGTGCATTTCTATGCTTCTCACCTTCACTCTCACTTCATCTCACATTCACGATCTTCATATCACTCCTATCTCTTCCGCGGATTGACATTAAGGAGGTGGAGCTTCTTAACGTGGTTCTCACCATTGTGCTAGAGCAACACCAAATTTGGCGCCGTTGCCGGGGATCGAGTCTAGGACGAATGTGTGATGGTAAGAGTATAGCAAGAAGTGGCGTTGGAAGGTAAAAATTTCAGTTTTTGTTGTTGTTTTTACTCAGTTTTTAGTGTTTTTCACCTCCCCCACACTCCATCTTCATCACCGCATCATCATCTTCATCTCCAAAAAAATCAGAAAATTCACCATATCTACCCATTCTCCTCATTTTCCCCCATTTGTGCATGCGAGAGAGTGAGAGAGAGCTTTTGTGCTTGCATGTGCTTTTGTTTTCTTGAGTTTTCTTGCAGGTACAGTGCTCCAGTGCATCAGGAAAGCTTGGAAAAGGTAAAAACTTCACTTTCTGTCAGAAATTTCCGAGTGTGTCAGACCATCGCGATGGTCTGCAAACTTCGGAATTTTTGGTAAGCGACCACACAGGCGTGTAGGCGACCCTTGCGCATCTACGAATCCATAGCTGCATCTCAAAAAATCATACTTTGGTGGACCATCGCGACGGTCTCAGACCATCGCGATTGTGTCACACCATCGCGATAGGCTCACGCCATCGCGACAGTTCATTTGGACCATCGCGACGGTTCGCGGACCATCGCGACTGTTCGGTTGACCCCACACCATCGCGATTGGCTCACGCCATCGTGCCGACGGTGCCACGTGGCAAGCTAGACCATCGCGACGGCTCACATCTCACGCCATCGCGACGATACCCTCAGACCATCACGACGACTCAAATTTCAGACCATCGCGATTGGCTCAAGCCATCGCATTTGTGACCATCACGACGGTTCACTTTGGACCATCGCGACGGTTCACCGTTGACCGTTGACTGACCCCATCGTGATTGTCCGCCTGATCACGCCATCGCGACGGTTCACACTCAAACCATCGCGATTGTCCGCTTTCGCGCTATCGCGATTGCTCACTTTTGGACCATCGCGACGGTTCACTTTCACGCCATCGCGACAGTTCGCCTGAACCATCGCGACGGTCCCAGACCATCGCGATCATCTCAGACCATCGCGATTGTGCACCCCCATCAAAAATTTTAGGGTTTCATTTTTTGGCCAATTTTGGGGCTATTTTTGGGAAATTTTTGGGTGATTATACTCATAGGAGACCCCTTAGCTCATATTTGGAGAAAAACCTGTTTGTCATTTTTACCCCCCAGGGCCTGAACGGTCATAACTTTTTCATCCGAAGTCCGTTTTTTGAGCTTAATAGCTCATTAGTTTTTTAGATAAGCTATTTTGAGCTTAATAGCTTTTTAGATAAGCTATTTTGAGGTTGACCTAGTTTGGGACTAGGAAGCTAGGGGGCAAACATTGAAAAGTTGGGCAAAAGGGAAGGGACTTAAAAGGTGTATATACTCAAGTGCTTGATCATCCAATTGTGAATTGGTCTAATCTTGGATTTTTCTAGGTCTAGCAAGGGCAATCAAAGGCAACCAAAGCAAGGCAGAAGGGGCATAAAGCTTGGGAAGTGCGGCTTCTTGGGCATTAGAGCAACCAGAAAAGCTGACTCGAGGTTGGAAGATTACTCACCCCCCTCAGTCAATTCTTAGCTTAGGATAAACGGTAGCATTGTGGATTCAAGACGATAGGAACGCCTCAAGTTCAAGAGAATTAAGTTTATCAAGTTCAAGACTAAAGTAAAGGTGTGCGACACGAAAACCTAAAGGAAAGAACATAAGTCTGAGGGAACGAGAACTGAAAGTACCACGGAAAGTCGAATTCCTGGCGCATACATTAAGACAAGAAACTAAAGAAATCTAAAAAGAATCAAGACAGTAATAACAAAGAATCATTGACGATCTGAGCATGTACTGAGTGTGCAAGGAAGAAAATTAATGAACCTTAGATCGGGCAAACATATAGGTAAGTCAGATCGACGAAGCCTTAGATCATCAGAGGCAAGTGTAAGAACTACTGCTCGATCGTGGGCTCAGCAATTGAATAGTAATTACCCCTACAAGAGCTCAGACACCAGCGGATCAGAAATGGCATTTAGCACAGAAAGACCAGAAGTAGGGTCGAATGTAGCCTATTTAGAAAAACCAGAAGGACCCTATAGGACTCAACTAGAGTTTCTCCGAACTAACCGATTAGGTGCTCGCATCTATGAGGATGGTTTGCGAAGGCAAGTGGTGCAAATGCACAACCCCGATCAACCCATTGGATTGGAACGTCCAGTGGTGAAATTCGAGAGAGACGCGTACATAGACAAGGAAGGAACGATGTACATCTTAAGTACGCAGCCAAACAATACCAACGAGTTTGGCGTAATTCAATTAGAGACGGAAACTAAATCTCAAGGAAAAGAACCTCTAGAAGAGCCTAGAACACCTAGAGGGAAATCTGTACTGACACGAGTACTAATCCCGGAATGGATCCCCCAGGACAACAGAAGCATAGAGTTGTTTGTAAATAAAGAAACTGATGAAGCCTTTTGGAGATACAAGACAGAACTACTTAGTGAGGTAGGTATCATCACGATATACGAGTTCAAGGACCCGGATACACCTGGAAAGGTTGTATACCTGGATGAGACTTCAGAAAGAGTCTTTGTGGTGCCTGACCACGCTAAAAACACATACACATGGAGAGGTGAATTGGTATTCCCTCCATCTAGAACGAACATGAATACAAGTCAACAAGGGGCAGGAACATCATCAGCCCATGGAAATCAAAGAGAGAGAAATAAAGAGAGACCGGAAGTAAGCTTTAATCACCCCATGGGGAGAGATAGAACAACCACGGACACTAATAGAGCGGATAGACAAAGAGATCATGGAATACCAGGTGGTAGAGATGATTTTCCTCTACCTAGACCACGTGAACACGCAAGAATACTGAGACCCACACAGTTAGTGAAATCCATGAAAAATTACTTTGATGGGACAGGAGATCCCTATGACCATGTCGCAGAATTCAAACAAGTACTAAGAGCAGAACAAGTCGAAGACATGTTCACGCAATACAACGCATTTGGACTAACGTTAAAGAATACAGATTTAACTTGGTTCCAACCATTGCAACAAAGGCAATTTAGGGACATCCATCACTTTTTAGAGTCATTCATCACTGAATTCTCTAAAAGTGGGATTAGACATGACACTTCTTCGTTGATTCATAGCTTCAAACAGACCCCTCAAGAAACAATTAGACTCGCAGGACGTAGGTTTAGACAATATGTTGAACGATGTCCAATGCAAGAGCTACCCTCACAAGCCAAGCAAGTGTCATTGTTCCTAGATGGCTTGTTGAGCTCTAAACTACGCTCCTATGTGTACCTAAAAGAACCTAGAACGCTAGAGCAATGTATAAGAATTTGTATAGACATTGAGGACAACTTAGGAGACGAGTTGGAACTCTCAAAGGTCTACAAGGACTCAGACTGTTCATCTCTAGCATCCACAAAATTGTCTAGTTCGATAGAGGACCTAGCAGAGAAAGTGGCCCAAAAACTAGGAGTTTCTAGTAAACCTAGGGTACTAATGAACAAGCGTTGTTACACCTGTGGTGGTGATCATATGGCAAATGTGTGTCCCAATGCACCACAACCACAAGCCAACCCTAGTGGCCAATATTGTACCATTGAAAGAAGATACACGAATCATACGGCTCAGGACTGCCCATACAACAAACAGACTGTGAGACAGAACTACGCGCAAGCATACGCACAGCCAGGTAGGTATCAAGGCCATTACAATGCTCAGCCTTATTACTATAGGCCTCCTCAGAACTACCCATACCAGGCTCAACAGAGACCTCAACTTGTCTTAGCTCAGCAGCCACCCCCACCAGCGAATGTCATCTCAGTCAAATATGCTGCTGCAGAAGAGAACCTAAGTAGGGCCTTAGTGCCTTCTTCACCTTTGATCACAGAGAGTGACCCAAACTCAAACAGTTTTGACTCTATGCATGTAGATAGTCCACCTGCATATTACACGGAGTCACCAGAACATGTGGAGACATATCATTATGATAGTCCTCCAGTGGAACCTAGTTGGGAGCCCGACTACGCTCATGTGATGTACACAAACCCAAATCCACGGCCTCAATTGAGACAACAGAGACCACAGGGCCCTAGAGGACCATGCTTTAGGTGCCAAGGCGATCATTTCATAAAGGATTGTCCACATCCTCCGATAGCAGGACAATCACAGTACTATAACATCCAAGGCTTTTGTGCCGATTGTGGCAAAGAGCACATAGTCAAAGATTGTCCTAAGAACTCTGTTAATGCTTCGAGTGTGACACCAATCAACGTGATAGGTATTGTAAATAACGCGGATGGATCCAACCCTACATATGTGCCTATCCAAGCTATAACAAGAGCCCAGGCGCTCTTATAGAACCAACAGCTTAATCAAGGGAAAGTAGCTGGAAATAGTGAAGTTGTAGAATCTAGCAGTAAAAAGACAAAATCTTGGAAAGATTCTAGAGAAAGAATTAAGAGAAAATGGAGTAAAAAGATAACTGAGTTGGAAGGAAGTTTAAAGGAATCTAGAGCCAAAATCCAAGAATTGACCTCACAGGAATTGAATCAAGAGAATCCAGCTCAGAAATCAGGATCAGTTTTAGCGGAACCCATACCAGAGAATCTAGACATGATGTTTCGTGCATATCAGGCTAGATTAAAAGAGGGACCTCAAGTAGCTAAAATGAGTAAGAACTACCCTGGAGCTGATCTAGAAATGGAGAGAACTAAACTCTGCATGAAGATTGTAGAACTAGCACAAGCTTTGTTCGAAGCCTCTAGATATCTTAATTGGAATAACATGGCAAAACCGGAGTTACACTTTCAGGGACTAATTGAGAGGCTAGAATACTTGATTGAAAGCAAAGAGAAAAAGGATCAGCCTAGGAACCCTATTGTCCCAGAGACACAGGAAAATAATGCACCATCCCTGTCTCAAGTACCCAATACAGAAAGTCAAGACAATTTGTCTTCGATACATAGGTACTCACATGAATTTTTGAGAGAGATCCAAGAAGAGAAATGGAGAAAGGAACAAAGAACTCATCCTCCTATTCAAGAAATAGATGACTTGCAGGAGCAATTTCCCCAAGACATCCCCTCTATATATGATGATGTAGAGGAAGAACCACTGAGTGAACACACAGGATTTGAATCTAATTCTTTACAAGAATTACCTCAGTTCACAGGACCTTGGGAAGCAAAGTCTATTAATATGAGAGCACCCACGATAATAGTGAGGAATGAAGAATCAGTAATCCCTAGAAACACGGAAGTGATCAAGAACACTAAGGTACAGTGTAATCTCACTCTAGAGGAGTTGTTAAAGGTAAAACCAGAATTGTGGAAGCATGTAGCAAATCAATTCCCCGAGCTTGCTACTACTCCCTCACAAATAGGATCACAAAATAAGGTACCAGAGATACCCGTGGAAAAGATCGGAGATGTAAGCAAAGGAGAGGAAGGTAACACTTATCTTCCGATCACCCATGAGGGCTACACCACAAAAGCCATCTTAGATTCAGGAGCCGGAGTAGCCATCGCTACCACTGCTTTATGGAAACGTTGGGGTAAGGCAACACTCAAACCCACCAGGATGAAGCTACAAATGGCTGACGGACACATAGAAAAACCATTAGGCTTACTAGAAGGAATATCTCTCACCACTTTTGGTGTTGAATTTGAGCATACCTTTGCCATTTGTGATTTTAGTAAAAACCATGCTTATGAGATGATATTGGGACGACCATTCATGCGTCAGTTGCAAATTGTACAAGATTGGGGAACTAATTCGTTGTACTTGCAACATTTAGGAGTGACTACCAAAGTCAATCTTAAAGACTATTCACACAGAGACGTACCCCCAATACAATGGAATACCATCCATAAGACACAAGTAGAGACAGAATCCGTGCACTCATTAGAATCAGATCCTTCTTGGTTGCACGAGGACACTCATTTATGGATGTGTAAAGTTGCACAACAAGAGGAAGAAAGATTAGAAGCAAGGACCTTAGGTGCAGAACAACATCCACGAACCCTTCAAGATCCAGCTTACGCACCTGTAGTATTCCCTGACGAAGAGTTTGAACCCCATGGTTGGGCAGAAATCCTAGCAACCATGGATGTAGCCATCAATGAAGAACAATGGACACCCCACTGTGACGAGGATGGCTATGACATTTCGGTTTTCACGATAGAGCCAATCATGTGCGATGCAATTTTAGAAGAGTGTGAACCTAACACTGATGCATTTGAGGATGCAAGCGATTTCGATTTAGAATCCATTATCATGGACCCACCCTTTGCATCAGAGGAAGAATATTTCTACGAAGTAGAGACTCACCCTCAGAGACACGGGGAAGTTATGAATGACGTGAGAATAGCCACTCAAGTGACTAGCAAAAGTGAAGGCAAGAAAAGAAAGAAGAAAGAAACCATGTCAGGAAAAGAAGAATCCTTGTTTGAAGTACCGGAGAATTTCAAGAAATATGAAATCGAAGATAGAAGGATCATGGTACGAATGCCTAATAGAAAGGCGAATGACGGACAAGTATATGATAACCGAGAGAAAACCAAGAAAATAATAGTAGCCATAGAAGGAGAAGAAGAAAAATGTACATACATAGGGCATGATTTGACAGCTGAAGAAGAAGAAGAATTAGTTGCTCTATTGCGCGAATATAGAGATGTTTTTTCTTGGAGTTACAAAGATTTGAAAGGAGTAGATCCAGATATATGTTCTCATAGAATCCCTATGACTCCAGATGCAAAACCTACAAAACAGAAACCATACACGTACAATGATAACTACGCTGTGAAGATTAAAGAGGAGATAGATCGGCTGATCGACGCAGGATTCATTTACGAAATTGAGCATACCGAATGGGTATCCCCCATTGTGGTAGTGCCCAAGAAGAATGGAAAATTGCGTGTGTGTATTAACCTTAAAAAAGTTAATGCCGCCACGATTAGAGACAGTTATCCTCTTCCTATCACAGAACATCTATTGGAAAGAGTTGAGGGCAAGGAAGTTTACAACTTTCTTGATGGATTTTCAGGCTATAATCAAGTAGCAATATCTCCAGAGGACCAACACAAGACGGCTTTTGCCACTGAATGGGGCATATTTGCATTTCGTGTAATGCCTTTTGGCTTAACAAATGCACCCGCCACTTTCCAGTGACTCATGTGTCATGTTTTAAGGAATTCTTACGCAAGAGTTTGGAAGTTTATGTCGATGACATATGTGCTCATTCTAATGTAAGGCAGACCCATATCCCAGAGTTAAGACAAATATTTGACAAATGTCAAGAATATCAAGTTTGTTTGAACCCAGAAAAATGCGTGTTCATGGTCAGACAAGGCAAAATTCTAGGACACATTGTGTCAAAAAATGGAATCTCTACGGATGAAGAAAAGGTGAAGGTAATTGCAGAATTACCTAGACCAACTAATGTGAAAGAGGTACATGCATTTATGGGCCATTGCGGCTATTATAGGAGATTCATACACATGTATGCAATCATAGCCAAGCCATTGTACTCTCTTTTAACCAATTTTGAATGGACAGAAGAATGTGAGAATTCATTCAACGAACTTAAACGACGTTTGTGCTCAGCACCTATATTGACTACCCCAGATTGGAGTTAGCCATTCCATGTACATGTGGATGCATCCAATTACGCCATAGGATGTGTGTTAGCACAAGCCACGAGTGAAGGTAACATAGATCTCCCCATAGCTTATGCTGTCGGGATGAAATCCCGCAGGGAGTGTGCACTGAGTTTTTTCAAAAGATCATTGTTTTTGAGTTTTTGTGTGATGTTTTTGATCGAGAGAGTGGTATATTTTGTACATATTTTGGCCGAATTAATTGATTGTGCGATGCGAAAACATGTTTGAGATGTATGTTAGAATCATGTGTACAAACGACTGACATTAGACCCAAAAAACCCTTAGGTTTGACCCTGGAAACCAACTGAAAATAAGGGTTTACCCCATGAAAAATAAACTTGAACCCTTGGAAACCCTTGGATTTTAGGTCGAATTTATAAATAAACCATTAAATTGACGAGCTTGAGTTAATTGTGAGCAAACCCCTAACTTTCCCGACAAAAAAATCCTAGGACGGACCCTTGGAAATGGCATTTTCTATAGGCCAAACCCTAAAAACCCATTAAATTGCGAATATCCAGTGTGAAATCAAAACCATAGTCTAATGGAAAAATTAAAAGACCGCCAAAATTAGAAAGTTAATTGAGGAGGTGGGAATGTTCTAGAAGCGAGTCCAAGGGGGGGCCTATAAATAAGTGCTAATTCATTTGTTTCTTCCCCACCCTGTGGATTGCCTTTGTGGATCGTCTCCTCCAGGTTCATGCAGGTTTATGAAGCATATCAACTGATTGAAGATTGAAGAAAAGAGTATCCCCACCTTATGGAACTTGCTTGTGGATCGTCTCCTCCAGGTTTGATTTGCGCGGATTTTGAAGTAAAGAGCTGCAAAGTGAGGACTTGAAGAAAAACTTGGATCGAAGAAAGTGAAGAAAAGATTAAATCGCAAAGACCAGAAGACAAAGATCGAGGGTGACTTCCTACACTGTAGCGGGAGGCCTACATCATATCCAGCCGATCCGCACTGTAGCGGCGGCATTTATTTGTATTTATCCATTTCTGCACTGTAGCGGATTTTTGTATCGCGGACCCGCACTGTAGCGGGCATCACCGTATCATTCAGATTTTAGTGTATCATCGAGTTTGTATATACACCGACCCAGTGATTTCGAGAATCAGTGTTGTATCTGATTTGTCTCTTTTTTCGATGCCTACGATCGTGTACGCACGCACGTCTCGACATTTCCGAGGGCAAGGGGCCCACGCGTACGAGGATCACGCACGCTCCAGAGAGCAAAGGCAAGGCGCCGAGCGCGCAGACGCCGCTCGCAGGACAGCGGGAACGGCGCACCAGAGCGGGGCCTGATCCAACCCCACGCACCGGCTTCCCGCCACGACCTCCTTCTTCCCGACACCTGAACCCGACGTGAAGCGAGGCGGTTGCCCGGTGATCCTCATCGCGTCACCTACTCCTTGAGAAGACAGATAAGAACCTCGGCATCAGACAGAGATTTCAGGTACTAGCATTTCAAGTTATTTGAATTTTGCATTGTTTCACACACACATTGAACAGAAAGATTGTCTTGCTGCTTGAGTTTGAGCATCCACACTTTGCATTAGTATAGTCCATACGTGTGAGTTTTTTTTCCCGCTTAGACTAGGTATTGGCTGATTTTCTAGTTTAGAGAGAACGTTAGAAATTGAAAAGGGGAAAAATACATTGAAGTTTCTGAGATTTAAGGAAAGAAGAGATACACCTGACTTTGGCCTAGGCAAATCAGAGTGATTAGACTTACCTTTACCTCCTGGCTCGCGACTCATTGAGCTTCTCTGATCTTTGCTCTGAGCTTAGAGAGATAATTGAACCACTTACGCTGGACCTTGTGTTACGTTCTAGGACAGAGCAGAGAAGACAAATGGAGGATATATTCAAGGAAATGGTGATAGAGAAACAGGGGGCTCGCGTAGTTCAAGCAGTATTGAGAGAAAAAGGGAAGTTTACAGGCTTGAACGTAACCGAGTACCTAGATGTTTTTGAGGAACAGGCACGGATTTATGGTCTACCCGAGGATGTCTTTACACATTACTTCACACGGGTAGTATCAGGATTTATTTTAGCCCCTATCACAACACATATAGCAAATCCTTGGGCCGAATTCAGAAAGGAATTGCATAAGTTGTTTTATCTGGAAGACTTTTCCCAACACAGTAGAGAAGGGTTCTTGCGGTGGATAAGCTCTCCGAAGCCCACTGCATCCCTCACTCAACTTTTGAATGAGTTCTTGAGAAGATATGAACAACTTCCACAGGCCGATTTAGATGCTTTAAGACCTGACCTAGTTATATCTTTCCTTAGGATCTTAAGTCTTGAAGACAGGACTGAGGTCGAAAGGAGGATTGAAGAGCCTGGGAAGAGATTTGGATTGACTGAAGATTGGGGTGTAGTGAGGAGAGAGGTAGAAGCGGTTGCCCAAATGAGGCAATGCCAGGCGGTGTTATACGATAGACCTGCAACGGTAACACCACAACCGCCTAGGGAAGCTCCACTTCCGGCAATTCCGAATGTGCCTGCAGCATCAGCTTTTGCTAATGTTGCATCCACTTCGCGATCGCCAATCGAGCTACATGTTGATATTCTCAGTCGACAGATAGAGAATCTTATTACGATGCAAGCGTCCATGTCAAAAGAGATGGCGAGTATTCACAATAAAGTTAATTCTATGGGATATCACGACCCCACTCCTCCTCAAGCGAATATGAGTTATGCAGATACATTACAGAGAGGCACTATGCCCATTCAAAATATGCAAGGCTATGTGATGCCACAGCCTGCACCTCCAGTGCAGCCGGTTTCCCAACAGATACCTACACCACCAGTGCAAACCACATTTCAAAGAAACACTGGACCTTTTGAGAGACGAGCAACTGGTGGGTTTGGAGGGGCTAAGAGATGCGTATGGTGTGATGCGCAAGAGCATTTTTCATATGCCTGTGAAGAGCTTAAGCTAGCAAAAGAGCATCAACTGGTGATAGATATCGATAAGAAGTTATGTGACTTCAGGACCCGCCTTCCTCTACCTGTGAATTGGGGAAAGGGAGGAATGAAGAAGTTTTATGAAGATTTATCTGGCAATAATGCAAGTACATCAGCTGCACGATTGAAACCTGTTGAGGAGGAAGATGAAAAAGTGCCTAGACCTCGACCCCAAAGAAATTATTCCATAGAGGCTTTAGTGAGGGCTAGGGATGCGATCATGCAGAAGACTGCCTGGAAGTCTCCTGTTGAAGAATCCTCGGTCTATTCGCACATAGCCAATGTGGAGGAAAAGAGGAAAAGGGAATGAGAGTCACGAAGAGACTGAGCCTGAAAGAAGAGTGACTAGAAAGCAAAGCCAAGAGGCCGAAGAAAAAGCTAAAGAGCCAGAAAGGAAAGTACAATTCAAAGAGCCTGTTGTTTCAAAGGAAGACGCAAAGAGGAAAGAGATAAGAGAGGGAAAGAGGCCGGCTGGGCCAACTAAAATTCAAGAACCGACTAAAGAAAAGGAGAAAGAACCAGATCCTGTTCAAAAGACCGATCAAATTCAAGAAAGTATTCAAGAGGCTGACAAAGAAAAGAAGAAGAAAAAGAAGAGAACTCCAAAGGCTGTATTAATTTCTGAGTTGGAAAGGAAAAATGATGCAAGAGAGATATTAAATGACATTTTACTGAAGAGCCAAGTGACCATGTCCTTGGAGCAGGTCTTCTCCATAGCGAAGCCTGAGTTTAAGGACAGTTTCATAAAGCTGGTTAAGAGAAAGAGGTTTCCACTACCTGAAGATGAAGAGATGGAAGAAGCACCTGAAGATATTCAAGTGACAAACGAAGCAGTTACATTGAGTGATACATCTGATGATGATGATGATGAGGTTGCCAGGTGTCATAAGAATTCTCTAGGTCCTATCATACCTGATGATGAAATGAGGAAGACAGAAAGTGAGTTTAGCAGGACCTTTTGGGCAAGAGGAACTCCAGAGATAAAGGTAAAGTTAGGGAGCAACGAGGAGTCATGTTTTGCTCTGGCCTTGATTGACTCAGGGTCAGAGATAAATGTGATTTCTAAGAAGCTCTATGATAAGTTTAGGTGGCCGATTGATAAAGATCATGGATGGAGGATGAGGACAGCGGATAATGGTTCAGGAGCACTGCTTGGGGCATGCGCCTTTGTGCCTGTGACCATAGGTGGGATTTCTGAGGAATTTCACTTCTTTGTCCAGGACCATTGTTCATATGAGGCTATCCTTGGGCAGCCCTTTATAGCTGAGGTAAGAATGGAGACTAAGGCCATGGATGATGGATCTGCCTATGCACGAATCCGTTCTAGATCTGGTCTACATTCTTTGCAAGTGATGATTGTGTGTCCAAATCACTCCAGGAATAGAAAGAATATAAGAAAGAAACCTATTAATTCACATGATCATGATGAGTGTATGCCTGTTGGAGAGTATGGAGCTTCTGCTGATCAAAATTTCTGTTAGGATCCACTGTTGAGCGAGACAACAGTGGGAGTTGGTTTGATATCTCGCATGACTTTGTACATACTTTTGAAAGCTTTTCTGTTTACTCATCTGCATTCAAGTTGCTATGTTTACAAAAAGAAAATGTTTCAAATAAATTCAGAAAATTTCATGAGAGACACTATAAGCATTTAGGAATGATGTTACCTGATGAGAAGATTGAAGATGTGATCCAGTTGGAGAGAATTCGACTACTCTGGAAGAGCTTGAGAAAGCATTTGAGAGAAATGAGAAATGAGAAATCATTATGCTCAGCTCTATCCAAGAGTATGAGATGATTAAGGAGTTTATGAGAGAGCATGAAGTAAATGTAAATATGAAGTATAAGACTGTGGATAAGAAAGTGAAGCCTATAGCTCAGCCATTGCCAGAAAATAGTCATGAAAAATATTTACGAGTGTCAGATGACCCTATGCTGAGACGATGAGAGCTCATAGGGCATCATTTTACTGATGAGACTATTAAAGAGATCAAGTTTGGAGAGAAACCATTCCTGAGAGAAGAAGAGAAACAAAAATTTATTGAAGTCATCAAGAAACACGAAAAAGCATTTGCACTTTTCCCTCATGAGATAGGTTGTGCGGACCCAAAACAAGTACCTCCCATGATTATCTTTACAGTGCCACATATACCATGGAATATCCGGCCTATACCAGTCCCAAAGGCTCACTTACCTGAGCTGATGAGGTTGCTAAAGGAAAAGATTTCCATGCGGATATTGGAACCCTCCTCGGCTCCATATTCGAATAGGTGGTTTACTGTGCCGAAGAAAAATGGGAAGCTTCGTTTCATTCAGGATCTGCAGCCTGTTAATAAAGTCACAATTAGAAACGTAGGGACAGGACCCATAGTGGACAAGTTTGCTGAAGCATTTACTGGGCATTCCATATACTCTATGGGAGACCTGTATTCAGGTTATGACCAGTTTCA